>CAJHNH020000635.1:127500-385000 GCA_905116865.2 Candidula unifasciata
ATTCCCCGCAGTGTCATTATCCTGAGACCATAATGATCAATTTGTGCCTCCGCACTGTTTATTGGCTCCAAGAGGACCCTAACTCTAGCTTGTTATACATCTATTTCCCACTAAGTGGTGCAGAGCCGGCCAGTCTATCTGCCTGCTCGTTTGACAACACACCAGCATACATTGGCGAAAATATCCATATCCAAATGACGCTAACTACCCATGACCTCTGAAGTGATCCACTCTGCCCGCAGCATGCCTCTCTTCACCTTTTTCAACTTTCTATGTGAACCAGTTAAAATTGCGACACGTGTATATAGCTATTTCTCAAGCCAGCGTAAGGCAGTAGTGACTGCCTCCACCTATATTCTCAAACTAGACGTTGCGATTGCATATGTCAGGCTTTGCTTCACTAAGTGTCGTCCATTCAGTTTTGCCATAAACAATATATACTTCGTCTGCCTATCAACCCAGAGCCATCTATTATAAATAATCACATCATCTTGGCGGGAGTTTTTATGAATCATTTGTTGCACTCCGTTTCTGCAGCGCCAGAAAGTCAATCCCTGCACTCAAGACTCAGTATGGAGACTCATTTTAATCTCTGCTGGGAAGGGAGGCGACTCTAATGTGGGCTTGTCCTACTGCTGTGATGTCGAATCTTCGACCAGATGAAAATAAATGTCAAAAAGGGCAGCAAATACAATACACACAAAATGGAACAATTCACTGTGATCACAAAGACAAATATCTTGCATTCAAGACACGAGGACAATACTCGGAACACTTGCTTTCACAAAGTTCAAATAAGCGTGAAATGTGGAGATTTACATAAAGCTAGCATGACATATGAAAAGAAAAAAATTTCGAGGAAAATATTAAGCCAGTATATATGACAAAGGTTTTATCGGTAATGAAGATGAAATATAAGGAACATAACTGTTTGTTGGGCAAATTAAAAACTACACTGGACAGAGCACACACTAAGGACATCGAATTATCGGGCAAAGTGTGTACTCATTGTTGGGGAGATCAGCAGTAATTATAAACTGATTATAAAATGCGAGGAAACTGGAACAGGAAATTACTTGTACATAGCGTTACAAATTGTGTTCGTGTGAGTGGATTTAAAAAAGATCAGATCGTGATTTCTGAAAACAAAAACGAATCTGCAGAAGAATAGGTCGTGATTTGCGAAAACGCCGCCCCCCCCCCCCCCCCCTTTTTTTTTTTTCCCCCACACCCTTCCCCAAATCGAGTATAAAAAGTGTTTTATTGAATGAATTAAAAAACAATAAGACACAAAGGACCCTGCAAGCGCCATAAATATGACCTACGCCTATTTGGCGTATAGGGCTAAACCTATATTTTATAGACTATTTGGCCCATGATTTGTGATGTGGTCAGCACCATGCCAGCTGCCCTTACTTTCCATGACTATTGAATGATATGCGCTTCTTAAAATACTCTGTTATGTATGTTAAGGACACATCAACATAGCAAACTGAAATATGTTATTGCGTGAGAGAAATACAGGTGCAGATTGAATATATTCTAACGAATAGTAATGTTACAGGAGTGACCAGAAGACCAGAAGAGATAAAAAATAAGGAATTACATAATAAGAGACAAAGTAAGCCAGAACCACTTCTAAATTACATACAAAGACGGCAAATCAAATGGTTTACCAGTTAATAGAGAATGCCCTCAAGCAACCTACTATAAAAATCTCCGCGCGAGGAGTACCGTCAAAACACGAAACCAGTGAGCCAGTTGATCTCTAGCAGCTCAGTCAAGGATACCTACATAACACACAAAGCCTGTACGGTCCGGCAAGGAAAAGTCGGGACTATATGTTTCTGTCGGCTCTGCGGCTAAGTGGATGAGAACGCTTCGTAATGCTGGGATGCCAGGTTCGATCCCAGGTGCGGGCCATGCGCCTTGCGTTGGTTTCGACAGTGGTATCAAGAAAGCCGACCGCCCAGATTATGGCAAACTACAGGACGTAAATTAGCCTAGAAAAACCACACAACAGCAAGGGGCTGTTGGGATTGGTTCTGCAACGTCCTGTAAAGGATTCGCAACATGTGTTTCTAGTGTCACCGCCGCAGACCATTGAGATAATTTTCTCCTGATAGTTTTTCTCGCTGGGCACTTTCGGAGAGTTTCAATCTGTAAGTCTGTCAGTTTTAGCTTGCAAGTACATACAAACCAAAATTGTTATAACAGGCTAACCACCTGTTCCACCAGCCAGTAACATTAGCATTTGTTATCATTTCAGCTCAAGGCTTTCAATAATTTCTCATAGTATGCCCCTTCGCGCCATGACGCCATTTTTATGATTCCTCCCCATATATAATAGTCTGCTCTATACAGATTCTAAGTATTCACTGTCTCACCTCAGTTAAGCAGATATTTTGCCTGGAATAGTCTACATTTAACTGTTTTATTACATCAGCTAGCTGTTATTTTTACGGCATTAGAGACTTGAACATTCAAACTTAAGTCAGACTTATATTTAGGGCATTAGAGACTTAAACATTCAAACCTATTTATAAGCGTAATTATTCAAAGTAAATTCCAAAGCAGTGCGCTACAACAAACAGGCTTTTGTTGCTGTACTGCACGCAGGTGAAGTTGTCAAGGCTCGTATCCCAAACACATCGACTCACAACCTGCAAAAACGAGAAAATGTTTAGTTGCTTGTTGGGTGTTGCAGGGTTAACAAATAAATGTGGGAGGTTTCCGTGGCGAAGTGGTCAAGCAGTCTTTCTTGCGCTCTGGCAGTGGTAGGTTCGTTTCACTTTCAGTTTAAAAGGAATATTTTTACGGAAACCACGGGGCATCGTCACTGGGGCAATGGGGTTGATGCTTTGTGTGACACTTTCGGCAGGCGGCTAGACCCTATAGGGATAGAACCCAGTGCAATGAAATAATCTCCTCACTTGTACAATTTTAACTTTAAACAGTGGGTGGATGGGCGGGCGGACAGGGGCAAGGACAGGCGGACGGACGGACATGCAGACAGACAGGAAGACAGTTGGTCAGACTGACATGTAAATAGGCCGTCTAGGCCAGCTAATCAGCCAGACAGACAGATATACGGTCGGAAGGACAGGGTGCAATGTGTTTGGGCAGACAAAGTAGGCAGGCAGACTGAGAATTGTCAAAGAAGGACAGAAAGAGAAATCAGTACATCAACTTGAATTGCTGGTGACATGTTTTTACTGCAATAGTTGCTATCATCATCACCGAGTGCCTTGCTGACTGGCGTGAGCGATAATGCCTCTCCATAGTCTGCGATCCGCAACTGCGTGTAGGAGTTCGAGTGCTGACATCCCTCCATGCCATGATGAAAGACTGTCAAAACTATTTTCACGCTGTCAGTCTATGTCTCTCTTTTGACAAATCTTTCCAATGGTCACAACATGTTCCATTTTCTGTCGTCTCATAAAATAACCAAAAAATTATGACTGTCTCTAGAGTTTGTGATAAGTTATCTTCGATCATTCGCACTCTTTCAAAACATCTGGGCTGCTCCAAGGAATTCTAAGCATTCTTCTGTAAAAACACATCAATGAGGCCTCAAGATATTGCTGTATCTTAAAACTGGCTTTATATAGAATATGATAATTCTTTTCCTAACCTCCAGTAACATGGATTTATTACACAAAATGTTTTTTATTTTCTAAACTATTTAATCTAGAAGACTATCATTCAGTAAAGAAGAAATAATAGATCAATTGAATACTGCCGACTTGTTTCTACAGCAATAATGGCTACAGTACACTTTATCAATCACTTAGGAAGAATTATGTTATTCAAGTGTGTAGGTTAATGAGCAGGCAGACTGGTTGCTGCCGTGACTCTGGGCAGTGGGCTACTTTATGATAAAGCGAACTGGGTGAAGGATCTTTGTGATAAAATTGACAACGCAGGGGGCTGCGTGGTCTCGAGGCATGGTGTCTACCTGGAGTGCTAGAGATTCCGAGTTCAATTCCCGGTAAAGACTTAGACTTCTAGTAATTTCCCCTGGTCTCTGGGTAGTGAGATCGGACGCACGTGTGCATTGTTGCGCACGTAAAAAAAATCTTGGAAATCAGAAAGAGTAGCATAAAGGCGCTGCCGGGCAATTCTTTGAGTTGAAAATCTACCCAAAGTATTTCAGGATCCTCGCCGGTGCTACAGAGCCCGTGCACTATGGTGAGCTTCTTCACTGAGACTTGAGTTAGAAGAAAACAAAAGGGAGCACGTATGGGTTACTACCAGTGTGACATGACGTTGATCCGTTGTTCCCACCTAAAACTTCAAATTGACAACGCAACTGAACAGACAGAGAATCCATACACTGAAAGACTAATTCACCAGGGGGTAAGTAGAGGTTCTAGAAGACATTCAAGGTTATAATTATAATGGCGGTCTCCCCCACCGACCGCCCACACTAGCTAAATTCTGACTGGTCGATCTTCAGTATAGCTAGCTTCTGATTAGACGACCTTGAGCCACGCGACCTTGGGTCACTTTCACTGGTGTGTTCCGCAATTCCGTTGACATCGAGTGTTGTATATTTCACCTTTGCCAGAGGTTTTAAAACTCCATAAAACATCGACAACTGGGTCTAACTTACAACCACTTTAGAGAGTGATGAACCTATGTCACAGGAAGTCTCTTTCTTGCAGTAAAAACGTAAATGCAAGACAACAACAGACCCCCACACCCATAACCCCGACCACGGTAGACTAGTCCGACTTACTTATCAATGGAATTGACCTACTTTCCGTGGGGAGACCAACGTTTCAATAACCGACATTCAACACTCGGAGGGAAACAGACGAATTTTTAATGAGGTTACAACTAGTACGACAAGCAAAATAGCCGACTCTTCGTTGGCTACCGTGGAAAGAGACGGAGCAGTTGGGAGAATGACCCGAGTTCAGTGATTCTTGATTAGTTCATGCATCCATTTAAATTAAAAGTATTTGTGACTTGTCTTCTACTGTCATAGATACTATAGTAAAGAGACAAGGATAGCTTCAAAGCAGTTTCGGCCGCCAGCACTCGTGTATTGTTTGGCGTTCCTGAATAAGGCTACGATTGGTAGTGGGAAAATACTTTACTAGGGGCCTGGGGGCCCCTTCAAAATAATAGTGGTGTGGAGGGGGACTTGAAAAGGCTAACTCTTTCCCCAAATTTGGTAAATTGATTAACTAGCCCTCTTAACAGTGACAAGTTCTCTTTTCAAGCATTTGTTTATATATTTTATATTATATCAAATTTATTGCAATATTTTTGCCATCCAGCACATTGTTATTATTATTATTATTATTTGCACCCGTTGTGGTCTAACGGCTACACGCTCGTCTGCGGATCGGAAAGTCATGGGTTCTGTTCCTGCTGGGGGCAGGACTTTTTTTTAAATATGACTTTGGCTCCCCGGTCGAACCAGCCTTGAGTGGGTACCAGGTACAGTCCTGGGAAGTAAAATCGTCCGGCGTGATGCTGACCACATCACCCACCAAGTGCTGTTTGGTCTTTTAAGTAAAGATCTAGCCCTATATATCAAATACGCCTGAAAGGCGTAGCAAATGGTCCTTTACTTTACTTGGTAATATTATTATTATTTCTGATCTAAACAAGGCTTAGGACCACTGGGACCCTCCTGAAAAACGTTAATGGGACTCAGCGTTCTCCTCCTCTTCCACGCGCAATATATTCTTTCATCGACTTGCTGGAAATACATCGCCTATGCACTTAGAATGGTTAAGACAGGACTCTCCCATCAAGCACTCAGTGGACACCAGAAGGGAAAAGAAAACAGGGAAGACCAAGAGAGACCCTGCGTAGAACCATCACCAGGAAAGGCTAAATCATGAGCCTAATAAAATTCCAAGACCTACAACAACGAACAGCTAGACATGGAGAGCTATGACCTCTGCCCTGTGCGCCACCCTAGGTTCAAGAAGAAAGACTAACTAATCGACTACCTTGTCTCTATACACTAGCTTCACATAGATAGATGCAAGCCTTTCATGGCTTTAAAACCCTGAATGTCAACGCACCGCACTTACAAGCTGAAACTCTGATCACAGTGTGCCTGAAAGAAACTCAGTCTCTCTCCAGCTCTCCCGCCTCGTATACTTTTATATTCAAGGAGTGACTAATATCCTGTGCCCATCTTCGTAATGGCCTGCCCCAGCCCCTCCTTCCTGGTACAATGCTTCTGTTATTATTATTATTATTTTGTTGTTGTTGTTTTTGTTGTTCCAATCCGCTATGGCGCTTGATATGACCAACATATTTCAGCTTCCGAGACAGGATGCTGTTTATTAGCCAATCTTCATTGATGTTCAGACCTTTTAAAATGTCAGTATCTCTTCTCTTCTTTGCCCATACTATTCTGAAAATCTTTCTATAGCATTTCAACTCAAAAGCACCTTTTTTTTTAAATTACTTAATGACAGTGCGATAGTCTACAACTTACAACTTATGGTGCTCCCGGGAAGATCCATCCTCTTAAAATTTCAATTTTGATTCTTCCTCGCTGGGGCTTAACCATATACTTTTTAAACAACCAACATACTCATCATCATCATTATCATCATCATCATCAACATTATCATCATTATCATCATCAACATCGTCATCGTCGTCGTCAGGCTACTCACCCGGATTTCTTGGCCAAGCCTCTGGCCTACAATCACTTGACACACGAACTTGTACCGGGACCACTGGAACATCTTGACACCTCGATGTATTTCATCGACTAATTCTTTCCCCAGCATGGCACTTGAGTCACGGTCGTAAGTCACGTCTTTAAGTCGACTTTCTAGAATATCCTGTAATCACAGATAAAGGATGCGAAGTGATGCCTTCTTTGCTTGCTAAAATATTTTAGTAATATATGCTAATACATTCAGCATGATTACTGTGACAGAACCCTAGGACGAACGTTGATGAGAGAGGCGAAAGGTGCTGGACTAAATTTCATTTCGTAATGCTAGTGTGCCGGGTTCGATCCCAGCTGCAGGCGATTTGGCAGCAGGCCGTCTTGCGTTGGTTTAGACAGAAGTACCGAGAGCTGACCTTTCAGTGGGCAATGGCGAACCACTGAATGTGAAATTAGACTAGAAATACCGTAACAGTAAAAAAAAAAAACATGCTGGGGTTACTTCAGCAACGTCATATATAGGACACGCACATTTCTTTACAGGAAAAAAAGAGAAAAATGCTCAAGATAGAATTGAGCTGGGGACAGACGGTGAGCAATATGAACGGCTAGTGATTAGTGATTAGAAAGGATTATCATCACAGCACTCCGGACAGATCCATAGATGCTCAGATCTCCTCCGCATTGATAACATCACTTCTGTCCAGTGCCGGACAAGCCAAAGCAGCAGCAAGATAGTCTGCGCGCTCGTTTCCTTGAACACCCGCATAACCTGGCACAAAGATAAAGGTTAGGACTGCTATTCTTGAAGTGCTTAGTGTTGCAATCCATTCTTGCCTGATAAATTCAGCTTGGAACAGCTCAACTTAGTGATGATGATTACAATCACAACTGTTATCATAAATCTGATCAATACTTACTATCATAATAAAATTTGCGATAGTTAAATTCATTTGAAAACAAATGCCTGAGGAAAATTTCTTGGGTAGGTGCTTTGCTGAAAAAAAAAAAAAAAAAACAACATCGTCACGTTCTATCAGCATCCCCGAATGGGAAGCTTTAGGTTTTAATTGTGACTAGGTTATGCACGCCATATAAAATGGAATGTCATTGAATTCCATCAAGAGCCCTGAAAAGGATTCCTACAGTGTTGATGCAATCAAAGCAGACATACCCCAGTTGTGTCCTGGAGCTGAAGGCCAACCAGGTCGCTGATGATGTGAAGGAAATAAAAAGGTGAAGAAATAAGATAAATATCTTGGCAACCTTTGGATATGACTGGACGCGCCCTAGGCAGAGAGTCACCCAATCAAGCACTAAAATAGGAAATAAAGGAACTGAGGAAGCCAGATGTCCAAAAGAAGCTTAAAATGAACCGCCTTTTCTAGAAATAGCTCCAAAAGGTATAGTGGTTGATGGAAAAGGACAAACGTGCTGGGCTGGATTCTATCCACGATATCGGATAGAACGGAGTGGTTAAATAGATTGCGAGCCCTATGTGTCTTGTTTAACTCTCATGGCTATAATTGAGACATAAAATGTTTGTCAATTTTCTGCCTGGGCTACAGTAGCAGCAGCAGTAGTAGTAGCAGCAGCAGTATAGTTGTTGTAATAATAGCATTGGCAGTAGCAGCCGTAGCAGCAGCAGAAACAGCAGCATCAGCAATAGTAGTGGTAGTAGTACTAACAGCAGCCGAAGCAACATCAACAGCAGCAACATCAGTAGTAGTACTAGCAGCAACAGTAGCAGCAGCTGTACTAGCAGCAGCACCATCATTAGTGGCGATAATGGAAGCAGCAGAGGGAGTAATACTAACAGTAGTAGTAACAGTAATAGCAAAGGCAGCAGCAGTGATGGTGGTGGTAGTAGTAGTAGTAGTAGTAGTAGTAGTAGTAGTAGTAGTAGTAGTAGTAGTAGTAGTAGTAGTTGTTGTAGTAGTAGTAGTAGTGTAGGGGGAGGAGGGGGAGAAACAGCACTAGTACTGATAGTAGTAGTAATAATATTAGTAACAGTATTGCTAATATAGTGGCAGTAGCAGTAATAGTATTAGTATCGCTAGCAGCAGAAGCAATAGTACTCATACGCATGTGCCAAAGAATCTTAATCTGCCACTGACGACGCGATAACATGAAAAACAATACACATGCTCCCACCTGAATCACCTGATGCACCTGTTGCACATCAAACTTCTGACCAGAAGCTGGTAACCTGTAGGTATTTTCATACTGAGGAGCAGATCTGAGCACTACGCCACCAGCCGCCTCTAAAGTGTGACGACTAGACCGGTGTCCCGGCTTTTTGACAGACAAAATAACATGAAATTAACATATGATCCGTACTTATTAGGGTTAATTTAATAGTAATATCAGCACAGGAGTTAGTGATTATCGAGGACTATCATCACAGCATGCCGGGCAGGTCCATAGGTTCTCCAAACTCTTCTTCAATAGCTATTCGAGAGTCATCATCATAATGTAGCAGGTCCTTTGCAGAACGTCGCTCTCATCACGGTCTGTTAAGAGAAACATGGTCTTCAGCCAACTCTTCCACCTCATATACTTTCATACTCAAGGAGTCACTGATATCGTGTGCCCATCTTCGTGTCGGTCGGTCGGCCCCTGCATCTCCTTCCTGGTACCATGCCTTCTGATATAATTTTTACAATCAGTTATGGCTCTTGATATGACCAAAATATTTCAGCTTCCGAGACAGGATGTTGTTTATTAGCTAATCTTCCTTGATGTTCAGATCTTTCTTACGAGAGTAAAGGACTGATTAAAACTGTTCTCTGTTGATTAATAAGACATTCTGTGCCTTTGGGGAAATGTTCATATCTAGATGTCCCACGCTGCACCACAATGTTCACCAGCCTAGATAAGGTTACTGAGTCCAGCTTGCGGTCTTCTTTGATCACACAACATGTCCTTCCCCGTATCATTTTCAAACTAGTAAAAAAAAAACAGTGTTAGTCTCGGCAAAGTGTTAAAGCTTGCACGGGCAAAGTAAAAATGCATAGTAGGATAGTACCCATGAGCACTAACGTAAAGAAAGTACTGGCTGGCTCAGACCTCTTAAAACCATTAGAAAAGGGGGGAGGGTAGGGGTAGGAGGCCTAAACATTTTAGGTGAATAATAATAATAATAATAATAGTAATAATAGTAGTAATTATAGTAATGATGATGATGATGATAATAATAATAATAATAATAATAATAATAATACTAAAGCAGGACGTCGCTTTAATCACGATTCGTCAGAAAGAAACTTGGTTTCTTGCCAGCTATCCCGTCTCGTGCAATTTCCTGACGTGACCTTTAACCCCATCAGTACCGCACAACTAGCGACCAACACCCGGCGACACAAAGTGCCACCATTCGAATTAGGATCACCTGGCCACAAGTCCCAGGAATCCCGTTTAACCTGTATATTAGGGTCCCCGACAAATCGCAGGGTGGGGATTCAGAGTGCCGAAAAGTTGCGTCCCACAGTGGGACAGGGATTGTCTTAAACAATCTGTTCACTTTTTTGCCCAAGTTGACACATATTCTGTGCACATCTTCATCATGGTTGGCCTCTGTCCCTATTTTCTGGTACAACGCCGTCTGCCATTATTTGTTCTAATCTGCTGTGGCGCTTGATATGGCCACAATATTTCAGTTTCTGAGACCAAATGCTGTTGACCAGCCAATCTTCCTGAATGTTCATGTCTTTAAGGCAGTGTTTCCAACACTTTTGTTGGCCGCGGCGTCTTTTTTTTTTTTTTTTTTTTAATTAAAATTGTTCCACGGTGCTCTAACCTAAGCAAACGTATGACTATTCGTATGTAAGAGATTTTTAAAACTCGTGTATCTTCGAATATTTCCCGGCGCCGCGGCTCACAGTTTGGGAATCACTGTTTCAGGGTGTTAGTGTTTCTTTTCTTCTAGGTCTATGGCATTCTGAGAATCTGTCAAAGCTATTTCAACTCAGTAGCCCCTATAATAGTAGTAATAATAATAACAATAATAATAATAATGATAACGAGTGTGCTGAGTGGTATAATATTTTCATGTGATAATCTGACATATTTTTCTTTTGTTATAATCTTGTCTTTTCCCAGCTTCTTGTTTCGTGTGACATCTGCTAACAAAGCAAAAGCCGTTACTCTGAAGAGTATATTGACAAATACATACGTCATAAATAAATCAAATATAAAAGATATTGACCCAACCTGCTTCTTTGGCACGCCCAGTGAAAGGCTAGTTCCTAAACGAGGACGCAGTCTTCTTGGGCCTCCGACGGAGAGTTTGTCCATCGCTTGCATGGTTGTACTCTGAAAAACCACCCAGTGTTGTTCTGACTTGAAGAATCTGTAAGTTAGATCATCACTGTTTGGGGCATGTAGGGGATGGGCAGATAACACAGAGACACAAACTATATAGACAAGCGAGTTCAATGGAAGCAGACCACAAGGCAGAATATGAAGACAGTGTAGAGATAATATACTAGCAGGCGCACAAATACTTGATTACAAACTGGAAAGAGATCAATGGAGGCTAGTGATATTTGCAGCAGTGAACCTCGAAGTATCGCAATAGGAAAGAAAAAAGCAGGGGGGGGGGGGAGAATTAATTTTGCGGTTTCCGTTTGTTTCTTAAAGGACTGACTCGTTTCTTAACGTCTATCCATTTTGTACTGTGTCCTCAGAAAGAGCGTAAACACCTTTCACGCAACAAGCCACTGTAACCCGTGGCGAATTATATGAACGGTCGGCTGTCAATACTACTGTCGAAACCAAGGCAAGGCGGTCTGCTGTTAAATCACCTACAGTGGGATCAAACCCAGCACCCTGGCATTACGAAGCGGGTTCGCGATACCCAAGCCACAAACGCCGGCATTGAAAGAAAGAGGAACTGAATAACAGAAGATCATTATACTTCCTGCTTGATAGTAATATTTACGTCATTTGAGCTGTAACAGGATAAACTTAACCAAAAAAAAAAAAAAATCGTGTCAAGGGTCTAGAACAGAGGTTCTCAACCTATGGATCGCCACCCTTTTTGGTGTCGAACGACCCTTTCGCAGGCGTCGACAAATGCCATCGCGAAACAATTCTTTGAAGTTATGAAGTAGCGACGAAAATAATGGTATAGTTGGGGATCGCTACAACATGAGGTACTGTATTAAAAGGTCGCTACAACATAAGGAACTGTATTAAAGGGTCGCTACAACATGAGGACCTGTATTAAAGGGTCGCCACAACATGAGGAAATGTATTGAAGGGTTGCCACAACATGAGGACCTGTATTAAAGGGTCGCCACAACATGAGGAACTGTATTGAAGGGTTGCCACAACATGAGGACCTGTATTAAAGGGTCGCCACAACATGAGGAACTGTATTAAAGGGTCGCCACAACATGAGGACCTGTATTAAAGGGTTGCCACAACATGAGGACCTGTATTAAAGGGTCGCCACAACATGAGGAACTGTATTGAAGGGTCGCCACAACATGAGGACCTTTATTAAAGTGTCGCCACAACATGAGGAATTGTATTAAAGGGTCGCCACAACATTAGGACATGTATTAAAGGGTCGCCACAACATGAGGACCTTTATTAAAGTGTCGCCACAACATGAGGAATTGTAATAAAGGGACGCCACAACATGAGGACATGTATTAAAGGGTCGCCACAACATGAGGACCTTTATTAAAGTGTCGCCACAACATGAGGACCTTTATTAAAGTGTCGCCACAACATGAGGAACTGTATTAAAGGGTCGCCACAACATGAGGACCTTTATGAAAGTGTCGCTACAACATAAAGAACTGTATTAAAGGGTCGCCACAACATGAGTGTAATGACTGTACTAATGAATGTAATGTTGTCTCCTCCACACTTGATCTTTCTAGTGCAGATTCAACACTGACTTCACTGTCTAGGTGTTAGATCACAATTCATTCTAGCCAGACGGCACTTCTCTCCATGGCCACACAACTTCAAATGACGGTTGACAACAGCTGACACATTTTACAGGTTTATTGTCATTGTAGCACGAGACACGAATCAACAGATGAACCAACTTACGCCATTCGGGCAATCTCGCCTTGCTCACGCATTGAGTCTCTAGCCATGCTTCAAACGATGGACACTATCATGTGCACGGCTGACTCAACAAACATACCGTGAAACACAACGGCTGGCCTAAACGATCATTCAATAGCGCTGCCTGTCTTGTCGTTCAGCACTAACATTCATTCGGCTCTTATTCAGATCCACGTGCACTTCTCACTCTGGATTCACCTTCACAGATTCAGCTTCACAAACCCATGCTATCAGGCACTTAACCAATTATGCCAGTCATCCCCTGACGTTATCCCTGTTTATAGCATCATTACAAAGGGTCGCCACAACAAGAGGAGCTGCATGAAGGAGTCCCGGCATTATGAAGGTTGAGAGCCACTGGTCTAGTAGAAAGTCACATGTCTTATGAAAAGTACCTGTAGTATTTTTATAAACTGCAGTGATTAGTGATTAGAAAGGATTTTCATCGCCGCACTCTGGATAGATCCATAGGTGCTCGGATCTTCTCCTCAAAAGCTCAACAATTGTAAAACGACTGATGGTGTCTGTTCTGTGATGGTTAATGAAACGTCTTATCCCCTTAGTGAAATGTTCATTTCTTGCAGCTCCAAGCTGCACACCCGTGTCCCTCAGTCTAGTCAGGGATACGGAGTTATGTCCTTTGGCGTGCCCCTTGGTACGGTAAATGCAGCGCATGGCATTGATAACATCACTTCTATCCAGTGCTGGACCAGCCATAGCACCCGCAGTATAAGCAACATAGTCTGCACGCTCGTTCCCTTAAACACCCGCATGACCTGGCACAAAGATGAAGGTTAGGGCAGCTATTTGTGAAGTTCATAGTGTTGCAATCCATTCTTGCCTGATAAATCCAGCTTCGATTTTTTTTAAAAGCATATTCATGCAGTAATTATTGTTAATGTCTATCTTCTTCTTCATTAGCCTTCATACATATGCCGTAAATCATCGCAGAGAGGAGTTATGTATAGTTTCCTGTCTTTTGCTGATATACGAGCGTGTCGTCACAGCAACAACCTTGTATCAGTGAGACGATAAAACCACGACACTGGGCTACAACCTGCTATCAATGAGACGAAAAAACCACGACACTGGGCTACAACCTGCTATCAATGAGGCGGGGGAAAAAAACAATGACACTGGGCTACAACCTTGTATCAGTGAGACGATAAAACCACGACACTGGGCTACAACCTGCTATCAATGAGACGAAAAAACTACGACACTGGGCTACAACCTGGTATCAGTGAGTCGACAAAAGGAGAAGGAAGTGCATCAGGTAAATGTTGCTATCTTCTACAGGCCAATCGACACTGTGTGGGTGATGTGATCAGCATCACACAGGCCACCTTTACCTACAGTGACATTACCAGGTACCCATTTTAGGCTGGGTTGACCGGGGAACCAAGGTCAGTTTTGAAATAAATCAACCTCGATGTGATTGGAACCCAAAATCTTCGAGCCGCAAGGTGAACATGTAGCACTGTGGGTCAACGGTTTCCAATTTATATTTTTATGCTTCATACTGGGCCGGATTTAGACTTGATGATGCCCTAAGCTAATAAAGCCTTGAGACCCCTATCGTTTTCAATTTCGCAAGTTAATCTCAGATTACATTTGGCCACCTGGCGAGAATGCCCTGGTACCAACTATCACAAAGAGCCACGCGGAAGAAATATAAGGAAAACGGAGCAAGGGAAAGACCACGCCAGAGATGAAGCGACACCATAAAGAGCAACCTAACAGAAATGAACACTATCTTGTACAATACATTGAAAAAAGTGCCCAAACGATCCTTATATGTTTCCCCAACACCCCGCTGAGGTAAATGGTGGAAGAAGAAGAAGAAGAAGAAGAAGAAGAAGAAGAAGAAGAAGAAGAAGAAGAAGAAGAAGAAGAAGAAGAAGAAGAAGAAGAAGAAGAAGAAGAAGAAGAAGAAGAAGAAGAAGAAGAAGAAGAAGAAAAAGTAGAAGAAGAAGAAGAAAAAGAATCTCAGAAAAACTTCAAAATATATACACCTTTTAAATATATGGATGATGGAAATATATTTTCATTTAATTTACAGTAAAATAAATAATAAAGAATGTAACTGAGAAATCACATAAATTATATAATCCGGTACTATATTTTTTGCGTACCCCTGACGTCACAATGACGTCACAGGAGACATTCCCAATAAATTCTAGGGTGTTCAGGTTGTGGTTTCTCGCGGTTTCTCTACATCCAAGTTGTTCACATCGCAAAAGCGCGCTCTTGCAAAGCGCGCCTTTACTATGACGTTCAGTGTTGCCACTTCGGATATTTTACATCCACATTTAGATGTTTTTCCTTCCATTTAAATGTCTTTTTGACGTTTAAATGGTAGATGCTTTTCTAGATTCTTTTCATATGTTTTTCCTTCCATTTAAATGTCTTTTTGACGTTTAAATGGTAGATGCATTTCTAGATGCTTTTCATATGTTTTTCCTTCCATTTAAATGTCTTTTTGACGTTTAAATTGTAGATGCTTTTCTAGATGCTTTTCATATGTTTTTCCTTCCATTTAGATGTCTTTTTGACGTTTAAATGGTAGATGCTTTTCTAGATGCTTTTCATATGTTTTTCCTTTTTTCCCTTTTATTTAGATGTCTTTTTGACGTTTAAATGGTAGATGCTTTTCTAGATGCTTTTCATTTGGAGTCAAATATTTTTTTTCTTATGGTAGATGTTTTTCTAGATGCTTTTGATTTGAGTTGAATATTTTTTTTCCAGTTATTATTGTTTTTTCTTTCAGTTACTCAAACTTTGAACTCTCACTGGGGTCAAAGCTCAAATATCTGGCAGCCCCGGTACTGATTAATTAAAAGGGTGCGCAAATCACACTTACTTTGTTTCAACCGTAACCTCACTGTGCTAACTTTGTGTTTCTTTTTCATGTGATTTAAAAAAAAATAATTGCTCACCTTCCTATGTGGCTTTCACTTTGAATAAACATTTCAATATGCTAAAAGTAAAGTATGAACAAAAAAATATTGGCAGTTCCCGGGGATATCACCAAGGCTCGTTGTAAGTACTTTCATAAATCGCACAAACCACGAACGACGTAGCGCCAGCAACGGTCAAATCATTATTTGTTTCGTTGCCGGCCTGGAATTGCTTAACATAAACAATCCATACAGACGTTTATCTCACATTGCAGATCTAAGCCATGTTTTACACGACGACGTAATGTGCTGAACGATCGCTCCACAGTACATGTTGTTGCTGGTAATGTTAGCAAAAATAGTAACACATACCTGACACTCAGATAAAACTTTGTAAAAGGTACAAGTCGATAAAATCTTGTCTACTTCTGCATTCTCGCGTTTTTCCCTCCCCCGTGTGGGTTCCGGGGCCCTATTGTGGGGAAAACAAGAATAGACCCACTGCCTCCCCAAAAGCATGTCGTAAGAGTCGACTAACTGGGGAACTTCCTTTGAAGTCGGAGTGCATCTGCCTGAGAGGCGAGGAACCAACAGTCTGCATTCAATTGAATCAGATCTGTAAAACTGATGCACACGCAACACTCATGTTCTGGAGCATGGCTGCAGTCCAGAAGTGGATGAGCAACCAGAACTTTACGCCAGAGTGTTCAGCTGGTGTACGCGAAGAAGAAGAAGAAGAAGAAGAAGAAGAAGTTTCAAAATTATCAATGTAGTATATCTGAATAATAGTAGACATTATATCGTTAAACTTTTTACGATTCAGTTTGCACAATTTCGAAGGATGTAGCAACGCTAAGTTAAATTGTGCACTGTTGGCTTCACAGAATCGACTCTCAGTTGAGTTAATTAGAGAATCTAAGTATGGAATGTAAACAGTTTGAAGTACTCTTCAACACTTATGGTTCCCGGATTACTTCGATACTTTTGTCTTCCACTCTGTCTTGGGATAATCAGCTCAATATCCACTTTCTGTGCGAGTTGTAGTGTTTTCACAAAAATATCACTGAAATAGTTATCGGAATCACCTCGGTGAAGTTTTACTACACTGAGCAGGTTTTGAACTTGCAGTTGGACTTCTGGAAGATCAACTTGAACAGCTAGAAGAGCCTGAGTAACTGGTTCCAAGTCTTGAGAAATAATATTGAGACAAAATAAAAACGTGCTGGACTTTGATGAACAATGTAACTGATGTGCAGCCTGTCGTGTATTTTCACTTGCATGCAATGAAAATGTTTCCAGTTGGCAAATTTACTAGAAAAAATCTGAATACTTTTATACTTGCTTGTCCATCTTGTCTCACACAGAATAGGAATATTTGGGACAGAGGACCTCCTTTTTGGGCTTTCACGAAAAAAATGTAATAATTGCTTTGATAGTACTAATAGTATTTCGTATCAATGCAACATTATTAAGATCATTTTCAACGAGATTCAGTATATGCGAGGCACCGCGAACAAAGGCAGCCTTGGGGTAAATTCTTCGAATTTTTCGCCTGAACACCATTTTCTTTTCCGGCCATTGTCGAGCACCCATCATAACCTTGACCCAGCAGATTATTAAGGAGAAGACCAAATGTTTTGCAATGTAGAATAATACAATCAGATATCGTGGCGGCGTCCATACCTTTCAGCGGAGAAAATCCATGGAATTCCTCACGAATCATAGCCTTCTCTACAAACCGGACTCCCAGTGATAACTGTTCTGTTCCTAAGATATCTGCTGTTCCATCGGCTATGATCAAGAATCCAACAGCATTGTTAACAGCTTTTACAATGTCTTCTCGCAAAGCTTGTTCAGACAAATTAATCAAACCATTCTGCGTTCGGTGTGATGTGTAACGTGCATTTCCAGCAGCTGTATCAAAATTGTTATTTTTTAAAAATACTGTCTCCTCCCTCAATTCGATACGTATAAAGTTGTTCGACATTTCCTTTGGTGCTATCTTTCCCACGAATTGCCAAATCATTTGTTCCGCAAAATAAAAGGATACAGCTTCTTTCTGTTTTCTTCAATAGTTCGTTTTACGGAATTATCTATCTGACAAATAATATCCTTTTTTGGATCTCTAATGGTTGATGCCAAGTGTTCAGCATCTTGTTAAGACCCACGATGCCATGCTGAGCTGGTATGGTTTCTGGCACATTCATTGAAATCTTTGTACAAGGAGTAGTAATGAAGGCACCTTGAATTCCTTTTTGAACTGGTTGCGGAAATAAAACACAGAAAATGCAAAAAGCACTTTTTAACCTAGGTGAATACGATAACCATAGAGAATACTGGGTTAGCCAAGATTTCCTGAAACAACGTTTTCCACTTCCTGACATGTCGCCTTCAAAATCATATGACGGGTGAGGCTTGTATGGATCAGTTAGCAAACGATACTTGAGCTTAAGATCGAATCTTCGTAGTAGATTTTACACACAGTTCAATGTCCTAGGTTAACATAGTATCTCCACTTTCAAGTTTGTCCGGGTCTGGTTCTGGTGATAGCGTTGCTGCTGCAGATGAACAAGCAACAGCATTCGTTTTTTTTTTCAATCAATCCAGGGCAAATGCTCCCCCCCCCCCCTTTTCCCCTTGCGTTCGCCCATGGTTAAGTGATGGAGTTTTATGTCGGGGGCACACTAACAACGACCTGTACAGACAGTAGTGACCGTTTTGTGTTGTTGTTGTGACGGTGGTGGTGGTAGTGGTAGGAGCAGTAGTACTGGCACTCTAAGGGTGATGTGGTAGCTGTTACACTGGCTACATTTACTTTTCGGTACAGATTAATGCTACACATTTTAGTCATATTAATAGCTATGTAATTTGTGACTCTTCCCGTTTGGATTTTTTTTTTCTATATGTTTTCCACGCAAATTTGGATATTTTAAGATCTTTTTTGACTCCATTTTGGATGTTTTTGTCAAAGAAAAGTGTCAACATTGATGATGTATGTTTACCGCTCTTTTCCGGCGTCAGTCAGTTGCCATTGTTTCCAGCAGCAGTCACGATGAATTTTCTACAGCTAGTTGCATCTGTACAAGACAAAGAAAGCAGCATTGCCTTCCTGCAACAGCATGGCATTCTGCACAGAACCAGAAGTTGCAGAAACAATCACTCCATTAATTTTGTCGACCCCACCACAGGTGCTCATACGCAATGCATCGAACGTTTGTGGAGGTCGGCAAAGGAGAGAAACAAGCGCCAGAATGGCACCCACAGACATTTATTAGAATCTTACATGTGTGAGTTTCTGTGTTGCAGGCGCGCTCAACGTGCGGGTGGCGACATGTTTGAAACCATACTAGCAGACATTGCTAGATTCTGGCCCCCGAGAGACTACTAGTCCGTCGTCTCTTCTGCCACCGCAGTTTGACCTCAGTTCAGATCTACTAACGTGTACAATCTCTGTGATTGTCAATTCGTGCGTGAACCCAGCAGTATTCATGTAGAATGATTGGCCCTTTTTAGGGCCCCCCACAGTACCCCAATTGGCATTTCCTGCGATTGCACATAGAGTTCACATAGCCAAAGTGCACATTTTACATGTAGTGAAAAAAAACCGTTGTGACAACAAACACACATACACACAATTTACATTTTATTTTTACAAAAAACGTTGTGACAACAACAACAAAAACACACACACACACACACGCACGCACACGCGCACGCACGCGCGCACGCACGCGCGCGCGCACGCACACACACACACAATTTACATTTCATTTAAAACACACAATTTACATTTTATTTTTAAAAAAACACGCGCACGCACGCGCGCGCGCACGCGCGCACACACACACAATTTACATTTCATTTAAAACACACAATTTACATTTTATTTTTAAAAAAAACATAACACGGCATCTTTCATTTACAAGGCAGATGTGATACCAACTACGCTATGCACTCACATGTTGACATGTTATGAAAACATGATTAATATTGCAGACCGGCCAATTGCGCATCATCAAGCAGCCAAATGCGCATCAACAGACCGAAATATGTCGCACCATAAGACAGTAGATGAACACTCAAAAACAGCAGCAGACAGCAGCACACTTGCACCCCTTGAAATAATGGACTGTCAAGTCAGCTGTGGAATTCCCACGGGAATTTCGTGTTTGGGGGAGGCAAAAAATATTGTATAATCCTCTAAATGGCTCTGTTAAAAGAACATTGCATCTAAAACATTTTAAAAGAAAATAGTTTTTGTGAAGAAATAGAAAGGAAGTTGTTGAGATCCCTGTAGATTATGAGGCCCTAAGCTACAGCTTAGTTATCTTATGACTAAATCCAGCACTGCTGGCTTCATGCCTATTTCCCACTACTCATAAACACAACTATAGACTATCGTGACTGCTCAGCTGATCTGCGGACAATCTAAACAGCGGCCTTCATAATCCACCATGAACGTCGTTGTATCGAACTGTAATTTAACATCTACTATGTTCTGACAGCAAACAGACTGCATTTGAGGCCGAGTTTGACAGAAGAAGAAAAAAATATCAATCCAAGAGTTACACCCAGGGAATCGATTTTTGTTGTAGCTATTTATGAATCGGCTCAGCATTTCTGTCATGTGGCTGCATTTAGGTTATTTTGTTTGCTCTAATAATTGCAGCTAAAATCGGTAGCATGACAAGGTCTTAGATGGCTCAAGTCAGACCTTATAATGATGAATTTAAACTGGACGACCGGTACAATTAAAATTTCTTTATTTTTATTTATATTGTTTCGTGTTCCTCTGGTAGCTCTTTTGAGAGATCTTATCTCTGTTACGAAATTTGCGCTCAAGGAAATGCTCAAGTTGGACACATTATTTCAGAACACTGCGTCACAGTGTCTAACGCTTGCGGCCGGGGGCCCTAATATATCCCATACGTTTAACGAGTGGTGGCAATTTGCGTCACCAGATGTTTATCGCTTTGTGTGATGTCCTGGTGAGGTTGAACGTCAATCATCAATCAAGTTTGCCACGGATAGTATAGAGCTAGGGAAAACAAATTCCGGTTCTCCTCCGAACTTCTACCCGATATTATGGCGGCCAAATAAATATCCTTACGGGGCTCAGGCATATGTAAAATGCGGACTTTCTGACAAGGAACAAATCGCGGCAAAACTAGGATTACTTTGCAATTTCAAAAGACGCAACATTGCAGACGATAGTAGCAGACAATAATAGCGATCATTTACAATTTCGAGACACGCAACATTACTGACGATAAAAGCGACATGGCGGGGAAACCACGTGCGCCGACGCAGATTAGCGTTGTTGTTGTCTTCAAACTTTTCGGCATGCGCAAAACGCGGTTACACTCACCGCCGACAGTATCCCTGGCGCCGCTACGCGCGCCGCGGATGGGGGAGCTAAAGTAGGTGCCTGAGACTCACGAGCACATTAATTGGAGGAACTTGCAGGAGATGCGGTAGCTGCTGCTCGTGGGTCCCAGCCATCTAGTTTATGGATACGGTCGGCGGTGAGGCATAGTCACAGAAACAGGTCCGCAATTAACATATCGCTAAGACCCTGTTAGAGCATTTGTTTCGTTATACGGAGCCGATCCTAGTTTTTGCCGCAATTCGTTCGTCACCGGAAGTTCGCATATTTTTAATAGGACTGAGCCCCGTAAGGATATTTGCTTGACCGCCATAATATCGGGTAGAAGTTCGGAGGAGAGCCCAAATTCCTATTATATTTTCCTCAGCAGACAAGTATCATTTTATGTATGAAAAGTGGTGTTAGTAGTCCAAGCTTCTATTTTGCAATCACACATTGTATGTTGATGTCTCTATCCATTCTTCCTTCTGACGAGAACACTTGACTCTAGATATTCAAATTCACTTGTTTGCTTTCTCTCTGCTTTATACATGTTTGTTAAAATATTTCTGGTTGTCTTGGTATTACCATTATTTCTGTCTTTTCGAGGCTTATTTTTATGCCGTATTTCTCATACTTGGTGTTGATTTAGTGCCTTCTGAAGGTTATCTTTTCTTTCTGCTACTTATACTTGGTCATATGCAAATAGCAATTCAAAAATTTCATTTTTCTTACCCCCCCCCCCCCCCCCTCTCACCCCAGATAGTGCACAAAATAAAAAAGCCTGGCAACTTGAACTATGAAAAAACTTAAAATAAATGCATTGTAACAATGATTGTTGCTTTCCATATGTGCTCTAAGAATGCCAAAATAGCCTTGACCGGTCTATTGAGAAATCTAAAAACTTTCAACGGAGAAAGACACCAAAAAGCAACTTATCATAAACATTAGAAAAAGGAGTCGTTTCTATGACCATAATATGCACAAGGGAAAAGTGAACGATGTTATGATACACAGAAAGATTTGTGGACAAGAAGTTGATGGAAAAAAATGGGAGAAGATTCAGCCTTTCGTAGAACTATGCATCTTTACGTTTTACCACCTTTTCTTCTCATTCTCAAAGCCCATGCCGTGTGGCGTTGGTAGTAATGTCTATTCTCAACCATCTGTCTCACGTACTTTCAGTCAACTCTGGAACATCCTCCTCGCCATGATGTCAAACTGCCCAGCATCTTTTCTCTCGTTCTTCCTCTGTCTTTCCTCATCTCCAACTTTCTTACGATCACGATGTACACCAGTTTTCTCCTTCTCATCACGTGGCCAAAGAATGTAGATTATTTCTTTCTGATGTGGACAATCAGTTCTCTTCGTGAGTCAGTTTCTTTCAAGACTTCATTGCTCTTTTCATGTGTCCATGGTAGTCTCATCATTCGTCTATAAAGCCACACATCTGATGCTTCCAAACAATTTTTTTTTTTATAATTCACAAACTGTCCATGATTCACTTCTGTATATCAAGACATGATTTACATAACTTTTAAGAATGTTCTTTCTGGTCTAAATTGACAAAGACAGATTGCATAAAATATTCTTCATTTTGTAAAATTGTGCCTTTGCTTGAGCTATACCACTTTTTAGAGCTACATAAACAATGGCTTTCTTCTTCTGTTGTCTCACTGATACCAGGCTGTACCCCAGTGTCGTGGTTTTGTCGTCTCACTGATATTAGTTTGTACCCCCAATGTCGTGGCTTTGTCGTCCAAATGATACCAGGTTGCAGCACAGTGTCGTGGTTTTGTCGTCTCACTGATACCAGGTTGTACCTCAATGTCGTGGTTTTGTCGTCCCATTGATACCAGATAGCAGCACAGTGTCGTGGGTTTGTCGTCTCACTAATACCAGGTTGTACCTCAATGTCGCGGTTTTGTCGTCTCACTGATACCAGGTTGCAGCACAGTGTCCTAAATTTTAGTATTTGTCTTGTGCTTCTCGCATGGCTTAAATGACGGATTTGTTTGCCTGTTTGCAGGTTTCAGCTAGCTAATTTATCCATCTCTTTCTTGGTCTTCCTCTCGCCTTACTGCCAGCTGTTTTGCTGTACAAAGTCTCATAAGCAGTTTGTCTGGCTGAATTCTTACTAGATGGCCGAACCTTCTTTGTCGATTTAATCCAGACATTGTTTTATTCCAGCCTTCTCTTTAATGCTGGTATTCGTAACCCTGTCTTTTCTTGTGTTGCTAGTGATCTTACGGAGACAGCGATTTTCACACGTAGTTATTTATGTTTTAGTACCCTATTCATTGTCCATGTTTGGCGCTGATAGCATAAAGAAGGGATGAAGATGCGAATAATCATTTGGTGTTTGGTTGGAATGGAGATATTTGGATGTTTAAGTAATGTGTCTAACTGGTAGGTGCCTATATTGATTTAGTATTTCTTGTCTAGTAGCAATCAATTACACCACTGCCGGCTTGCTAGGCCTGTCGCATGGCTGGGCAGGAAAAAAAACTGACCTGGCTGGTGCCCGTCTCCTTGAAGGCGAGTCACGTTATCTTGAAATCTCGCGGCTTTAGTTTGCCGGCTTTTACCACAATGAGGTGGGGCTGACATGGGTGCTCTACGGGTCGTAGGCAGGTTACTTAAATGTCACTTTTCGCCCCTCCGATGATAAGCTAGCCAACCTCAACACTGCTGGCTGCAATGCCAAGCTCCTGAGCACACACAGTGGCCGGTGAAGTGAATGCAACAATTGTCCAGAAATCCCATATTATTACTATGGAAGACTTCTCTAAACGCGGACGGGTCTAGCTAGTCACACTCGAATCGCCATTGGCTATGATTTCCTGCCTCAATATAATACAGTATAACCTATCGCCTGGAAAGACGGAAAGATTAGAACTATGAAAAACAAATTACCTGTAACCTTTCAGTTATCTCTCTTCTTCTCTTGCTCTCCCCCTTCCTGTTCCAGTTTCCTCTTTTCTGACTATCTCTCTTTCTCCCTCGTTCTCTCCATCTTCAATCTTTTTTCTCCCCGCCCCATCATTCTCGCAGCCTCCCCTCTATCTCCCCCTCTCTAAATCTCATACCTGCATTTCTCCTACAGGTTTGCTCCGCTCTCTCTCTCCGCTTCTCTCTCGCACGCACACTCAAACACACACTCTTTCCTAGTCTTACCTTATTGCAATAATTCACAAAGACTATAGCCTAAACCTGTTAGAAAATAACTGAGACCAAACAACTACAGAAAACTAATATTATCTTTCGGTTTTTTCTAGTTTCTTTCCGGCTGAACATTTCATAAATTAAAACAGCACAGATAACACACGAGCTTCTATGATAAGCCGAAACGAAACAATGATAACGTCAGTTATTACATTTATCTGTTATATATAACAGAAAAATGCCAGTTGCTTGTAATGAAACCAGAATAATGGTTTATGTCTTTGAAACAACGCTGCTAAATATAGCGGCCAATGGTATCTTGTTTCACCATTTAACACGGGGGAAAAAACAAAGCTGCGTCAGAATCGTTATCAGCGTCCATTACTTCGTTGCATTTATTAATTAAAGGACCATAATTATGTCATTTGATAGAAGGAGAAAAACATTAATTATAGCATACAGTCATACCCAAGACACAGGAAACAAACCAGGATGAAGGACACGCAAAACAGAATCCACACCATCACCATTTACCGAAAGAGGAGTCTCGGACATGTTCAGAAATGAAAACAGCACACACTGGGTGGAATCTCAGTGGTGTAGCGGTTAGACGCTAGCCTTCGGATCGGAAGGTCGTGTGTTCGAGTCCTGACTGAACCGGACCTTTTATTAAAAGTTACCTTGACTTCAAGGTCGACCCAGTCTTGAGTGGGTACCAGGTGCAGTCCTGAGAAATAAGGGCGGTCGGTGTAGTCTAATGCTGACCATATCACCCGCCAAGTGCCGGTCAGTATAAAATATAGGTCTAGCCCTATATGCCCAATACGCCTAAAGGCGTGGAAAAGGGTTCTTTTTACTGTCTTCAGCAGGGTTTAAAGTGATATAATTTTTGTTTCTGTTCAAATCTTCTTCTTCTTCGCTTTCACCAGCTGTAAACTCTGGCGGAAAGTTCTGGTTGTTCGTCCACTTCTGGACGTCAGTCCTGTTCCAGAACTTGAGTGTTGAGTGTGCATCCGTTTGACAGATCTGACTAATTTGTATGCAGACCGTTGGCTCCTTGCCTCTCAGGCAGATGTACTTCGACTTTGAAGGAAGCTTCCAATTAGTCGACTCTTACGACATGCATTTGGGTGGGCAGTGGGTCCATTCTTGTTTTCCTTATAACAGGGCCCCGGAACCCACACAGGGGCTTTTTAAATCAATAACTTATGCCATAGACACATCGAGCGCATGGTCTTGGGTTTAAAAAAAAAGACGAATCTATATCTGAATGAGTGTCGCGGTCAATGCCGACTGTCTTTACCTCATTTCCTGGTCCCCCTTTTAAGTTGTATCGACCAGTGAGAACGAGGTCACTTGTAACAATCCCATCTAGTGCTGTTGGAGTACCACAGAACGGCTACGAAGTACCCTAGGCCTGTTGTCCAGTGTTGTTAGATTTTGCATTGACCATTTGCAGATTCGAACCAAAGAGTCTCTGCCAGCATGCAAGCGTCAAGCTTCTGCGCTATCACTTTTTATTATTAATTAATCAGTTGTGATTTGTATATAAGCAAACTAGTTTCCCCACCTGAGTTAAATAATGCTTGATGGGAAACAGAAATAATATCACTGATAACCAAAAGGTGTTTGGGGAGAAAGCAAAAACTTTCACAACAGTTTCAAGCTGCATCAATATAAAACTTTGGATTAATAATAATTAGAATAATAATAGTCTGCTTATCTGAGGTTTTTTTTTTTAACGCTCTAGACTTAAGGCGGGTCTGAAACACGGACTTTAATCAAAAGACACGATAATAACCTAAAAGCAACCAATATTTTCTTTCTTTAAGGAAACAATAAATGAACAGCAAATAAGTCAAGCAAATTTTTACAATGCCTTAGAGATTATTGTTCAACACGGGGTACGCAGAAGTGCTTAGTAAAAAAAAAAAAGTCTTACTGGCCAAAGTAGATAGGATCGACGTCTACTTGGGAGTCGAATTGCATTTGTCTGAGAGGCAAGAAATCAACAGTCTGCACTAATATAAGCCATGTTTGTAACAATGGATGTGCATGCAATACTCAAGTCCTGGAACTAAGATCAAAGTCCAGAGGTGTACTAATGACAAGACTTTTCGCAGGAGTTTACACTCGATGTCCCATTGTGGTTCTGGAGCCTTCTTGGAAGGAAAGGGTGGGGGGGGGGAGGGGGTGGTTCCTGGTGATGTTCTGGTGAAGTAGAAGCAGCTAGTGTGATCGTGGCACCGCCCATCGAGTACTTACTGATCTATAAACTTATCAACATCAGTCCCGCGGCCCGAAGTTAACATCGGGGGGGGGGGGGGGGGGGGGCGGGGGGTCAATCCCATTTTCCCTCTGTGTGTGATTCTTCGTGGAGACAGATTTGTAATTATGGATGTGCAGGCAGTACTGATTAAGTCCTGGAACAAGGTCAAAGTCCAGAGGTGTTCGAATGCCAAGACTTTCCCCTGGAGTTTACACTCGGTGGACCATTGTGGTTCTGTGGCCTCCTCGTTGGAAGAAAATGAGGGGGGGGGGGGAAGGGTTACCCTCCGCCTTCCTAACAAGCAAATCTTAAAAGTCTACCAGTTGGAGATTTCCTTTCAAATCGAAGTGCGACTGCCTGAGATGCAAGGAACAAACAGTTTGTTTATACCCTATTAGGGTATATTTTCGGCCTCGAAAATTTAGGACAGTTATTCGGAGGATAGCCTACTGCAGCTACGTGATTTTGTGTATTTTTTGTTTCTGTTTGTGGCACTATATTTTCAACTAATGTGCTTACGAAGGCTCTCTAACCGCAACTTTTACTTTTAGTTTGTGTCTGTGATAATGTGAAGCTGACTCTTCCTGCTCTTAGTTTGGTTTGAAATTGTTTCATGATTTAATAACTAGTATACCCCCTTGAAGTTCGCTCCCTGGCGGAGCCGGACTTATTTCAAAAATGACCTTGGCTCCCAGGTCGACCCAGCCTTGAGTGGGTACCGGGTGCAGTCCCGGGAAAGTAAAGGCGGCCGGCGTGATGCTGACCACATCACCCATCTTGTGCCGATTGGTCTATAAAAATATAGGTCTAGCCCTATATGCCTAAAGGCGTGGAAAAGGGTCCTTTACTTTTTTTTAATACCTCCTTGAATGGCTTCCTCTCAGCCCTTACCCCCTCCCCCAGGATCCGAATCCAAGTTTTTGGGAATATTATGGCGGAAGTGCTGTGAGGAAGAGTATGTATGTCAGTTCAACAGCTCTGGCTGAGCTGTGCTGGCTGGGACGACGATGAGGACGCTGCTTCGTTTTTATTTATTTACCGGACATTAATTGATAAATGGAGATCGCCAGTGGTTAATAGTTTTACTGGTTAGATAATCTTGTCATTTCTAACAATCTAATTACTTTGAATTAAATTATAAACTGCCAAAGCAGTGTGTCTTTCTGTTTCTCTTTTCTGCTGCTGGCTCAGACCCAAAACAACTCACAAGACTGAGAACTCGATTTCAGCACGAAGTATGCCAGGTGTTTATTGTTTCCCATGTAGGCCCCAAAGAGTATTTTGTATCTCTCCTGTTGGATTAGCATATATAATGTCGCTCTTTAACTCTTTCAGTCCCATGGGGTTTAGCATCAGAGGCCCAATTCACCCATATTTCATTTTTATAAGTGCAACCATTAAAACAGACCATACTTAATTAAATACTAATTCAATTGCCGCGCAACACAACACACACGTATTTAATTATTTATACATCAAAGTGACTAGGAAGTTTTGAGGAATAATGATAGAATACAACTACAACACATAATTGCATTATTAATTAAATATTAGTAAATAGACACTATGTTTACTGTAAACAGTCAAACTTTACAAAAATGAAATGAAAACATTTCCACTTACCACCATGGCACTCAAGGAAAACCGGTTAAAATATATTTAAAATGAATAAAAAATGAATATGAACCACTCAGTAATGTATAAGTAAAATATAAACTCAATTTGTACATTAGATTTTGTTCCAAAAAATCTTTTGAGGCGTCATAACAGAGCACCATTATTTAGTAAAGAAAACTGACTCTCAGTCAAAACAATAAATATCTTCAAACAAAATGACGTTTATATAACACTCAATTTGCCAATAATTTTGCAGCGATGTTCCTAAAAAAATAAGAGGAATAGCACTAGAACTAACTGACACTGAAGAAGGCTATCTTTTGAATAACGGTCCCAAATTATTGAGGCTAAAAATCTACCCTAACAGGGCCTCAGTCACATGTAAATTGTGGACTTCCTATGTCTTAAATTGCGCACTTCTGGTGACTACCGCCACCGAGAGTATCTCTCACGCCGCTACGCGGTGCGTGGATTGGGGCTAAACTAGATGGCTGGGACTTATGAGCAGCAGCTACCGCATCTCCTGCAGCTTCCTTCATTTATTTGCTCGTGAGTCCCAGCCATCTAGTTTAGCCCCAATCCACGCTGCGCGTAGCGGCTTTGGAGAGACTCTCGGCTGTGGCGGAAGTCCGCAATTTACATGCGACTGAGGCCCTGTGGTATATTTTTACTGTGGCCCTGTGGTATAGTTATTCGGAAGAAAATCGTCTTTTTCACTAATGTTTATTCTATTTTTGCCAACTGACTTTGCTATCGGTGTACCCTTTGCATGAGGTACACATTATACATATCAGCTATCCTCCGAATAACTGTCCTAAATTATAGAGGCTAAGAAAATACCCTAACAGGGCCTCAGTCATATGTAAATTGCAAACCTCTTTTCAGCGACTACATCGCATACCGCGGAAAAGCTTTCACTGATTTAAAGTCACCACGGGAGTTTCTCCCGTGCCGCGTTGCGTGAGGCGCGGAGGGGGGCTAAAATAGATGGCTGGGACTCATGACTGCAGCTTCCTCCATTTTATTTGCTCATTAGTCCCAGCCATTTAGCACCCCCTCGGGCAATCTCACCTTGCTCACACTATAAGGCTTCAGACAATGGACACTGGCATGTACACGACTGGCATAATGAACAGGCCGTGGAGTACAACTGCTGGTCTAAACAATAATTCAACACCGCTCTATTTCTTGTCATTTAGGACTAACATTCACTCTATTCTCATCCAGATCCACGTGTACACTTATCACTCTGGATTCAACTTCACATCCTTCCCATCTGGGGCCCAGTCACCAAATAACCACCTCATTCTCGATCCCCCAGATCTCGCATTCACACGTGACTCACTCAATTCCGTCTTTTCACCATATCGCTGTGAAACCCATGCTATCAGGGACTTACCCAATTCTGTCAGTCATACTCTGACGTTATTCCTATTTATAGCATCATTACATTAACTAAAACTAAAAACTCTTCAGTCAGTTTTACGGAAAAACCACTAAGTCTTAATGAACTTATTGACATATTTTTACCAAAACAATCTAAATATTAAAAAGTAGTCAGCAGCACAGGAGTTTTTGATCATCGCTACAGACAGTCTCTTTGAGTATTAATAATACTTAATGATAATAGTAGAACATCAGTTCTGCAACTTGAATCATGAATATTATATGAAGCTTTAATTTATGTTTTTCAGTTGAAAATATTCTTTTTTGTTTGTTTCGTTATAATTTATATGTTGATGTAAACTGCAGTTAAACTTTAAACAGTGATGGTAAAGATCTGAGAATAAAAAAAAAAAACATACTGGCAACAAGAAGCAGCCATAAGGATTGACAACCAAGTTGGCACTTTTCAAAACATTCAACAAGGCGTGTGTACTATCACCCGATTTGTTCAATTTGTACAGGGAAATAGTAATTAGATCCATACATGGTATGCCAGGAATATCAGTTTATGGGCGAACTGTTAACAACCTGCGATGTGCCGAGGATGTAGTTTTGATCTCTGAAAGTGAAACAAAACTGCAAGAAATGATGGATATAACTGTAACGGAAAGTGAAAGCAAGGGTCTTATTTTGAACTGCCCGAAAACAGAAGTAATGATAATTACAAAAAAACTGACCCTCCAAAATGCAACATCAAAGCAAATGGGACAAACCTCAACTCCAGCTACTTGGGTACCCTGATAACATCAGATGGAAGATGTATTTAAGAAGTTAAATATGGAATAGCTCAAGCACAGGCAGCATTTTACAAAATAAAGAATAATTTATGCAATCTTTCTTTGTCAGTTGAGAGAAATACAATTAGTGAAAACTGATTTCGAAGCTGCGTAGATGTGGTTTTATAGACGAATGATGAGAATACCCTGGGCAGATAAAAAAGAGTAATGAAGATATCTTAAAAGAAACTGGCTCACGAAGAGAACTAATTGCACACATCAGAAAGAGACAATCTACATTCTTTAGTCATGTTATGAGAAGGAGAGAACTGGAGTACCTCGTGACAGTAGGAAAGTTGGAGGAAAGAAGAGGCAGAGGGAGACCGAGAGAAAAGATGCTGGACAGTTTGACATCATGGCATGGAAGATCATCTATGTTAAAGTTGATTGAAAATACACTAGACAGAAGATTGTGGATAGTCATGACTACCAATGCAACACGGCATGGACTCTAAGGAGAAGTAAACTGCAGTGGTGCACCTGATGAGATACAATGAAATATACCAGGCAGTAAATTGGGCAATGATTGTTCTGATACTGATTATTTAAATTCTCAATTTCTTTTGAGTTTGCACCAGCCAGTTTGTGTAACTGACACGCAAAATATTAGCCTTTTCAAAATATTTGTAAAATTAGGACTTGTATCATTTGGGTAGACTTTCACAAAATTAACCCTTTGACACTTGATTCAAATGGAATGACTACGTTTTAACTTACTACAACGTTTGCTTGCTTGTTGTACCCCACAGGACATCACACAAGCGATAAACACCTGGTGACACAAAGTGCCACCATGCAGATGAGGATCACCCGTGGAGAGGTCCCAGAAACCCCTTTTAGCCGCTATGGCTACATTTGTGGCCCAGCTATATTCAGGGCCTCCGGCAAACGCCAGGGTGGGGCTTCAAATAACGAAAAATTGCATTCCAAAAGGGAATGAAATCAATAAGTACAGCGTTTCTAAAGTGAGATATTTTAAATGAAAGAAAAGCAAAATTAACTGAAGGTTAACAATAAGTTTTTATGAAGATCCCTGGGGATCATTGCTACAGCTACAGAATTAAGGCTTTGTGCCATGCTGCATGCAGGCAGCTGGGCATTCTGCACATAACTCGAACTGTAAAATGAAATGTTTTACATCCCCTTTACCGTCTGTCTTTAAAACCATATGCTGTCCCATTGAACATTAGTCATTAGCATTAACATTCTTTCTTCAACTTCACAGTCTGACTTTGATCATGGGAGCTATTTTTGAATACTTGGAGCTGAGAGCTCAAGGAAGGACCAAGGAGCACAGATTTCTCAAGAGCTGGCAAACTGTCAAGTACATGCTAGAGGATGCAGCAGCCATACCAACCTGTAATCAGGTAATGTTGGGCATGTTACACAGACTTTCATGTATTGCCTGTTGACTGTGTCAGGGCTATTCAACTAAGTTTATCAAGGGGGCAAAATTGTAAAAACAAGGATCGTCATGGGCCATTTGCTAGGCCTCCTCGGGCCACCAGTTGAATAGCCCTGGACTATGGTGTAGTTCAGAAATTAGAACTTCAAACATCAGCACACCATTTGCTGTTTGTAATGCCACCAAAGACAGCATTGTAATAATTTTATTTAGTCATTCAAATCACCTAATATATTTTTATATAATTGCAAGTTAGCGTTTCTGGCCTATATGGCTATAAACAACATTATTATCATAATTCCTAAATATCCAGTTCAGTTCAGCTGCAAGTAATTTGTCAGCAGGTCACTTTGCATTGATTTTTACAAAAGTATTACAATTGATCATTCAGCAGGCAGTGGCAAAGTTTTGAACGTAAAATGCCTGGTAAAACCACTAACAGGTTAAAAAATAAAATTCTGGTTTTGGGTTACAATGTCCTGTAAAGGACCGCAGCTAACTTTTCCATGTGAAAGGTAGCTTGGGCATCTAAGAGAAACACTATAGTGAACATTGACCAGACAGGCTGTTGAGAATGTTCTTTGAAATGATTGGAAGTGGAAGTGTTAATTGGTTTTTACCGCACCTTTGGTGGGCTTTGACAATGATTAGAGGACGATCAGAAAGGAAGAAGATCGGACTGTCCTGTTTTAGACAAGTGGCATGTCAGATTGGTTGGTACGACACCTGTCCTAGATCACAAGAAGGTAATGGCAAAGTATTGAACATAAAATTGCCTAGTATAACCATCGACAGACATCAAATGCAGGGGTTGGTTTGCAATGTCCTGTAAAGGATAGCAACTAACTTTTCTATGTGGGTACGGCTATGCACCTATCCTGGATCACTAGAAAAGCTGATTCGCTGCAGTCAGCAGAGTGCAGGGATGATAGTCAATGTAGTGTTGTAAAGGCCAGCAGTAAATAATCACTTTGCCTTGCAGGAATGGAGAGTAGTGCTTTAAGTAGGGAGTGGTCATTGTGACCAAAACCCTATCTGCTGTATATTTTTAAGGTCTGGAAGGAAACAGTTCACATGACCAGTACAGTATACTTTAAAGTGATGTGATTTGGCTTTATGTTATCCCTTTGTTAACCTTCATGTGTGAGGTTGTGGCTGTGAACGCTGGCTGTCGGCACAATCCTTGGATGACAACTTAGCCATGGAGGAGTGTATATAATCCCCTTGAGTAAAAGTACAGGACCCTTTTCCACACATATTTGCGTATTGGCACTTGGTAGGTGATGTGGTCAATGTCACGCCAGCCGTCTTTACTTTCCAGGACTTTACCTTGTCCCATTCAAGGCCGGGTCAACCTGGCAGCCAGGATCATTTTTGAAAAAAGTAAGGATCTTAACCCACGGTCTCCAGATCCGCAGGTGAGTGTCTAGTCGCTACACCACTTCAGTTCCCTTGTAAACCACTTAACTGGATTCCATACATGATATAGAAACAATTTCACAGGCTATAGCAGAATAGAGGGTTCGACTGCAAGATCAGTGTGACATATAAATGGCAGAACAGGATGATGATGTTGATAGCTGAAAGGTCTGATGTTATTGTTGTGATGATTTGTGTGTATCACTGAGCAAATGTTTTTTTTTTTCTCCCACTTTCAGCCATGTCAATTTAGGGAGGTATCAAGAGCAACATTTCTTATGGATTTTAGTCCCAGCAAGTGAGTATAGTTGAAACATTTAGCTCTTTATTAATTTGTGATTTTAGTTCCTGTGTAGCCTCTATATCACTTGACAAGGAGCAGCGTTTTGTAAAGGACATGCTCATTGACAGTGATGATATATTTAAATAATAAATGAACAAAATAAACGGTAACTATAGCTTTCGATTTTTATGTTGTCTAGTGTGTCCTTCTATCTTTCTACTTCTTTCTGTGAGTGCTAATCAGTAAATTGTCTCTTTGTTAATTATATATATATTTAAAGGAAACAACAGACATCTGAAGATTGTTAATCAGCTTTATTTTCAAATGAAGCGGTGTGGGTAAACTTCTTTTTCTTCCTCTTCTGCTGTCATCTAAAGATGTAATTGCATTGTATCTGTTTACAGCCTAGCTGCAATATATGCACCTTTTGGTCGACACGACCGACTTCTGCGGGCATTTGTTGTCCGGGTTAGTCTTCCTGGTGTAAGGAAGCTAAAGGACCCTCTTAATGTTTTTGCAGCATTAGGCATATTGTGCTAGACCTTTTTTTTATAGACCAATCACCATTTAACGGGTATTGTGATGACTGCTTTTGTCTCCCAGAACATTGCCTGTACCCATTTAAGCCTGGGTCATTGAGGAAGCTCAGGTTAAAAAAAAAAAAAGGCTGTCTTACAACTTTACATACAGAAATGACAAGTGAACCATGCGGCTAGAGAGCCTTCATAAGTACAATACATAAATCTACACTGCACGCGAACGTGAATACACAGAATCACTTAATTGATGTATCTGTTGTAGAAATCACATTTCTGTTTGGCCGGAAGAATTGCTGATGTATATGTGGCCACTGGAAATAAATAGAGGCCAGAAAAAGCCATGAGCAGTGAGTCCATAACTAAAAAATTAATTAGGATTGAATGCTAAATCTTCAAGGCGAATAAGATAGATGAGATAGTTCTCGAGAGACTTGCAGACCCTGTAATTGGAGTGGCTAGACTTGATGGCCATAAGTTTCATGTCTAAGACGTGCAGTGGCACTGTTTGAGGGCACCACTCTTCACATGAGAAAGATATTGCCGGAATCATCGGTAATGTCTGTTGTAAACACTGGGACATTTGTTAGTAAGCAAGTGCATTAACTTCAGCTTCAATATGTTTAATGAGTGGGTAAAGCGCCAAATGTAAGAAAGGCCTGTGCACACAGTTTGTTGTTAGTTGCGTATCTTTTACAGGATGTTGCAGAACCAACCCCAACATTTGTTGGCTTTTGTGGTTTTTCTAGGCAATTTTACGTCCTGCAGTTTGTCATTGCTTTCTGGACAGTCGGCTTCTCGATGCCACTGTCGAAACCAATGCAAGGCAGAAGGTCCGCAGCTGGGATCGAACCCGGCATTACAAAACGCATTTGCAACACCTAAGCCACAGGCGCCGACACCCAGGCTATAATACATCAAAATTATAGTTTATTTGTTCTGTATAGACTGCTGTTACTTTTTGTTGACTTGTGTGCTTTGTTGTCTCATAATTACACTGGTAATAAACTCATGCTCTCTCTCTTCAGGTTGCGAATTGCATCCACACACGGTGATCATTCTGTTCGAGTATCGAATGCACTGACAGGGAAATGCACTCACATTTTGAAAGGCCATCCTCGAACCCCTTGGTGTTTGGCATTCAGCCCGACATCTGATGACATCCTAGCATCAGGGTGTTTGAGTGGGGAGATTCGTATCTGGGATTTAATGGTAAAGGGTATATTTATTCTGGGAAAATGTATAGACTGTAAAATTACCCACCTTTTGTCTGCCCACACACACACGCTAAGGGACATGACTCTGTATCTCTGTCTAGACTAGACTGATGGACATGGGGTTGCAGCCTAGAGCTGCACGACATGAACATTTCACTAAGGCGACAAGATGTTTCATTAACCAACACAGAACAGGCGTCATCAATCATTTTATACTTGTGGAGCTTTTGAGGAGGAACTCTACCATCCTCCATGTATGAACTAGCCATCTGAACTTTCAAAGACTTTTCCTTAGGGACTCTACCATCCTCCATGACCTAGCCATCTAAACTTTCAGAGACTTGTCCTTAGGGACTCTACCATCCTCCATGTATGACCTAGCCATCTGAATTTCAAAGAATTGTCCCTAGGGACTCTACCATCCTCCATGTATGACCTAGCCATCTGAATTTCAAAGACTTGTCTCTAGGGACTCTACCATCCTCCATGTATGATGTAGCCATCTGAACTTTCAAAGACAGCATTGAGAAAACTGTTGTGAGACCTCCTTTTTCCCAATATATCAGTGTTTGCTTTGTTTGTAAGATCAGTAACACACATAAGTGTTTGATTGAATCTACACTAATGAGGGATCAGTTTGTCATTGTTCTGCGGTGTTGGTAGTTGTCTCAAAGTTTTGGCAGGTGTATTGTTAAGACACACTATTATTAAAGTGACCAATAACAAAAACAGTATCATGCAACAAAATGTTTTTGTTAGGTACTAAATTTGATTAGTAATTCATTGGTGGATATCTTTCTGTATCTCATCTGATAAGTCTCTCCTTCGACCTTTCTCTCTATGTTAACATTAACCCCTTTAGTGTTAAAACGAATTCTAATTAAAGTGGTACCTCAGTATATGAATGCTTTCATATAAGTATAACTTGATCTATGTTTTGTTCAGACAGAAATTTTCTTTTGCTTAGTATACAACCTTTGTTGCTAGAGTTGTTGAGCCTCAGTCAGGTCCAGATATGGAAAAGAGACAGAAACAAATCATCAAATTGCTTTTGTGTTCATGTATTTTAGTATTAAGCAGTGCAAAAATTATTTTATACAATCACATCACTGTAAAAACAGCAAAAAAAAAAAAAAAAATTGGAATGGCCTAATCATTCTGCCTTCATTTCTTATGGGAAAATTCCGTTGGTGTAAATCCTGTTTGGTATAAGTTGAACGAAGGACGAATGGATTAAGGACGTATACTGAGGTGCTACTGTATTCTTTTTTCATTAAAGGAATAATGGATAATGCTTCCGTTTGAATTTTATGTTAGGTCTTTAGCTGATTCATTCCCTACATTCCCTACACTATCAATGCCAGACGTGGTCACATACAACAAAACATGAAAAAAAGTTAGTAATCATGGAAATTAGGTGTCTGAGAAAGGCTGTAGGAGTGACCAGAAGAGATAAAAACAGGAATAAGGTTATATGATATAAAGCCTGCATAGAACCAATTCTAAATAACACACAAAGACAAGAAATCAAATGGTTTGCCCCAATTGGAGAGAATGCCTTCTGATACTATACTACAAGACAAATACCTAAAGAGGAGAGTGACATAGAGCAATAGGTAGACCAAGAACAAGATGGAAAGATAACATCAGAGAAACTCTACAGCACTATGATGTGTCTATGGTCGAAGCAGCCAGAAGAGCACGAAGCAGGACCTTATGTCTCCCTCAACACCCCAAGCGGTAAAAGACCTGTACCATGTAGAGAAATAAAAGGCAAAAGAAGATCCTCTACTGGTTTAGGGACCAATAGGGTAATCTGTAACTGTTGGGTAGGATTGTAGTAGCTTGTCCCTGATGCTTGACAAACAAGATATATAAAGAAAAAAGCAGTTGATGGTTTCATGAACCCTTACACTCTGTAAAAATAATCCAAATGACTGAATCCTAGCGTGTAGAACACATCATGACAGTAAACATTAATTCTGATGAATTTCAGGGTGGTGGAAGTGAGGTTTTGCAAAACCCATGTAGTGGACAGGTGATCACATCTCTTGCCTTTCATCCTGGTGGGGAGGTGCTCGCATTTGCCACCATGAACTACATCTACTTCTGGGATTGGAGCAGCGGTCCACCATTTGCCTTTACCCAGACATCTCTTGAGTCTGAAAGAGTTAGGTGAGTTGTTGTGCAGGTGAATCTTTAACTATTTTGCCCAGAAAAGTTGCAAAACTGACACTTCCGACCAGTTTGTCGTACATTTTACTTGTCCGTAGTGACCTAGTTATGAAATGCTTAGTTGATATTGTTGGTAATTTTCACACCTGCAGGAATGTTTAGGAGGTCAGGATATAATTTCCTTAACTAAAAATAGCATTTAAAGGGATCTACCTTTGGGCCACATGGCTTTTTTTAAAGCCAAGGTGATTAAACAATTTTTTGTAAGCCTCTATGTATGATAGAGGTCAAAGGGTCACTACATGAGTTGCCAGATTATATATATATATATATATATATATATATATATATATATATATATATATATATATATATATATATATATATATATATATATATATATATATATATATATATATATATATATATATATATATATATATATATATATATATATATATATATATCCATAGAAAGATCACTAAGCAATACAGATGGCAATGATCTGCAGGCCACTTGCTAAGTCAGGATTGACCTACAGGCTGCCAGTTGAATAGCCCTGCCAAAGAAGAATGAAAGGCAAAAGAAGGTCTTCTACAGCGGTTTTAGGGACCAATAGGGTAATCTGTAACTGTTGGCGAGGATTGTAGTAGCTTGTCCCTGATGCTTGACTATTCAAGGTGTATAAAGAGAAAGCAGTTGATGGTTTCATCGGCCCTTCTTTTTCTTAAAAATCCTTGCCGAGTGGCGTGGGTAGTCGTGTCTATCCATAACCTTCCGTCTCAGTACTTTCAATTAACTCTGACACAAATGATCCCCCATGCCATGATGTCAGACTATCCAGCATCTTTTCTATGTCTCGCTCTGCCTCTCCTCCCCTCCCCTCCAACTTTCCTACTGTCACGATGTACTCCAGTTCTCTCCTTCTCATGACATGACCAAAGAATGTAGATTGTCTCTTTCTGATGTGGGCAATTAGTTCTCTTCATGAGTCAGTTTCAATCAAGACATCCTCATTACTCTTTTTATCTGTCCAGTGTATTCTAATCATTCATCTATAAAACCGCAGCTTGCAAATAATTTTTTCACTCTTCTACCAACTGTCCATGATTCATTTCCATTTATCAAGAAAGGATTTAAAAAGCTTTTAAGAATTCTCTAACCCTTGCAAAAAAAACTGGTAATTAAAAAAAAGAAGACCTTGGCTATCCTCCGACAAACGGTCGGCAAAGATGGCGGCTGCAAAATATCCAGCCGAGCCGCGGTCACGGGTCATTGCGCGCTTCCGGCTACTTAATTTGCGGTCTTCCGGCGGTTTTCCGCCAACAACCGCTACCGCCACCCCACGCGGCTCATGCGGCATGCATTGGGGCTAAACTAGATGGCTAGGACTCACGAGCACCAGCTTCCGCATCTCCTGCAGCTTTGCTCGTGAGTCCTAGCCATCTAGTTTAGCCCCAATCCACGCCGCATGGGGGCCACGTGGCGACAGCCATTGTGGCCGGAAAAGTGCACCTGAAGTAGCCGAAAGCGCGCATATGACCCGTGACGGCGGCTCGGCTGGATATTTTGCCGCCGCCATCTTTGCCGAACGTTTGTCGGAGGATAGCCAAGACCTTTTTCTAACGTACGCACATAGGAACACTTCCTCATAATTCTTTGAAACTCTACCCATAGAAAGTGGAGGAAGAGAAAAAAAGCAGAGGAAATTTAGTCTTGGTCAGTTTAAAAAAAAAAATCACATTCACTTGGTGGAAACATATGACCACAGGGCAAGACAGGCAAACCTGATGGCCACTGTGGTACTCTCTGCACCAGAGTCACTGAAAAACAATTTTTGACAAATGTGTTTAGCAATTTTCCCTGCTATACTATAACAGTGGGAGCCGCCATGGTCTAGCGGCTAGATGCTCACCTACAAATTGGGAGGTCGTAGGTTCGGTTCCTGACGAGGGCTGGATTTTAAAAAAAAAGACCTAGGCACCCAGGTCGACCCAGCCTGGAATGGGTACCAGGTACAGTCCTGGGAAGTAAAGGTAGCCGGCATGATGCTGACCACATCACCCACCAAGTGCCGTTTGGTCTATAAAATATAGATCTAGCCTTATATACCCAGTACGCTTGGAAGGCGTGGAAACGGGTCCTTTACCTTACTTTACTATATTATAACAGTAAAGGAAATTACCAGTAATTGCAGACGGAGGAGATAATTAACTGTAGGCACTCATGGAATGACAGGGTTAAATAATATCAGTATCTTGCACATGGTTGCCTGTTGGAGGTTAAAACAGTTTTAACTGAAATATTTGGTTCTGAGTGGCAGCCACCATGGTCACACACTCCCAGATCAGCCCAGCCTTAAATGGGCACCAGGTAAAGTAATGGGAAGTAAAGGCCGCCGGCATGATGTTGAACACATCGCCCACCAAGTGCCGATTGGTCTATAAAATATAAGTCTAGCATATTCTCGGTAGTCGGCGTCTGTGACTTAGGTGTTGCAAACTAGCTTTGTAAAGCCGGGGTGCCAGGTTCAATCTCATCTGCGGGCCTTGCGCCATGCGTTTGTTTCAACAGTGGTATCAAGAAGCAGACCATCCAAAAAGCAATTGCAAACTACTGGACGTAAGTTTGCCTTAAAAAACCCACAACAGCCAAAAAAAATGCTGGGGTTGGTTCTGCAATATCCTGTGAAGGATACACAACTAACTTATATGCCCAGTACATCTGAAGGTGTGGAAAAGGGTCCTTTTTAAATATAGATGTGGCTGATCCTAGAGCCATATTCCATTACAGAATTAATCCTGCTACCTCTAGGGATTAAACTGACATCTCTGGTTAGTAAGCTACTAACGATTCATATTTATTTGTTTATGTTTATTTGGTTCTGCAACGTAATGTAAAAGATACGGATCAGCATCATGGCACATGGGTGTAACCCATTAGTTCTCCGTTCTACTTCTAACTCAAGCCTGAGTCTGAAGAATCTCAGCACTGTGCATGAACTCTGTAGCAGAATTTATTGTTTTGCTCTCTATTTTCAGGTGGCTGAAGTTTGATCCTTACGGTCACTATCTGTACACAGGTATTGGAAATCATGCTGGTTTATCTAGGGATGCAATGACTGGAGAAGTGATAAGGTATCTTCTGGATTTTATTTTTATTTCAGTAATACTGAGTAAATTTCTTGACCTTTTAAAAATTGTATTGCATGCTTTAAACTAGTGGTCTTCACTCTAGATGTCCGTCTAATCATGACTTCCTGTTTATGTGAAAATACAGGGTGGGCCATATTGATGGAACACATTTCAAATGCATATGTGGAACATGTAGGAAACAACATTTATGACCAAGTATATAGAAAACACTGCCTAGGGATAGGAGTTTTGCACTGTGTTCAGTGTTTGAAGATTACATCCCTGAGATGGACACCACCTTGATAAGAACATTCTTTGGCAATGACAGTTTTGCGCAGGGTTTCGGAATGACCGCTATCTCTCTTTGGATGTTGTCCCTGATTTCACTGATGGAAGTGGGCAGTGAAAAAAACATGTAACAGTAACTCCCATCCTTACACTTCCTATTAACCTATATCTAACACATGCATGACAGTTATAGTTCCCACCCTGTACTTTATCAGCCTACCAAGGCAGTTCTTTGTTTATCAGAAACAATGCTCCAGCCATGAATACATGATTTTCTAGCCTCTGAGCAGCAGCAGATGACACATTTAGTGAAAACTGTGAGTTTATGATATTGGATTTAATAAACCAAATGAAATCTATATTTTGTTGTTGAGGTGTTAGCTAGAAGGTGGTTTGCAAAACAGTTTTTCCTGTTAAAATATTTCCCTTACATTACAATTTCTTTGCACATATCATACTACATTTTTAATGGTGGTGTGTTGTTGACATCATCACCCACCGAGTGCTGATTGGTTTATAAAACATAGGTCTAGCCCTATATGCCCAATACCCCTATGTCCATGGACAAGGGTCCTTTACTGCATTTCTTGACCTTTTGCAGCATTTGATATATGCTTTATAATGCATTACGTATATTACAATTTTTAATGTGTATATTTTAGTGTTACTATGTTTCATGACCTTTTAAAAAGCGTTATACGTCAGTTGCTTATATTACATTATGTACATACATTATAATGCAAGCTTTAACTGCATTTCATACACACCTCATATTTACAACACATTGTGTTGCAGCATGTACATACATTATAATAATATATTGCTCAGGTTAGAATTCATGCCTTCCATATATTACTTGCTTTACCTTATTTTATATTTACATTCCTATCTTCTTTCGTCGTCTCAGCGATACCAGATTGTAACCCAATGTTGTAGTTTTCTATATTTGTCTTGTGCTTCTCAGGTGGCTTGGGTGATGGATTTGTTCATCTACAGCTACACCATTTATCCTTCTCTTTCTTGGTCTTCCCCTCAACTTTCTCCCAAAGTTTTTTGCTGTAAAAGGTCTTATATGCAGTTGGATCTAACTGCATTCTCACTAGATGGCCAAACCGTTTTATTCTTTGCCTCTCAGTATAATCCAGACATTATAACGTTCTCTCTAATGCTGGTATAGGTAACCCTGACCCTTCTTGTGTTGTTAGTGACCTTGAGGAGCCCACATTTTACAAGTAGTTATTATAATTCAAAAAGAAGAAGAAGAAAGAAGATAACAGTTTTGTTTCTGAGTGCAAAAAGTAAAGTAGTTATTATAATTCAAAAAGAAGAAGAAGAAGAAAGAAGATAACAGTTTTGTTTCTGAATTCAAAAAGTAAAGTAGTTATTATAATTCAAAAAGAAGAAGAAGAAAGAAGATAACAGTTTTGTTTCCGAATGCAAAAAGTAAAATAGTTATTATAATTCAAAAAGAAGAAGAAGAAAGAAGATAACAGTTTTGTTTCCGAATGCAAAAAGTAAAGTAGTTATTATAATTCAAAAAGAAGAAGAAGAAAGAAGATAACAGTTTTGTTTCCGAATGCAAAAAGTAAAGTAAGTAATAAACCTTTACAAAAATAAACCCCGTATTGCATTGAGCATATGATGCTAGACTTATGTTTGTATAGACGATTTGGCACTTAGGGGGGTTGTCAACTTCATACCTGCTGCCTTTACTTCCACGGACATTACCTGGTACCCGTTTAAGGCTGTATCAACTGGCAGCGTAGGTAAATTTTTGTAAAAAGATACACTTTGGCTCAGTGCAGATTTGCACCAAAGACCTTTGGACCAGCAGGTATGCCTCTAGTCAGCACGTTGACACAGCTCCAGAATGTAAAAAGATCAATTTAATAATTATGCATGTTCATTGGCCTGTTACTTATTGTGCTGAGAATTATTTGTAAATATCTTCTCTTGTACATTACAATAGTGGAGCAGTGAATGATGCAGGTGATGCTGCCAGTTCTGAAGACAGACAAAATCAGCTGCCACAGAGTCGTCCGAGATATCAGCCACCTACAGATAGCTTGATAGATGTCCAAGAGGATATACCTTTGTGTAAGGTTTTGTTTGTTCTTTTTTCCTCTTTTTTTAGATTGTGTGTGCTGAAATATGTGACTTAAGGGTTTTCTTCTTCTCATTCATCAGTTGTAAACTCTGGCAGACAAGCTCTATTTGTTCATCCCTTTCTGGACTTTATGGAATTGTTCTAGATTCTAGAATTTAAGTTTTGCATGTACATCTGTTTTACAGATCTGACTTCTTTGTATGCATATTGTTGGTTCTTTGTCTCTCAGGCAGATGCACTCTTGACTTCAAATGATGCATCTCTAATTAATTAGTCAACCTCTATGACATTCTTGGTGGTGGTGGTGGGTCCTAGAACCTAAAGGGGCAACTAAAGGGCTATGAGTACTGTTTCATAATTCTGACATGGCCTCGATTCAGTTGCATGGGAGGGATTTGGCAGCAGACAACTTTTGTGTTGGTTTGACAACAGTATAATTTAGATAACCAAAAATGTGATGGGTAATCTTTCAACATGTGGGCGGTGGAAATACATGGGTGGTAAGAATCTGTTAAACATGTACGCAGTAAAAACATCTGGGTGGTGATCTTTTACACATGTGGACATGAAATATCTAGGTGGTAATCTTTCACACATGGGGACAAGGGAAATATCTGAGTGGTGGGGACAAGGGAGATATTTGATTGGTAATCTTTCACATGTGTGGACAAAGAAAATATCTGGGTGGTAATCTTTCACACATGTGGACAAGGGAAATATCTGAGTGTAAATCTTTCACACATGTGAACAATGGAAATATCTGAGTGTAAATCTTTCACACATGTGGACAAGGGAAATATCTGTGTAGTAATCTTTCCAACATTTGACACCAAAAAAACCACCTAGGTGATCATCTTTCAAACATTAGGACAACAATCTGTGGGATAATCTTCTAAGCATTTGAACTACAAAAGTGATCTTTTATATGTTTGGACAGTTTATTACATTTGGTGAACTTTTCTTAAGAAACCCCTTCTATTATTGTCTTTCCTGTTATTACTGTCCCGAATACAACCTATCAAGGCAAAACGTTTGGCTAAGAGAAACATCGGTGCAAGTCAAACTTTATGGGTTGCTGAATGAATTACAAAAGACATCGAAGTTCATACTAGAGACAACATTGCAGATATAGATAATCTATTTCAAGCGAACGAAAGAAGAAGATTCCTGTTAGTGGTAGCGTTCTGATTGATTTATTCAAAACTGTTCATTGTTGCAATAATGTGTTCATTAATTTGTTATAACATCATTTATTTGTATTACATATGGAGGTAAGTAGAGTGAAAAAAAAACAACTGTCCAGTTGCACTAAATGGTATCTAAAGCACATGGAGCTAGACTCGTATTTTTGAGACCATTCAACCCTCGATAGGTGATGTGTTCAACATCTTGCCAGTCGCCTTTACTTCCCAGGACTCAACACACTGTTTAAGCAGTATTAATTAATGTACAGGAATGTTTTAAAATTAAGTGTATGCGATATGTAATAGTAGTGCATAGTTTTGCGAAAATGTGTTTTAACAAAATAATAACTTACTTTTTTGTTTTTGCTTGCAACATTTGCAATTAGCCGAGGAAGATGATGACAGTGTTGCAGGAAACATTCGTCTCAACAGGTGGGTCCATGAATGTTATGGTAGTCTATATTTACAATCACCTGATTTTATTCCAATCTTCATTCTTCACTTCTCTTGTATTATAGTAAGGTTTTATTTTTGGAAATAAACTGCTCCTTGACCCTGTTTATATTCTTGCACATCTCTCTCTCTCCCTCCCCCCCCCTCTCTCTCTCTCTCTCTCTCTCTCTCTCTCTCTCTCTCTCTCTCTCTCTCTCCCCCCTCCCCCTCCCCATACAGAGAAATAGAATCGCCAAACAATTAGGAAGTCTAACAGGGTCAACAAATACCTGCAGAAGTAAGATATATTGGTCGAAAGGCGCAAATATCGCAGTCATGTTGTAAACAGGCGCAAGGCAGTTGCACCTTTGGATGAACGCATAAGAAGAATGACCAAACAAAAAAATGACCAAGCCTACAGTTTATGGAGAATGTCAGTGTGAAGTGAAGAAATGTGCCTTATGTGGAGAAAGTATTAAATAAGAGTGGTAGAGGAAGATAGAAGAATGTTTGTAAGAAATATTAACCCTTATGTCGCCCGGCAACTAAGTTGGTTAAACCAGCTGAGCGGCGACTGGGCAACAAACTCCATGTCGTCAGAGTTCATGCTCAGGAGTGGGCAGAAAAGCCACATATTTCCTAGATCTACGGTCTCTGTCATGGAATCAAGTAACTATATTCATATCCTGGCCTACTAAACACCATGCAGGCACATTTTAGAACAAGTGGCATTTAACTACACTTTTCAAGAACGAGTCACTGCAAATGTGGCAGTATCATCAATTATGGGTCTGTCACAACTGGATATTATGCGACTGTCACAAATAGATATTTTGGGACAGTCACAACTGGATATTATGGGACTGTCACAACTGGATATTATGGGACTGTCACAACTGGATATTATGGGACTGTCACAACTGGATATTATAGGACTGTCACAACTGGATATTTTGGGACTGTCACAACTGGATATAATGGGACTGTCACAACTGGATATTATGGGACTGTCACAACTGGATATTTTGGGACTGTCACAACTGGATATTATGGGACTGTCACAACTGGATATTATGGGACTGTCACAACTGGATATTATGGGACTGTCACAACTGGATATTATGGGACTGTCACAACTGGATATTATGGGACTGTCACAACTGGATATTATGGGACTGTCACAACTGGATATTATGGGACTGTCACAACTGGATATTATGGGACTGTCATAACTGGATATTATGGAACTGTCACAACTGGATATTATGGGACTGTGATATTATGGAACTGTCACAACTGGATATTATGGGACTGTCACAACTGGATATTATGGGACTGTGATATTATGGGACTCACAACTGGATATTATGGGACTGTCACAACTGGATATTATGAGACTGTCACAACTGGATATTATGGGACTGTCACAACTAGATATTATGGGACTGTCATAACTGGATATTATGGGACTGTCACAACTGGATATTATGGGACTGTGATATTATGGGACTGTCACAACTGAATATTATGAGACTGTCACAACTGGATATTATGGGACTGTCACAACTGGATATGGGACTGTCATAACTGGATATTATGGGATTTCACAACTGGATATTATGGGACTGTCACAACTGGATATTATGGGACTGTCACAACTGGATATTATGGGACTGTCACAAATGGATATTATGGGACTGTCACAACTGGATATTATGGGACTGTCACAACTGGATATTATGGGACTGTCATAACTGGATATTATGGAACTGTCACAACTGGATATTATGGGACTGTGATATTATGGAACTGTCACAACTGGATATTATGGGACTGTCACAACTGGATATTATGGGACTGTGATATTATGGGACTCACAACTGGATATTATGGGACTGTCACAACTGGATATTATGAGACTGTCACAACTGGATATTATGGGACTGTCACAACTAGATATTATGGGACTGTCACAACTGGATATTATGGGACTGTCATAACTGGATATTATGGGACTGTCACAACTGGATATTATGGGACTGTGATATTATGGGACTGTCACAACTGAATATTATGAGACTGTCACAACTGGATATTATGAGACTGTCACAACTGGATATTATGGGACTGTCACAACTGGATATTATGGGACTGTCACAACTGTATATTATGGGACTGTCACAACTGTATATTATGGGACTGTCACAACTGGATATTATGAGACTGTCATAACTGGATATTATGGGACTGTCATAACTGGATATTATGGGACTGTCACAATTGGATATTATGGGACTGTGATATTATGGGACTGTCACAACTGGAAGTGACTAAATTTAGTCTTCTCGGGACAATAGCATTAAACTGCTGGCAACAGAATAATTAATTAAAGCTCCTTTTACATCAAATTATCACCTGGGATGTGATCATCTGTGCTTATGGTTGCTCCAGACTCCCTAAGGAAGAAAGATTAAAAAAAAACACAAATTTAAACAACTCAAAGACACTGTTTTGCTAATGATGCTTGGATATAAGATGCTAGACTCATTTATAGGCCGGTGGGTCCTCCATGGGTTATAAGGTCAACATCATGCAGATGTTTTTACTTCCTAGGTCATTACCTGGTACCCATTAATGCAGGGTCATCCTAAGCGTTCTTCAGCTGTAAACTCTGCTAGAAAGTTCACCAACCTCTGGATTTCAGAAATTGAATTTTGCTTGAACATCTGTTTCACAAATATGGCTTAGCTGTGTGCAGAAGGTTGATTCCTTGCCTGTCAGGCAGATGTGCTCTGACTTCGAAGGAAACATCTAAATTGCATCTGTTACGTTTTACCTTCCATGGCATTTCTTGGTGCCCCATTTAGGCTGGGTTCACCTGTGAGCTCAGGTCAATTTTTAAAATCCTCTGTTGCAGATTTAACCAGTGAATGTCAGGCTTACAGGCCACAGTAGCATAACAGATAATTGCACTGCTGCCAGCCCTTTCACTGCGAGATTCACCTTCAGAAATCATTTTGAGAACTCAGGGTCTGTTTGCATGCACTAGTAGTTCAACCTCAGGGCAGCATAAAAGCCTTGAACAAGATAATTTTGTGTCAGGACAGAAAGGCCCTGTTAATTGTGAAAACAGGTCTCAGTTCAAAACTACACAGATGTGGATTTTTTCAGAATGACTGACTGGTTCCCATGTTGTTGCAGCTGAAATTATTTACCAGATAATGTCCTGGGAATTAAAGGTGGTTGGTTGGATCTTATTCCGGGATGGTGGAGTGGCGTCTGGGTCTTTTAGCTGTAGGAGTCAAGTAAAACCAACATGATGCAGGGGCAAGGGAAAAAAACACTCCTGGGATTTATCCCTAGTAAATCATGCCTTTACTTTATACAAATTGTATCCAGTTACAGGTTATAGAGAGACATGATCACCCACACCAGTTGGTGAGGCACTTGATGATTTTAATGTTGTAGTGTAATAGTAATGCACTGGTAATGTTGTTCTGAATAAACAGTTCAGGTTCTTCAAGAAACATTTCAACTCCTTTATATTTTACAGGACCAGACACATGGCAGCTTATGAAGGGTCCAGTGCAAGAACCATGGGACTGCAGAATGTGCGAAGTTATTTAAATAACTCCCAGTTTCCTGCACCAACTGCAAGTAATGAAGCCTCTCCATTGGGAGACGATCGACTTGGAATGAGAGGTTTTGATGCTGCTTTGTCTTCCCTTGCCCGACAGGCTGAAGCACAGACTCGTCAGAGATGGGGAAGATATGAGCCATCGTTCTTCTCCAGAGGTAATTCAGGAGACAATAGCAGTAGCCTTAATCTCGCTAGCAGGAGTTACCGAAGCGGTTTTCAACAAAATGTGGCCGCCAGAATGAATATGGAGTTGCCGAGTTTCAGGCAGAGGTCACGACAGTCACGTTCTTCGCTGAGAACAAATTTGTTTCCAGTTGTCCCTGTCAGCTCGACAGGTTCTACTGAAGGAGCTTCATCTTTTAACGCACTGCCAGGAGAACCGTCAGGGAACCAGACTTCTGACAGTGACAATGTAGATACGGATGAGTTCCAGATTATCCCCATTGATCAAGGTCAGAACAGAAGGGGTGGAAACACAAAAAATGTCGGTGCTACATCTGCATCTTCGGTAAATCAGAGCTCTTCTGTTAATTCCAGTTTGCTGCAACAGCAGAGTGAGTACCGTACATTGCTGTTCAGGTATGGGAGTCAGTGCAATAAAGGGTCTACAGTTACAAATGGCAGCAGCACTGAGGCAAATCATAGCTCATCTTTGACCTCTTCTTCCATATTACCCAGTACTGCATCTACTGGAGATCATAATTCAGCAAACAGATTGCTTTATGTGCCGTTGTTAGCAAAGCAAGTGAAATCAAATACATTACCTCCTGAGGAGACTTCAATACCTGTGTGCCCAGCAAACTCTGTACCTAATCTGACCTCCAGTACCCTTTGTGGAACAGATAATGAGAGCAGCATTGAGACCCCACCAGTAAATGCAGTCTCTACTTCCATTGCTACATCTGAAAATATTGTTAGCTCTTCTGAGAGTGAAGACACTTCTGCTGAATCCGAACAACTTGATTCACATTTTGCAAAGCTTGCGTCTGCAATATCTACTCCACACAACTCTAGCAGTAATAACCATTTAGGTGCAGATTTGAGCTTCGGTGGAGCAGAGGAGCTGAAAAATATTAATTCCGCTAATGGTTCAGATGTCAGGAACACAGACACAACCCTGCAGATGAACTCAGATCAAACATGTACAGAAATCATTCCAGTGTCAATGCAAAACTCACCTTCAGAGATCACTTTAAGAACTCAGGATCTCTTTACATGCAGTAGTTCAATCTCAGAGCAGCATAAAACCTCAAGAGGGAAAACAGTTAGCTTTGAACAAGATAATTCAGTGTCAGAACAGAATGGCCCTGCTAGCTGTGAGAACAGACAGGATAGTATTCCACTCCCAGAGCTCACAGAAACAACTCAGAATGAGGCGCTCTCGAATCCTCAGACAAGTGCTAGTGATGTAGAGAAGTCTGAAGATAATTATTTACTTCAGAGGTATAAATCAATTCACAGCAGGGTGAACACTGTTAAACTAAGCACTGCTCGCATTCGATTATATGAAGCTGAATCCAAAAGAGCAGGCAGAAGTACTCAGACTTTGCCTTCAGGGAATCAAGGATCTTCTCAGAATGGAGAAAGTTCAACAAATATTGATTTACTACAGACTGAGGGTCATGTTAGGTCTGCCTTGGGAAACCCAAGAAACTTTGGATTGAGAAGATCAGAAAACTTTCATTTAACTGATGCTGAACCTGCTTCTACATCAGTTAGCCGTAATGTGGACAATCAGACGTCAAGAAGTACTGTCCCTTGGCAAAATAGGGTTGCCAGTTGGATTCAAAGATTACCAGAACCTAGAAATTCAGAAGTTCAGAGTTACGAATCTTACAGGGCTCAAAGACTAGAGTATATTAACTCACTTGTGAGACCGGACATCGCCTCCAGATTAGAAAGCTCAGCAGCACGTAGTGATCTTCAGTCTCCTTTGAGTCTGAACCCTAGTCAGACATGGCGAAACACTGCCATGTCACATGGACGACATGCATTGGATTCATATGTGGGGTTAGATTACAGAAGTCAGTTGTCTGTTTTTCATGACAGGCAGATTCCCAGACCTGTAGCTGATCAGACAAGCCAGACCTTGGGTGCCATGAGCCTGCCAGCCAGCAGTGACCAGGGGACTGATGTTGTGGGGTTAAATGAGGCACCATTAGACCTTTCACAGGCAGATGGTAACTTAGGACATAGTCTATTTGATCATGAAAGACAAGGCTCCACAACTAATAGTATTTCTGAGCATGGTAGGAGGAGGTTGGTCAAAACGGCTGAACCAGCAGAGCTGCAAGGTCTGAATTCAGGTAATTCAACTCGTCGGCCAGTCCCAGGCAGTTCTGCATCTAGAGCTTTGCATCTGTTCACAGATACTGATCCAGCAGCTTTTGAATCGGACCACTCTTACATTTCTTCTGACACCCCTAGAGGCAGCAGATCGTTAGCTTCTTCCGCAGGTTTCCGACCTGTAACAAATGGCACAAACCCCGAGCAGCTTAGGTTTCATCCATATTTATTACCTCATGCTAGTGATTCTTTACACCCAAGAGCCTTGCATTCTTCTAGGAACTTAATGAACAGCTACCGTGCCGTTTCACAAACAATAACCAGTAGCACAGGTGCCGCATCAAGTACACCAACAAGTTTGCATCGTGGCAGTCCAACGGGCCAGGCATCTGTTTCTGTGGAAGGTACTTCCAGGTTAAGGCCCCTAATTGAAACAGGTCAGCCCAGTGCATTTTCCATCTTCGGCATGTCCAACAGAGAAACTTCTAGAAATCAGCCTAGACCTAGAACATTCACATCAAATCTTGATTCTGATTCACTTCCACGTCGATCTTGCCTTGGAGCCCAGTTCAGTGCATCCTCCCAGAATTCCAGTCACAGTTTGATAGAGGAGCCAAATACCAGGCAGGATTCTGCAGCAAATGCTGAGAGTAGAACAGAGGTGCGGGATCCCCTGTCAGGCCTTACTGAGAGCCTCAGAACAAGTGTCAGGAATTTGGCCTGGCAGGCACCCAACATTTCCCTAGAGACTCAGGCTGCTTTCACAGAGTACCTGGAAAGAAGGGTGAGAAAAGAATGTAGCAATTGTTTGTTTGTGTTGATCTTTTTTAAATTAATAACTTTTGTAGGCTGTTAGGCTTTTCCTAGTTTTGATGTATGATGCTAGACTGTTCCTATATTTGATGTATGATGCTAGACTGTTCCTATATTTGATGTATGATGCTAGACTGTTCCTATATATTAGATGTATTATGCTAGACTGTTCCTATATTTGATGTATATTGTTACACTGTTCCTATATTTGATGCTAGATATAGGATGTTAGACTTTTTCTCATATTTGATGTAAGATATTATACTTTTCTCATATTTGATGTAGGATATTATACTTTTCTCATATTTGATGTAGAATTTTATACTTTTCTCATATTTGATGTAAGATATTATACTTTTCTTGTATTTGATGTAGGATTTTTTACTTTTCTCATATTTGATGTAGGATATTGTACTTTTCTCATATTTGATGTAGGATATTGTACTTTTCTCATATTTGATGTAGGATATTATACTTTTTTCATATTTGATGTAGGATATTATACTTGTCTCATATTTGATGTAGGATATTATACTTTTCTCATATTTGATGTAGGATATTATACTTTTCTCATATTTGATATAGGATTTTATACTTTTCTCATATTTGATGTAAGATATTATACTTTTCTCATATCTGATGTAGGATATTATACTTTTCTCATATTTGATGTAGGATATTAGACTTTTCCTATATTTGATGTATTATGATATTAGACTTTTCATGATATATATATATTAGGGCTGCACCGAATATTTGCTTCGTATTCGCTTCGGGTCTGAATAATGGTCCTAATAACTATTTCGTATTCGGTAAAATACTTGCGTTTGGGCGGAATATGAATAGTGGTTACCTTACACCCTTTTCTGCATACACTGCTATAGTCAGAAATAGCTCTCTCATTAACACAATAGTTGCTGTTGCCTAAGTCTGCCATAACGGGGGAAACTGCGACCCGGTTGCTTGGTACAGCATCCAGTTTTAATATATGGCTGTGAGTCCTGGACAATGGGTAGGCAGGCCAAACAATTTCTTGAGGCCTCAGATATGTGGCTTTACAGAACAATGCCTAAAATACCTTAGACAGCCAAAAAAGCAACCAAGAGGTTTTGAAAGAGGCGAGAGCCCAAAGACAACTAATCACAGACACCAGAAGGAGACAGTCATTATGTTTCGGCCATGTTATGAGAAGTGGGAAATGGAAAATGTGGTGACCATTGGAAAGATCTGTTAAAGGAGGAATAGAGAAAGACAATGACAGAAGATTCTTGACAGTCTTGTTGCATGGCATGGAGGTGTGTCATGCTGCAGAAGATCGCAGATTGTGGCAAAGCCCACGCCAGTCGACAAGGCACCTGATGATGATAATACACCATTGGCATTCATATTCGGCCGAATAGTTGGTCTCACTATTCGTATTCGGCCGAATAGGGAAAATCCCTATTCGGTACAGCCCTAATATATATATATATATATATATATATATATATATATATATATATATATATATATATATATATATATATATATATATATATATACATATATATATATATATATATATATATATATATACACACATATATATATATATATATATATATATATATATATATATATATATATATATATATATATATATATATATATATATATATGTGTGTGTGTGTGTGTGTCCTATATTTAATGCAAGATGTAGGATGTTAGACTTTTCCTATATTTGATGTATGATATACTTTTCCCATATTTATTGTATTATGATATTAGACTTTTCTTATATTTGATGTAGTATATTAAAGTTAAAAAAAATGGAGTGAAGTAGGGGTGTGTACTTGCTCCTACCCTCTTTGGAATATACTTTTCACTTCTTTTGACACATGCCTTTCGAGATCAGGAGGGTGGTATTTTCATTCATTCTCAGTATAACCGCAGCCTTTATTTACAATGCTCGCAGGCTGAAGGCCAAAACCAGGATAAGAAAGGTACTAATCAGAGAGCTGCTGTTTGCAGATGATGCCGCAATAACCACCCACTCAGAGGAGGAGCTGCAATTTTTACTATCTGTCTTTGCTGATGTGTGCTGTGAATTTGGACTAACAGTCAGCAAAAAGAAGACAAAGGTTAGGGTGCAAGGTGTCAATGCAGACCTACAGTCTACATTGACGGTGAAGAGCTTGAGACAGTAGACTATTTTACCTATCTGGGTTCCATAGTGAATAGGAAACTATCACTGGACCAAGAAATCAACATCAGGATAGGTAAGGCAGCAACAACAAAGAGCAGATTAACAAAGAGAGTTTGGGAGAACAGAAAGCTGACAATTGAAACAAAAACCCTTGTCTATCAGGCTTGTGTTCTCAGCACTCTGCTTTATGGCAGTTAAACTTGGTCAGCCTAGGATGGCAGAGTCCCTAAGGACATCCTTTAGGATGAATTAAAGACAGGAAGAAGATGTAGAGACCGACCTCTACTACGTTATAAAGATGTGTGCAAGAGGGACCTGAATGATACATGTTTTTGAGGCAAACTCAGGGAACAAAATGCTATGGACCGTGTTGTGTGGAAAGGGCATATCAGGAAGGGAATGAGACTAAAGGAAGAAATGATTGCCAAAAGGATGAGAGCTGAGCGTCTGAAAAGAAACGGATTAAATACAAATGTTGACAAAAATGGTCCTGAAATCCCATGCTATCATTGTTGAAGACTTTTCTTGACACTGGTGGATCTTGCTAGTCACACTCGCCATCGCCATGGGCTGTGAGTCTCATGCCTCCTCATAGCGCAATATAACTATCGTCTGGAAAGACGGAAAGGGGCCAAAGGTGCCAATGCAGTATTAAAGTTCCCTTGATTTAATGTAGGAATTTAGACTTTTCCTTATTTAATGTTAGACTTTTCCTGTATTTAATGAAAGATGTAGAATGTTAGGTTTTTCATGTTGTATTTAATGGTAAGATTGTCAGATATTAACATTGATGGGAAAGATCTCAGAAAAATCAAGAATATTTATTGGAAGCAAAGGGCAGCTAATAAAATGGGAAATAGAATGGGCACATATGAAGAGATGAAACAAGGAGTAAGACAGGGATGTGTTTTGTCACCTGACCTCTTCTCTGTCTATAGTGAGGTGATATTGAGAGAGATCAAAGATATACAAGGAATTACAGTGGGAGGTTATAAGTAAACAACATATGTTATGCAGATGAGACAGTACTGATAGCTGAAAATGCAGATGATCTACAACAGTTATTGAACATTGTTGTGAGGAAGAGTGCAAAAAAAGGGTCTACCCTTGAATATAGAGAAAACAGAGGTAATGGCTATATCGATTAAAAGAATACCGGCACAGTGTGATAATAGAATAGTCGATAAATTCAAATATCTGGGTGCAGTCATCAGACGGGAGAAGTGTGTCAGAAATTAAGAGCAGAATAGGCCAGGTTAAGGCTTCATTTCACAGAAAGAAAAACATCTTGTGCAACAGGTCCCCCTCTTTGGATGTCCGAAAGAGAGCACTAAAATGTTATGTGGAACCTATACTGCTCTATGGTAGTAGTGGATCATGTGGAGTGTAAATGCACAAATTAGAAAGACCTTGGAGGCGACAGAAAAATGGTCTTTCAGACTTATGTTAGGAATCCTTTGGACTGTCATAGTAACTAACAAGGATTGCTTGAAGGAAGCTAATGAAAGCAGATCAATATATACAGCTAAAGGAGAAGACAAACACTGTTCTTTGGTCATGTGATGAGGGGGTTGGCAATGGAGAATGTTGTAACGACTGGTAAGATCAGTGGTTAAAGAGGGAGAGGCAGACCAAAAGAGATGATAACCGATGGACTGCATTGGTGGCATGGAGGGATATCATTGGTGAAACTGTTCCAGAGAACAAGGGACAGAGATCCATAGAGATGTAGGAAGGCCAACGCTAGTCGGCATGGCGCGTGATGATGATGCTGGTGATATAATGGTAGATGTAGGATGTTAGGCTTTACCTGTATTTAATGGAAGATCTAGAATGTAAAACTGTTCCTGTATTTAATGGAAGATCTAGAATGTAAAACTGTTCCTGTATTTAATGGAAGATGTAGAATATTAGGCTTTTCATGTTGTCTTTGATGGAAGATCTTGAATGTTAGGCTTTTCCTGTATTTAATGAAAGATGTAGGATGTTAGGCTTTTCCTGTATTTAATGGAAGATGTAGGATGTTAGGCTTTTCCTGTATTTAATGGAAGATATAGGATGTTAGGCTTTTCCTGTATTTAATGGAAGATGTAGGATGTTAGGCTTTACCTGTATTTAATGGAAGATGTAGGATGTTAGGCTTTTCCTGTATTTAATGGAAGATGTAGGATGTTAGGCTTTTCCTGTATTTAATGGAAGATGTAGGATGTTAGGCTTTTCCTGTATTTAATGGAAGATGTAGGATGTTAGGCTTTTCCTGTATTTAATGGAAGATGTAGGATGTTAGGCTTTACCTGTATTTAATGGAAGATCTAGAATATAAAACAGTTCCTGTATTTAATGGAAGATCTAGAATGTTAGGCTTTTCCTTTGTTTGATGGAAGATCTAGAATGTTAGGCTTTTCCTGTATTAAATGGAAGATGTAGAATGTTAGGCTTTTCCTGTATTTAATGGAAGATCAAGAATGTTAGACTGTTCCTATATTTAATGGAAGATGTAGGATGTTAGGCTTTTCCTGTATTTAATGGAAGATGTAGGATGTTAGGCTTTTCCTGTATTTAATGGAAGATGTAGGATGTTAGGCTTTTCCTGTATTTAATGGAAGATGTAGGATGTTAGGCTTTACCTGTATTTAATGGAAGATGTAGGATGTTAGGCTTTTCCTGTATTTAATGGAAGATGTAGGATGTTAGGCTTTTCCTGTATTTAATGGAAGATGTAGAATGTTAGGCTTTTCCTGTATTTAATGGAAGATGTAGGATGTTAGGCTTTACCTGTATTTAATGGAAGATGTAGAATGTTAGGCTTTTCCTGTATTTAATGGAAGATGTAGGATGTTAGGCTTTTCCTGTATTTAATGGAAGATGTAGGATGTTAGGCTTTACCTGTATTTAATGGAAGATCTAGAATGTAAAACTGTTCCTGTATTTAATGGAAGATCTAGAATGTAAAACTGTTCCTGTATTTAATGGAAGATGTAGAATATTAGGCTTTTCATGTTGTCTTTGATGGAAGATCTTGAATGTTAGGCTTTTCCTGTATTTAATGAAAGATGTAGGATGTTAGGCTTTTCCTGTATTTAATGGAAGATGTAGGATGTTAGGCTTTTCCTGTATTTAATGGAAGATATAGGATGTTAGGCTTTTCCTGTATTTAATGGAAGATGTAGGATGTTAGGCTTTACCTGTATTTAATGGAAGATGTAGGATGTTAGGCTTTTCCTGTATTTAATGGAAGATGTAGGATGTTAGGCTTTTCCTGTATTTAATGGAAGATGTAGGATGTTAGGCTTTTCCTGTATTTAATGGAAGATGTAGGATGTTAGGCTTTTCCTGTATTTAATGGAAGATGTAGGATGTTAGGCTTTACCTGTATTTAATGGAAGATCTAGAATATAAAACAGTTCCTGTATTTAATGGAAGATCTAGAATGTTAGGCTTTTCCTTTGTTTGATGGAAGATCTAGAATGTTAGGCTTTTCCTGTATTAAATGGAAGATGTAGAATGTTAGGCTTTTCCTGTATTTAATGGAAGATCAAGAATGTTAGACTGTTCCTATATTTAATGGAAGATGTAGGATGTTAGGCTTTTCCTGTATTTAATGGAAGATGTAGGATGTTAGGCTTTTCCTGTATTTAATGGAAGATGTAGGATGTTAGGCTTTTCCTGTATTTAATGGAAGATGTAGGATGTTAGGCTTTACCTGTATTTAATGGAAGATGTAGGATGTTAGGCTTTTCCTGTATTTAATGGAAGATGTAGGATGTTAGGCTTTTCCTGTATTTAATGGAAGATGTAGAATGTTAGGCTTTTCCTGTATTTAATGGAAGATGTAGGATGTTAGGCTTTACCTGTATTTAATGGAAGATGTAGAATGTTAGGCTTTTCCTGTATTTAATGGAAGATGTAGGATGTTAGGCTTTTCCTGTATTTAATGGAAGATGTAGGATGTTAGGCTTTACCTGTATTTAATGGAAGATCTAGAATGTAAAACTGTTCCTGTATTTAATGGAAGATGTAGAATACTGCAAGACCACATTACCAGGTTAAACTCAGCATGCAGTAAATACAACATGAAGATCAATGCAAACAAAACCGAAACAATGCAAGTTAGTAGAACCCCTGCCCCACTACACATACAGCTGAATGGTTCTGCTCTGAATCAAGTTAGGAAGTTTAAATATCTAGGAAGTATGATCACAGAAGATGGTAGAATTGACAGAGAAATAGAAACCAGATGCCAGAAAGCAAGTGCACTTATATATCAATTGTTTCCATTATTAAAACATCCAAGCATAACTATGAGTGTGAAGAGACAGATTATTAATAGCATATTCATTCCAACATGAAGCTACCAGTGCCAAACATGGACACTATCTAAAGCCCATATACGCAAAATCACCACCTGCGAGATGAGGTGCCTGAGAAAAGCAGCCAACCTAACCATCCGAGATTAAATAATGAAACTTTCAGGCAAATTGTGGGAACGACAGCTTGTACTAGATTCATAGAGAAACAGCAGGTTAAGTGGTTTGGCCATCTTGTTAGAATGCCGCAAGATCAGATACCATCACAAGCACTACATCTCAGAAGATCAGCTACAAGAGCAAGATGTAGAATGTTAGGCTTTTCCTGTATTTAATGGAAGATGTAGAATGTTAGGCTTTCCTGTATTTAATGGAAGATGTAGGATGTCGGGTTTCTTTATAATCAGTACTAGATTGACGATGCTAGGCTTTTTCTGTGTTTGACATAGGAAGTTACATATTTAATTAAAGATGTTGGAAGCGAGGCTTTTCCTTTGGGGGTCTCCATGGTTAAGTGGTTCAGCCTTTGGCCTCGGGTTCTGAAAGTCACAGTTTGGATTCACGGCCGCATCGTTCGATTTACACATGCATTTTTGACAGAAATTCCTGGGGATCGTCACTGAAGCTGCTACAGCTGCATCACTTACTGTATGGTAAGCTAGTTCTGCACACTTGCAGGGGGGGGGGGGACAGAACTAACCACCCAGCCATAAGAACACCTGTACACTTGCCCTTGGCACCACACGCGTCTTTGGCACATCAACATTTGTGTTGAGCCTTTCCGTGCGGGTTCCAGGACGCCATTGCGGAGAAAACAAGAATAAACCCACTGCTTGCCCAAAAGCATGTTGTACAAGGCAGCTAACTGGGAACTTTCTGAAAAGTCGCATCTGTCTGAGAGGTAAGAAACCAACAGTCTGCATGCTAATGAGTCAGACCCATAAAACGAATGTGCACGCAACACTCAATTTCTGTAACAGGACTAGAGTCCAGAAGTGGACGAACATCCAGAATTTTCTGCCGGAGTTTGCAGCCGGCCAACGCAAAGAAGAAGAAGTATTTACACAAGTCCTAATGGACACGGCATTTTATGTTGTTTCCCATGCATGAAAGTTGTGAAAATGGCCGCTGCCATCTAACTGTGGCATGTCTCCACATTGACATTAAAGGAGCCTATCAGTATACTGCTGGTCTCTGCCCACTAGCCATAATGAGTAAATGAAAATGTTAATTCTGACCAGGTGCTGGAACTGGATCGCAGACTGACCAACTTGGAGCACAGCTACAGTACAAGACTGCTTGAACTGCATTATGACCGCCAGAGGCACAGGTATGTGTTTCAAATGATTATATGTTTTCCATGATTCTTCTGCTTGTAAAGTTTTCTGATTGTTGATGAGTGGCATGTCTGTTTGCCAGGGTAACTGTCCAGATTGCCTGTCAGTTGTTGAGGAAGCTGTGAGAGCATTGCAACCGCATTAGAAATAAATCTGCAAGTCTTTTCTATTTCTCTTAGACTGTTATTGGCTTATCTGTGTGCTTCTTCTGCTTGTAAAACCTGTTTATTATGTGTGAGTGGCATGTTGGTTTGCCAGAGTTACTATATAGTGTGTCAGTTGCTGGGACACCTCAGTGATGCAGTAGTGTGAAATCACCCCAGTGATGCAGTAGTGTGAAATCACCCCAGTGATGCAGTAGTGTGAAATCACCCCAGTGATGCAGTAGTGTGAAATCACCCCAGTGATGCAGTAGTGTGAAATCACCCCAGTGATGCAGTAGTGTGAAATATAAATCTACAGGTATTTTATGGTGCTCTTAGACTGCCAGTTGAGTGTCAGGTTGGTTCACCATAGTTACCATATAGTGTATCGGTTGCTTGGAAATCCCAGTGATGCAGTAGTATGAGATATAAATCTGCAAGTTTTGTCTGCTGCTCTTGAACTGCCAGTTGAGTATGTGTGCAATATTTGACCCATCTCTGCTTTCAGGTCATTTATGGAATTATATTCTGCAAACAGACTGAGGGTTGATGCAGCTCCTCCTGATAATTCCAGGAGCTCTCTGTTTCCGACACCTGCACCTTCTGCATTTCCTAGACCAATGGCCTCTGCACAGTCAAGCAGCGTTGCAGGTGGGCAGTTGTTTAAATAACTGAAGATTTTCTCATAACATTTAAATAAGAAGGAAGCTGCAACTTTTTGCACACATTGCTTTCTTCTTTGTGTGACAATTACTTGACTGGCTCTGTCATTGTAGCATATAGATCATGCCCACATTGTTAATGCCATTAGAGAGAGAGGATAATTTGAGGATTTTGGGAACTCTGTCAACATTGCTGCTAAGAATGTGAGTACTGGGAGTAAAGATTAGCTTAGCCAGGCATGAGAGGCACACCAGATATACAACAAGCCTTGTCAGCCAGCACAGATTTGGCCCTGTTAACCACAGGATGCTGATATATAAATTGGAGGGGGTGGGGGGGGGGGGGGGATCTCAGCACCTAAGGACCTATCCAGAATGCTGTCAGGACAACCCTACTCACAACTAACTTCCATCTTATAGAATGCCTTGCACTTTCATATATGACGATACAGCTGCTACAACTGTTGTAAGTAAAGTGAAAGTCAAAGACCCTTTTCCACGCCTTCATGCGTCTGGTGCAAATAGGGCTAGACCTATATTTTATAGACCGATCAGCACTTGATGGGTGATTACGTCAACATCACACCAGCCATGTTTACTTACCATGACTATACCTGGGACCCATTGAAGACCCCCTGCAGATGTTGTCAGTTTTGGCGAATTTAGTCACAGTGGGATTGCTGAATCAGCCATAGAAAACCACCACAGTTCCTGAGAATGATAGTGGTTGCTAAAGGTTGATGTTCTATGGTTAGATAGATTACTTCTTTTTCTTCTTCGCATTCGCTAGCTGTGAAATGGTGCAGAGGTCTAGCTGTTCATCCACCTCCAGACTTTAGTCTTGTTCCAGAACCGTGGTGTTGCATGCACATCTGTTTTACAGATCTGGCTAATGTTGTATGCAGACTGTTGGTTTTTTTCCTTTCAGGCAGATGTACTCTGACTTCGAAGATACCTCAGTTAGTCGACTCCTACGACATGCCTTTTTTAAAATTCAGTCAGTCTATTTGTGTTGTCACGAGGGCCATTAAGGGGAAAGTAGAGTACTGGCAGGAAGCTTCCTTTAGGTGTGCCATTTTGAGATAGCATTGTGTGGCACTATAAACTGGTCATCTACCCTCTAATATACTGATAAGTTACAGAAACCATGTCTATAACACATTCTCAGTATTTGTTAGTGGCATTTATATTTGAATGTTAATAGTTTATTGTTGACCCATTTCTGTTTTTCCAGGCGATAGTGTTCTATTATGGCATAGGCATGACAGTCACAACCCATGATGATACAATTAAGGCCAGAGAGGACATTCCTTCTCTCCACAGTAAAAAGCCTAGGCAGTATTTTAGAGCCCTGTGTTGCCATATAGCATGATATCCCTGTCTTGGTCTGCTTTGTTAACTGCAAGGAAAGGGTAACACTAAAATGTTTGGAATAAACTCCAGAAGCTGCTGGATAAAAAAGAGCAGTGCTCTGTATGTAGGAGCTTCCCTTCTAGACAAGCTACTAATCAAGGCTAGAGGCCTGGTCTGCCCCATCTAACTTTTCAGCTTGCATTTCATTCTAGGATAAGGCTAGTATTCTTACCAGTCCGCTTATATTTTGTAATGCGTATAAGAATTTATATTTTTTTTTGGGTAAACTAACATTCTTCTCTTGTATATAGGTACAGACTGGCGGATGTCTGACTATTTCCCGCGTAGGCAGAACCCACCGTAAGTATTTAGCTAAAGTTGTATTGGAAGAAGGCTTTCTTTCTTTTCTTTTCTCCCTCTCTCTTTCTTCCTTAGAAGCAAAATTTTAAAATAATCGGAGGTCATCTGCTTTTGGTAGAAAACACACATTTTCTTCTTTTCTTCCTGTAGTTACCTCATCAAATTTTTGGGAGGGATGTAAGGATTTTCTATGTGTTCTTTCCAGGTGTTGTATAAGTTTAACTAATCTTTTTGTATATGTGTGTGTGTGTGTGTTTAAGGCTGTTCTTGATGTTGTTCCTCCATACTTTAAATGGTCTTCTATTGTTTTATGTTTATTGTATTTCTTCAAAGTTGCTGTCTGTGGCAGTTGATGACAGGACATTCTCATCCTATGACCAAACCATCTCATCTGTTGCTCTTTAATGAACTGTACGACTGATAAAACACTCACCACCCTGAAAAGCCAGACCAAAATATTTGCCGAAATAATTTGATCTATAAATTTAACACCAAGATCAAAATATATAAAATGGTGATAAGACCATTTGTTTGTTTCATTTAGCTCTGAAACTTAAAGCGCAGCTAAAAGAGTTGAAGCCTTATTATAAATATTTAAAAACTGTCAACTCTCTTATGATGAATCTTTGGACCCACCAGAGATGCAGACAACGGGGAATGGAGAGTGAGAAGCAATAACGAAATTCATAATTTGTTTCAGTCACCAATGATCACTAGCATCATGAGAGCTAAAAGACTAAAATGGCTGGGCCATGTTGAGAAAATGTCAGATGACAGAAGTGTAGCAACCGTGTGCACGAGGGTGCTGAATGGTCGTACACCACAAGGCAGACCAAGAAGAGGATGGAGAGATATTATCCAAACAGACCTACAAATGCTTGAAATCACCAACTGGAAAGAGAAGGCCAACCAGAAAGATGAATGAAGGCAGATGATATCTGCACCAGTGAACCCCATGGGCTCGGAATACCAAAGGTGAAGAAGAATTGTAAATATGCTTCTTGTCAAAATTACCATCAACTTGTATTTATGTTTTTCAATTATCTTTAAAGAGCTAGAACAGAGAGAGCCATATCGCCACTAAGCAGGGACCGGGTTGTTCATGAGGGAGGTGAACGTGATGCTACAACAGGGCTTCTATGTCCATTCAACATTTTGAGGCCGATCCAACTCCATCCTGATGATGCTTCATTAATGCTGATTGATGCCTTACGTCGTCGTAGTAACCAGGACAGGGGATCCCATATACGTGTTGCAGGTTTGTGTTTGATAGCTAGGATAGAACATTTTGTTTTTATTTGACAGTGTATCATTGTACAGTTGTGTAATTAATATATGGGTTGCCTAGACTGACCTGTATAGAGCAGTAATATAGAGTGTATTGGATCTTTGATACAACATTTATATGACTGAAGTACAGAGTATCAGATATGATGGATCTTTGATACAACATTTATATGACTGAAGTACAGAGTATCAGATATGATGGATCTTTGATACAACATTTATATGACTGAAGTACAGAGTATCAGGTATGATGGATCTTTGAACCAACATTTATATGACTGAAGTACAGTGTATCAGATATGATAGATCTTTGAACCAACATTTATATGACTGAAATACAGAGTATCAGATATGATGGATCTTTGAACAAATTGAACATTTATGTGACTGAAGTACAGAGTGTCAGATGTAATTGACAGGACCACATTTGTTTCTGGGGTTTGGACAGGATTAATTTTGAGGGGAATTTTTTTTTACTGCAATACAACAAAGCTGAAACCTTCCTGAAGTATTGGGACATATAATATATCAAATTAAAGATAAATGAGTGCAAAATAAATCTAAACTATTTAAATGTCAGTATTACAACAAAATATTATTAAAATCACACAACATTCAAGGATCTTAAGACACATATGAAGATTATTTACATACAAAATCTTGTGCTTACCTTACATTTTTACTTGTTCAGCAACACTGCTTTCCAATTCTAAGAATGCACATGACTTCTCTGTTTAATTATGTATCAGCTAGTCTTTATTCGAAACAAATAATTTGAATACTTTGGATGTTATGATAATTTTTGTATGCAGGGTTCGTAGTGGACCGGGAAATCTTGAATTTACCGTGAATTTTTTTCTGTGACCTTAAACCAGGATTTTAACCTTTAAAAAGACATTCTGACCTTGAGAAGCCGTGAATTTTGACCGCCGCAGTGAATTTTGACCCCAGCAATGAGATCGTACAAAGTCCTGCAATTTTCGGCAATTAGGCTTTTTTTTGCCATTTTGCTAGTTTTGGCTACTTTCGTTTACGTTCGTTTTAGGTATGAGAGCAGTTGATTATCAGCTATTTTCAGCTGAAATGGCTTGTTAAAGGCCAGGGAATGGCGGGCTGTGTTGCAGCCCATGAATCCATGCAGACAGCAGCTGCCTGGCATGGGATGGGAAGGAGCAGCTGGTGTGTGTGCGTGCCTTTGTTTTTAGCGAGTCTGGCAGTATTATAAATATAAATAGCTTTATCACCGTGATTTCTAGAAAGGATTTTATTGGGAGATGGTGGGGCTCAGTCCGTCTGTGTTTATAAATAGAGTTGGCTGTGGTGGGGCTAAGCAAAGTGACGTCAGCTGGATTTTCCAGTTCTATTTTTGGCCAGGTTAATCTTTACAGTGTGTTTGGCGATCAATATTGTAATTCCTTGAGATTCTGTTGTCTCACCTCTCTGTCTCTCTCTTTCTCTCTCTCTCTCCCCTCCCTCTTTCACTCTTGCTCCCTCCTTCCTGTCTCCTGCATTGTCTCTTACCCTCCCCTCTGATCTTCATCTTCTTCTCTTTCTCTCAATCTTTCCTTTTACTCTCTCATTTCCTTTTCCCCCCAACCCCTTTCCTATTTTATTTCTTGTTTAAATGTTTAGTAAATGTTGCACTCTATAACTCTTTTCCTAGTAACTGTCAAGAACACAGGAAGTTATGTTGGGGGGGGGGGGGGGGGGGGGGGGGGGGGGAAGGGGTGTTTAGCATGGACATGGTGGATATTTGTTTTAAATGTGTGCTTGTTTTCTTAGTGGGCCTTAATCTCTGTCCATCTCCCTAGCTGCCCCCTCCTATTTTGTCCTACCTGTTACTCACTCTCTGCCCATCTCACTGCCTGCCTCTCTTTCTCTTTGTATTCGCCTCTCTCTCTCTCTCTCTCTCTCTCTCTCTCTCTCTCTCTCTCTCTCTCTTTCTCCATACCTTCAATTGGCGTAAATATATGTGCACTTTTAAAAATACATTTGCCGTCACCCACATTGATGACACAGGGGGGGGGGGGGGGGGGGGGGGGGGGGGGGCCTTCCTGCTACCTTCTTCCCTCTATATCTCATCTTATTTCTTTTTCTCCCTTCTTTCTCTCCCTGTCTCAGTCCCAACTTTCTTTTCTTAAACTTTATTCTCTCACTTTCTCTCACTTTCTCTCACCTTTCTCACCTCCCCTGTCTCACCCTTACCAACTCAGCCTTCTACACCACCTCCTCTCCCCTCTCCTTTCTGTAATTGGAAAATCCGAAATGAAACAAAGTCCACTGGTGCCCTGACCTATTTTTTTTATATCCTGCTCTGTTTTCCACAAGTGATGGGTTGGGATTCCCCCCCTTCCCCACTTTTTTCTTCATAAAATGACCTTGGCTCCAAGGTCACCAGCCTTGAGTGTAAAACTCTTCCCACCTGATTGTTTCGCTTTGTGAACAGGCTGTCATCTACCTCGACAGTGGTATGGGGTCATCTGATCGGTTGACTAACATTTTGTTAGTACAAACCTTCCTTATGTAATGGACATATGCTGTCGGCTGGCAACATTCCTAACTCTGAACTGGCAAACTGAAATGCTTGTCAACTCTTGAGACCACTAGAGTATACAACAAGAATAACCATTCTGTGGCAGGCAGACCCATGCCTTCTCTGATCCGGATTGATATGCTGCCAACAGTTCAAATACCGCATCTGTAACTTCGGTCCTGGCGTTCAGTCAGCAACAACACCATGACATGATTATTGGAACAGTGTCTTGCAGAATGTAAGATGCCATGCTGCTGCATTAAAGCAATGAATGCTACTGTGCTTGTCATAAACTAATGCTGGCTGCCAAGTCAATGAATTTCATGGTGAATTAAGAACCGCTGCTTTCAGACAAACATGCACATAGATACACAGTGATGATGAATGAAAAACTGAGAATGATGAGGAAATAAGGAAATACACACTGAAAACAACCATAACATAACACTTTTAGAATATTGGACTTTCCCTGTTATTCTGGGATTCCCTTTGTATGGGGTGAGGTAAAATGAAAGTAGCCAGATAATTGTTGTTATTGTGGCTAAGTAACTTTCAGCAGGAAATAAAATAGCTGATTGTTCATTGTTCAATTTAGAGATCATCTCCATCGCACATCAGACAGGCCCATAAGGTCTCCGATTTCCTCCTGAGTAAGTCTCCAAGTGTTTTTTTCAAGGCTAAAACTGCCATTCTGGTTGATGTAATGAAGGGTGGCTCCCGCATGGTTTTCCTTTCTCTCTGCTCCACTTGCTACACCCAAGATATGCAGTCTGTTCAGTGAAAAGTCCTTTTCCATGAAACTAAAATTCTCACAGCATTTAGTCTCTTGTATGGCATTTATGATGTCTCTCCTGTCCATAGAGGGTCCATTCCTGATAGTCGCACTGTCAGTCAGAGCATCTGCTTCCTATAAAATAGCTGTAATTAAGAATAATAATTAGAATGACTAGTATATTAGTAGATTGGAATTTGAGTTGTTTGTGTTGGTAATCACAACTGTTCCTCACATCTAGAAAATGATCTGGGTGGAGATCATGTCTTTGGAGGACAAAGTCACAGAATTCAGCAGTGGGACATCTCAAAATGTGCTGTACCCGATATCTCAGATGGTAACAAATTCTTATTTTAAACTTGTTATAATTTACTCCATATTATGATTAATTTTTTAAGCAATTTATTGCACTAAATGCAAGGTTTTATAGTTTGATCAGTAAGAGAAAAAATACTGAATTTTTCATCAGGATCGAGGGTAGCAGGTCCATAGACTGTATTATTTCATTTCTTGGAAACTGTAATACTTTACACCACATTAAATGTCATAGTGGTCAGTTAGTCAAGGTTCCAACTTCACTACAGATGGGATCCCCCATAGCTGCTCTTTTCCTGTGCCAGTGGAAATAACACAGAATGTCCTTCACTGTGCTCTCTCTCTCTCTCTCTCTCTCTCTCTCTCTCTCTCTCTCTCTCTCTCTCTCTCTCTCTCTCTCTCTCCCTCTCTCTCTCTCCTTCTCTCCCTCCCTCCCTCCCTCCCTCCCTCCCTCTCTCTCTCTCTCCCTCCCTCCCTCCCTCTCTCTCTCTCTCTCTCTCTCTCTCTCTCTGACTTTCCCACCGTCACAGTGTACTCGTTTTCTCCTTTTCATGATGTGACAAAAGAATATAGATCATGTCCTTCCGACATGGTAGTCTGTATTCTTCATAAGTTAAGACGATCCATAATTCTTAAGCACATCTTGAGATGAAGGAAACTGAAGTAGATTGTTGCAACAGAAAACTTTAGGGGAAGACCAAGAAAGAGAGGTAAAAGAGAGAGGAGGAGGATGTTGGACATTTTATCATAGCATGGAAAAGCATTTCTATCAGAAATGATTGGCAGTGACATGGGGCAGAAATTACATAGACAGACATGAGTCAATGACTTTTCTTAGCTTAAGCATAACAGTTCATAGAAAGTGGATGTAATATTGGGTTAACAATCATCACTGTCAGGTTCAGATCCCTACTGATGCGAATGTTTTTCATTGACCAGAGCTCCCTGGTCGTCCCAGTCTGATTGACTAATTTTACCTGATTTACTGATAAAGAGTCAGCATCACAGCACTCGGGGCATACCCATAGGTTCTGCGTGTCCCGCATCAAAGGTCTTACAGTGCAGGTGCTAACTGCTCACGTAGCCCACTGATTATAAACTTGTCATTCTCTTCCTCTCATAACTCCCTCCTTGCCAGATCCACACCTAATTCCTCGTTCACATAGTCTTACATGTTATTTTATTTAACCTTGTGTCTTCAATCAGCATTTGTTCATAAATGGCCTCAGTCTAAAGTGAATACCTGGAAATATCTTGATAAATACAGGTGGGCAGTGTGGAATTAACACACATCACATATTGAGTGTCAGTTGGTACACAAAAACAAAACAGCTAAATAAAAGCTGAAAATATTGGGGCTAATACCAAATGCCCAGTACGACTGAAGGCGTAGTAAAGGAGCCATGACTTCTTCTTGTTATTGTAAATAAGTAAATCGTGCAATAATATCTTGATTTATTTTCAGCTTCAGCAAATATTGTTGTACGACACTGCAAGCTGCACAATGATGCCAGTTGTAATCTTGCACATGATGGAACTCTTCTGGCAACGATACTCCCGGGCAAACGAGGTTTCTTAGATGATGTCGTTGTAGCAGTGTTTTCTTTGAAACAACAGTCTTTGGGCCAGTGCTTGTACACTCGCACTTTTGGTAAGGGATGTACATTTTGTATCAATATATGAATCAGAGCAGGTGGATGAATCTCTTTGCATAAAAGGGTGCATGAAGCAAACATTTAATATTTGATAGTCAATCTTTGGTTCTCAGATGAGGGAATTTTGCCGGTAGTCTCACCCTTTGAAGAATGCCTGACTGTTTTCTGACAGACTTTATTGTGTAATCAGTTCCACTTCTTCCACTGTACTGTTGGACGGAGCTGAAACATGGAGAACAACTAAAACAAGTTCTAGCAAACTACAAACATTCATTAAGTGGTGCCTGTGCAGAATATGGGGATTTAAATGGTCAGGTAAAATCACTAATTTTGAGTTTGCAAGAGAACTAAACAGGTTCCAGTAGACCAGGAGGTGAAGAAAAGACTCTGGCATTGAATAGAAGAGGACACACATTGAAAAAAAAATCTGAGAACAATATAAATAGAAAATCTTTGCACTGGAACCCACATTGGTATAGAAATAAAGGCAGACCACCAAAAAAAAAAAAAAGCACGGAGAAGGGAGCTAGAGAGTGAAGTTAAAAAGATAAGGACATGAAGTAAGCTGCCTGCAGTAGCCAAGGATAGAATGACTTGCGGGAGTTGGTAAGTGCCTATGCTCCAGTGGGGGTTAAAAGACTGAAAATGAAGTTCTTTCGCCTTGATAATTTGGGATACTTTTGGGCCTTTTTCTTTGTGCCATTGGGCTGTGAATTTTCTCTAAGGATTCCCTTCGGATAGACATATTTGAATCCATCTACCACGTTTTCTTTTGATGTCCGTTGACTTTTGTATGTTTCTTCTTGGTATAGACTTTTGTAACTCTTTTACCGTTTCTCTTTTCTGACGTCCATTGATTTTTGTATGTTTCGTCATGTGATAGATTTGAATCCTTCGACTACTTTCCGTTGTTTGATGTCCATCAACTTTTGTCTTTTTGTTTATTTCTTCACGAGATAGACATTTGATTCTTTCAACCACTTTCTTTCTTCAGGTGTCCATTGACTTTTATCTTTTTGAATATTTCTTCATGAGTCAGATATTTAAATCCTTATACTGCTTTCTTTCCTCTCATATCCATTAACTTTTGACTTTATGTTTCTTCAAGAGGTAGATGTCTGCCATTTCCCTTGAATAATATTGGTTTATTAGTACAGTTCCCATGCCGTCTCTGTTGATTAATATTGATGTATTATATATCCATTTCTGTGCCATCTCCCTTGATTCATGTTGCTGTTTTTTTTCACAGACTTCAATGCTATCACCATTAATTAATATTGACGTATTTGCACAGTTCCCATGCCATCTCCTTTGGTTAATATTGATGTTTACGTATAGATTTCAATACCATCTCCATTGATTAATATTGCTATATTTGTATATGTTCCCCTACCTTCTCCCTTAAATAATATTGTTTTATTTGTACATGTTCCCACGCCTGCTCCCTTGAAAAATATTGATGTATTATGTACAGGTTGCTGTGCCATGCTTGCTTGATTAATGTTGCTGTATTTGTACAGGTTCCAATGCCATCTCCCTCAGTATCTCACCTTTAAACCGCTACTTGCTAGTGGGTTTGGCCAGCAAGCGAACTATGTTTATGACGTCTTCTCTGATGGTTGGACAAGTATTTAAACTAGCGGAGGAAAATAGCAAAGTAAAATCCATGAAAGTAAGTTTTAAACCTATTTTGTACTTTGCATTTTAATCTTGTAAAGAGGTTTTAACACATATGAACCTCTCTGTGGGCATTGGAATTGAGTCTGTTAACTATGGACTGTCTAAAACCCACAGAAGAGTCATTACCACACAAGACTTCATCCATGCCAGTTTGTCTATGTTATGAATCGTGATCTGGTTGCATCAGATTTCAGTACCAGTCTTTCTCAGGTTGCTGATTTCTAAGCTTGATGGGGGAGACAAAGTTTTGCACTACAGTACCCTGGAAATGGTTATTTTAGTTAAGTAAAGGGTCTCTATGAAGTCGCCGTGGCGTAGCGGCTAGATGCTCACGTGCAGATCGGAAGGTCGTTGGTTCCTTCCCACACCTTGACTTCTCAGGTCAACCCAGCCGTAAGTGGGTACCGGATGCAGTTCCGGGAAGTAAAGGCGGCTGGCATGATGCTGACCACATCACATATCTTGTGCCGATTGGTCTATAAAAATATAGGTCTAGCCCTATATGTCCTACAGCCTAAAGGCGGGAAAAAGGGACCTTTAATTTTACTTTATTTACAATAGTCTGTAATTATAATGTTAAAACTCAGTCTTTTGAATGGTTTACCAACCAAATAGTCAAGACATTTGTTTCATTTATTGTGGATAGGATGTGAAGGAACATTTAGGATTTCATTCTGCCTCTCATTTGCAAGTCATAAACATTGGCCTTGTGGCGTCAGCTGTATCTCTGTTATGCCAGTATGAGTTAACTAGCAGTTAACATTTAAAGAACCAGTGCCTCCATACACCAAATACAGTTACAGATATCACTTTAGAGTTTGAACACAGAAGACACAAACAGTTGATTGCACAGTTTAATGCTGAGCACAATATCGCAGCATTTTGTCAGTTGTATACTACAGTAACAGTTGATTAAAACAAATAAATAAATCATTCTAACGGTTGATTAAAACAAATAAAAAATCCTTCTAACAGTTGATTAAAACAAATAAATCCTTCTGACAGCTTATTAAAACAAATATATCAATCCTTCTAACAGTTGGTTAAAATAAATAAATAAATCCTTCTAACAGTTGATTAAAACAAATAAATAAATCCTTCATACAGTTGATTAAACAAATAAATCCTTCTAACAGTTAATTAAAACAAATAAATCCTTCTAACAGTTGATTAAAACAAATAAATAAATCCTTCTAACAGTTGATTGAAACAAAAAAATCCTTCTAACAGTTGATTAAAACAAATCATTCTAACTGAAACACATAATTTATTCAAAAATAACTGCTTATTTCACTAAAACAAATGCAGGTGAATTGCCATTTCCCTCCATCTGCATTGATTGTTTGTATTTTCTTTGTTCAAAATACAACGGAGAAACATTGCATTCTATAAATAAGAGTGCCAGTTAACTAACGTTGCTCAAATGAAGAGACAGCTTGGAAAAGGTAGCAGAACATAACCTTACATGGCACCACACACAGTTGAGTGGAGATCCTGCAATGATGTCCAGATCAGCCAAGAGGAAAGAACTCACTTCTATAGGTTGTCCTTTGCTTGATCCCAGGCACATAATTGATAGGGATTGTGCCTTCTGAGTTATTTACCGCACACTAAATAGACAATGGCTGAACCTGCTGCATTTAAAATGAACAGTTCTGAGTTGTGCAGAGAAAAAAAAGGAACATACTTGAAGTCTCATACCTCCATGGTAGTCATGTGGCTATCTTAATCTTCCATTAGTGAGAAAAACAGCGTTATTAGATAGAGACAACTTGATTTCAATATTCAAGTGGACAAGATTTTGTATTCCAGGACCCGATTTGCATGTGCATCCATTGTACAGATCTAGCTTATCTGCATGCAGTTTATTGGTTCCTCACCTCTCAGGTATATACCCTCTGACTTCAAAGGAAGCCCCCAATTAGTTGACTCTTATGACATGCTTCTTGGACAGGCAGTGGGATAATGCATTGTTTTGTTTTCACATTATTTAAATTCAGAATGTCTTTACAATTGTTTTGAATATTCTTCCTGTTTGTTTCCAGCACTACAAGGATATCTACCATGTGTTTGAAGATGCTAGATACAACTACGTGAGTGTGAACTCCGCCAGATGGCTGCCAGGTGTTGGAGAAGGACTGGTCTATGGTACTAATCGGGGAGATTTGAACTTCTTCCGTGTCGAGTGAGTATTCTTTTGCTTCAGCTTTTTATCCCTCATTGTAATATTGGCTATAAAACCAACTTTTGCCAAATCATCCTATTATTTATCATTGCTTGATGTGCATGTTTTCTTCTGTCTTATTTTTTTTTGTCTTATTCATCTGAGATTCTAATTCTCTTCTCCGTGTATTTTTTGGGCGCCCCCCCCCCCTCCTTTTTTGGGCTATGTAAAAAGATGAGATAATTGTAACCGAAGGTCAGAGCAAAGATCTTAGTTTTAACAGTGGAAAAACATATGTAGTGGCAATCCCAAATAAATAGGACAAGTCTGAACAAACTGGAATGTTTGGGTACTTAGGTGCCCTGATAAATAGCAGAAGGAAGAAGTATTCTTCTTACAGTTCATGCCGCATGGTGTTGATAGTCATGTCTGTCCACAGCCTCCTGTCTCATGTACTTTCAGTCAGCTCTGACACAGATGATCTTGGATGCCAGGATGTCAAATTTGTCCAGCCTCTTTTCTCTTGGTGTTCCTCTGCCTTTTTCATCCAACTTTGCCACCATCTCGATGTATTTAAATTTTCATGACTTGATCACAGAATGTAGATTCTTTTCTTCTGATGTGGGCAGTCAGTTCTGTTCATGAGTCAACTTCTTTCAAGACGTCTTCATGAATCTTTTTTTGTGTCCGGGTATTCTCATAATTCATCTATAAAACCACATCTGCACTGCTTACACATAATTGTAAGATGTTAAATATAGAATTTCTTAAACAAAAGCAGACTATCACAGAATGAAGATTATTCTATGCAATCTGTTTTTGTCAGCTGAAGTAAGAAAGCTAGTTGTAAACAAGGATATAATCAATCCTAATATACAGATATGAAGCATGGGCAATCAGCCATCAAGTGACCAATTATGTAAAAGCTGCAGTGATGTGTTTGTGCAGAAAAATGACAAGAACGCTGTGGACAAAAACAAACTGTATTGAAGATATCATGGAAGCAGATAACTCACAAAGAGGAAAGTTTTTTTCTTTTTATAGTCCATGCAGCATAGTGTTTGTAGTCATGTCTGTCCATAGCCTTCTGCCTTGTGTATTTTTAGTCAGTTTTGACACAGATAATCTTCCATGCCATGTGAAACTGAAACTGTCCAGCATTTTCACTCTCTGTGTCTCCTTCTTCCCTTCAAATCAGAGTGTATCTGCCTAAGAGACAAGCAACCAACAGACTGCATACAAATCATTCAGATCTATAAAACAGATGTACAGTGGAGTCTGGATAAGTAGAAGTCACAGGGACCTAAAGAAATTGTTCTGTTTATCAGGACTTCTACTTATCCAGATAGTCCACTTAGTGTAGAGTGTAAACTAATGACATGCAGTAGCATTGAGTAAAACAACTGTACCACTTAGGCAACTCTATTAGTTAACACATAAATAGCAATTCATTGTCAGAAATGTTGAATCATCAGGGGTGCTAACAAATGTAAGAAAACATCAAAAGAGGGGGGGGGGGGGGGGGAACCAAACAATTGAATATCCAAAGAAAGCCACAGAATTTAAAACTGCTGAAATCTCACCCCATTCCCCCAACCATAGCAGCATTTCTTGTGTACTAGACACAGCCACATGGAGAAATGGAGAAGAAAGTTTTGTGGCAGTAAATAAAGTAACCCATTTAAAGGGTGGGGGAAAAATATAGAGAAAAGGAAGAAGAAGAATGAGAGAGTGAAAGGGGAGCGTAAAGAAGACTCAAAGGAGGAGAATGAAGATATCAGATGAGAGGGCAGTATACTTTTTCTGCTAATCAAACAGCTGTCCATGCTTCACTTCTGTATATATGTGGATTGGAATTGTACAGCTCTGAACTCTTCCAGTCCCAACAAAAGTTTCAACAGCAGATATCCAAGAACAGTAGTGACATAAAAGAATTGAAGTAACAGATTAATTTACTTGTTTAAGTAATTTTGATAGTAAAGAAAATACAAAGACAGAGACTATGACACACTGGCAAAGCATCATTGCTTATGCAAACCTGAAGAAAATACAGAACTTTAAATTTTAGTATTTAAACAAAGTTAACATATTTTAATTTCTATGTTATTTCAATTTCAACATATTCCATTGAAAGCCAGAGAACCACCAAAGACAGTGACAAAAGTTGAATGCATTCAAAACAAATGCATGAGGAAAAAAATGAACATAAAATGGGATGAATTTAAGAGACATGAAGAAATCAGATTTTTATGTCTGGGCAACCACTAGTGTCAACAGTTATAAGACAGAGAAGATGGCGCTACATTAGACACATCCTGAGAAGAAATGAGCAGAGAATCACTAAAAAAAAAAAAAAAAAAGCAAAGGACCCTTTCCACGCCTTTAGGCATATAGGGCTAGACCTATATTTTTATAGACCAACGGCACAAGATGGGTGATGTGGTCAGCATCACGCCGGCCGCCTCTACTTCCCGGGATTGCACTCTGTACCCACTCAAGGCTGGGTCGACCTGGGAGCCAAGGTCATTTTTGAAGAAAGAGAATCACTAAACAGGCATTAAAATGAAAAATAAAGGGATAAGGAAGGCGAGGATGCCCAAAAGAAACCTCAAATTGAACTTTGGTGAGAGAGGTCAAAGGTCTTGGACTGGAATCCATCTGTAAGGTAGAACTGGTTGCACAAGATGTGACAGAATAGAGGAATAGAATGTGAGCCCTGTGTGACAGAAAATGACAGTAAATTAAGTTAATGTATATTCATACATGATACATGAACATGCAGACTTTGCTTAATAATACACAGTGAACTGATACTGATCACATATATGATATGTTCCTTGCGACTGAAAGAGTTCAGAACTCCACACCCCATTTTGACACAGAGAGATTGTGTAGATTATTTTTATTTTAAGAAATAATTACATGCGTCAGAAAAAGAAGAAAGGGCAATCTACATTATTTGTGCACATCATACGAAGAGAAAAACTGGAGTATGTCAAGACAACTGAAATGTCAAAGGGAAAGAGAGCTACAAGGAGAACAATAGAGAAGATTTTGAACAGTTTGGCTTCCTGGCACAGAAGAAGAACATCTGTATGAAAAATTATTGACAGTGCACAACACAAAAGTCTGTGGACAGACATCGTTACATACACCTTATTAAAAGTAAAGGTCTCTTTACAAGCCTATGGCACATCAGGCTATAGACCAGTCTGCGTTTAATGAGTCATGTGGTCAGCATGATGCCAGCCACCTTAACTTCCCATGAATTTTACCTGGTATCCATTTAAGGACCTTATATCTCCCCGACACCCGAAGTGGTAAAAGAGGACGTAAAGAAGAAGACCCATTTAAGGCTGGGTTGATCTGGGAGCCTGTCATAATAAAAAAAAAAAAAAAAAAATCCAGCACTGTCTGCATTTGAACCCATAGCCTTTGGGTCAGTAGGGAAGCATCTAGAAGCTACATCATGGTGGTCCCCTACCTACCTTCGCCATATAGTGAACTGTAAAGAAGAAAACCATGCTGCCGTACCTGCTGTGAATATTTAGTCACCCATGTCAATGTAAGGTTCACCAGAAGTGGTAGCTCTGTTGGTTTTGTATCTGTGCAGTCATTATCAGAACATCTGCACTTTCAGGATAGTACATCTGGTCCTTATATTATTGAAGATTCTAAGTAGTATACATACATTTTTCATTGTAGAATGAGTAATCCATTGGAGGGATACAGCATTTGAGGATAATTTTAAAGCAAGAGGATTGAATTATATTCCATATTGCCTGGTCTCTTCCTAGAGTGGCTGTTTTTCTACCCAAAGTGTTGCACAAAGCATGAAATTGCGTTAACTCTTGAGATGAGCCCTAGGGATCTCTGAAACGTCTGTACTGGTGAGCCTAAGGACAGAGTCCACAATTGAACCCACAACCTTCTAATCACAAAACAAATGGCTTTACTACTTTACCCTGTCTTTGTGATTACAAGTTCCTTTTCCTTCCATCACTTTTCGATCACTTCATTTTGAAACTTATTTGTGAAATCACATGTTGTTATGTGACTGGAAATATTATTTCAGAGAAAGGTGGAAAAGGTGCTAGTAACATATGACAGCTAACTTCTGAAAGCTATGCCTTGGCTTCTGATTTTGTTCAGTCAAAGATTTTATTTTTAAACAGATCCAGGAAAGTGTATGACAAGATCTCACCGGACGGTAAAGAAGAAGAGTCAAGACGAAGGACCGCAACTAGGAACAGCATTGCGACTCAGACAACAACAGTGAGCATCCGTCGCAGCGCTAGTACCCAAACAGCAAATGAGAGTGACGAGAGGATGGATACAGAAGAGGAGGTTACTCCAGCGATGAGTTAGCTGTAAAGAGGTATAAGCAGTCACATATTGGTTACTGTTTGAGTATTGCAGAGCATTCAAATTTGTTGTTGTTGTTGGTACAACATATGAGGTTGGGTGGCCAGTTTCTTTCCTTTTTTGCCTGTCCTCCCCAGATAATTCTGAGAAAATGCTTAAAGTGCCCGTTTTTAAAGAGGTTGTGCTGAGCTGTACTGGCTGGAAACAGCAAACCTTCCTTTGTTGGGGACTGACCATGAATCAATTTTGCAGGCAAGCAAACGAACCACTTTGCCAGCTTCAACTCAGAGATTTGATGTAGACTGCACAAATCTTTTGAAATACAAAAATAGGTATTGTTTGGTGAGAACAGGAAATGGTTTTTATGTCTGTTTTAGTTGAGAGTAGTAGTTGTAAATGGTACTGTACTAGAGGAGATAGAAGGAAGGGTGTGTAATGTCTGTGTATATATTTTAAATGAAGTTTCTTGTATGTGAACTTATATGTAAAAAACATGTTACAAGTCTGTATAAAATTTGTCACCAAATCTTTGGGTGTATAAAAACATGTAATTGAATGTGAGTGTATATAAAACACGACTAAATGTATACAAATATACAAACATGACTAAATTTGTGAGAATGTGTAAAACCTGACTGATTGTGTGTGCACAATGTAAGAATATGTAAATATGTTCTGATGTGTATGCGTGTGCATGACATGACTATAAGTGTGAATAAATATAGAACTTGAGTGTATAAACATTTTTACAAGTTTTCTCCACGCAAAATAGATTTTTGGGCTTCTTTTCATTCTCCCTGCCTATGGTTTTCAGGTGAGATGTTCACAGACCTAAAGGAAGGCTGTAGTGTCATGCATGCCCTCTAGTGATTAAAACAGCTTGGTTTCTACCAGAATGCAAACTTGTCAAACTTTGGATCTGCTGCATGTAGAGAGCATGTTTGCAGCACATGTTTACTATTCTGGAATTCCTATCCACAATCTTGACTTCCTTGTACGTATAGCTGCGGAGTCTGTTGTGTCCGCTTCACAGTCTAACTATAGTGGTCTGTTTTTTTGTGTGTCTGTCGAGGTTGATTGGGTCTTTGGAATTGTGTGTTCAGGATGGAAAGTGTTTGAATGAGTTGTAATGGCTGCTTTGATCTGGGTTCATTTTTCTCATAAGTGTGTGATGCGTCTGGCTCTTCTTTCTTGCTCCCAATTCTTGCTAAGTAGTCTGTTCTTTCACCTCCCATAATGTTTATTAGCCTGGTTTCTATGGGAGGACAGTCTGCGTGGTTCGCCCGTCTATTTTATTCAGCAGAGATCTAAACTTGTTGATCTGTAGATGCTTACTGTTTTGTAATTTCAGTACTGCATAACCACTTCTGACTCAGAGCTGCATTCACTGGGTAATATAAATACTGCTTCTCCCGGCACAATTCCCTCCTGTTTGTCATTTTAGTATTTTCCTGTCAGAAAACTGCACTCTTTTTTGGCACTATTGGTTCATTCACTATGGGTTCCTAATCCCTCACTTCCAGCATTCTTTGCTGAGCCAACTTGCAGCTTCCTTGTCAAGAGGTAACACCTTGATAAGCCAGTAAATTCTTGTTGCAAGTTATGTCCTTCTTTTGTTGCTTAGTTAAGGTGAATGTTAAGTTTGTTGTTTTGGAGAGGTTTGTGTAGTTGCGATGAAGTTTGAGGATCATTGCTTCAGTCTGTCAGGTGTTGAATGCATTTTTATCTGGGCAAGTCTGAGATGTGATCTGAACAGAAGAATGTTTGTTGTCAGCATAATGGAAAGCCTTGACATGTGCAAACAGTATTTGCTTGAGAGATCTTTCATGTAGATCAAAAAAGGTTTTGGGGAGAGAACTCTGTGTGGTGCAGTTTGTCTTATTGCTGCAGTTTTGCTTTTAGTTCCCTGCAGGTAGACCAGCACTTTTCAGTTACACAGGTATTGTTTCATTCACTGTAGGAAATCTTTTTTTTTTAAAGTTATTATCAGGTCTTTTAGTTCACACTACCAAAAGCTTTTTATTTTCAACCCATACTGCTGCTGTATATTTATTTTCATTATGTCCTTCTTCTGTCATATATGGATGTTTAGAGTAATAATAGACTTTAGATTACATATATTTTTTCTTTCTATAATTATTTGAATTTACGCTGCAGTATGTGCCCATTAATATTGGTGTGTTTGGTATTAATAATTTTTTTAAAAACTGTTATTTGTTGTTAGTCATTCATTCATTTTTGTGTGATTATACTTATGCAGTTTGTAAGCTTGTATAAATTATGGCTACTGTTTTTAATGTTAAATGTTGTGGTAATGATAGTAATATAAATATTGTTGGCGTTAGGCATGTGTGAGTAATTTTGTATATTGTCTGTGTATGTGCATGCATGCATAAGAAAGAGAGAGAGAGAGAGAGAGAGAGAGAGAGAGAGAGAGAGAGAGAGAATGACTAGTCAAATGTTAGGTATTAAATTTATGGAAATGGAATTGATTGTCATCAGTATTTACTATTAGATGTGTGTAAATGATTGTCATATGAGCGTTGGCCATGTTTAAGTTATTGCCACATTTGTTTGGTATTAGCCTGGTACAGTGGTAGGAATTATGGAATTTACCGTGTCATTTATGTTTTGTACTAGATTGTGTAAATGATTGTCATATGAGTTGTGTTGAGCAGTAGGCATTATTTGATATTAGATATTTTAAAATATGCATCACGTGTTTTGTTTGGTATTAAATTTTTGTAACTGATTTTTGAGTTTTGTTATGTATTAGTTATGAATGGTAATGACTGTTTTGTATTACTTTTGTGGAATTTTTCAATTAGTATTTGATATATTAGACATGTGTAAATGATTGCAATTTACATTTTTGTTTGGTTTTAAAATTGTGTAAATGGTTGTCACTTGTGCTTTTTTATATTAGGTCTGCATAAATGATTGGTAGTATGTTTGGTATTACATTTGTAGAATTGATTGTATCGCCAGTGTTTTAGATGTGTGTAAATGAAGCTAGATGTCTTTTATTGTGTAAATGATTGCCACATTTGAAAAGAATTTTGGTTGGCATTAAACTTATCTAAATAATTGCCATGTGTATCTTGTTTGCGATTGAGGATGTGTAAACTAATAGTTGCTTCACTGGTTCACTCATCCGATAATTTTACCCAGCATTTAAATGACCTCTTTCTATACCAAATGACAGTTAATTTGCTTATAAATGAATATGTGATTCATTCCTTGTTACTTAAACCAAAGAGTAAATGTCAAGAATTTGCCTAATTAAAAGAAAGTTTTCCTGCTTTCCTTTTTATTTATATTTTGGACAATTATTGGTTAGGAAAAGACTTAAGATATCGCTGCAGTGAATGGTCAGTAGTGGCTGGAAGGGCTGTATGACACAGGGCTCCAGTTTGAACTTGTGGTGTCTGCACATCTGGATACATAGAAGTGCAATGGGTGACTAAAAGATTCAACACTCTACTCATGGCAAACAAATGTTGAGATTTGCTTCAAGTGTGTTGAAGGAACAATTTTAGTGGAAGTGCTGAGTACTTTTCTTCATCATTGGCAGATATTATCAAAGAAAGAAAATAGAGATGGCTTTGACATGTTTGCAGAATGCTTCATAACACTGACAAGGACAGCTTTCCAGTGAAAGGCAGATGGAAAAGGAGACATTCGTGACCTAAGAAAACCTGGAAAAGTACTGTAGAAAGATTGTAAACTGGCAAAGGAAACCATGGGCAGAAAAGCAGCAGACTAGCAGTAATGGTAAATGCCTCATGTGTCAGTGACATAGGTTTTGAGGTTTGAACAACGGATCAACATCATGGCACACAGGTAGTAATCCATAAGTGCTCCATTCTTCTTCTAACCCATGTCTGAGTCCGAAGAAACTCAGCACAGTGCACAGGCTTTGTAGCGCCAGTGAGGATCCTGAAATACTTTGGGTAGATTTTAAACTCCAAATTTTGCCCGGGCAGCGCCGTTAGGCTACTGTACTCTTTTTGATTTTCAACTGCCAAGGGATTTTTTTTTACGTGTGCGACAATGCACACGAGCATCCGATCTCACTACCCAGAGACCAGAGGGAATTACTAGATGTCCAAGTCCAGGTGAAAAAATCCCAGCCCTTACCGGGGATTGAACCCAGAACCTCTAGCACTCCAGACGGACACCTTGCCTTGAGACCCCATAGCCCCCTCAGTGACATAAAGAGGTTATAGATGAAGACAGAGTGATCAAGCCTACCAAAGATTCTAGGATGTACGTATGTGTAGCTTGTAGAATGTCAAACAGTAGTTATTGGACTGACTAGAGCTACAGTAACAGTAAGTGAAAAACTGGACACCTTCCAAATATTCTTGCTAGAGAAATACCAGTTGCACAGACCCAGAATGGATCCCTCAAAACCTGCTGTGGGAGATAACTGAAAGAACACGATCTTCCACAACATGGAGATTTTTATATTAGGAAACATCCCTAATTAGTCGCCTGAAATGACATGTTTCTTAGGAGGTAGTGGGTTATTTCCCCCCCCCCCCCCCTTCCCCTGTTTCTCCCCCCATCTCCCATAATGGGGCCCTGTGACCCACACAAGGAAGCTGTATTGAAACATACCCTTAGATTGTTATTCTCCCATGAGCAAGCGCAAGGGTTTCGGAGATCCCTGGTGGTCGTTCATAGAACTACAGAGCTCGTACTTTATGTGGTGACTGTGCAGTATGGGATAAAAACCCAACGTAATTAAGCTGTTAATTCCCCCCACCCTCCCTTTATTTTGTACATTAAAAAATCAATTTTTTTAAAACACATTAAATCATAGCTTAAGGTATCTTCTTCTCCTGACAATTGAGGGGCAGAGAAAGTGCCTGAGGGTTCATAGCAAAAGCGAGTGGACGTCGCTTAGTACAGCTAAAGTCTTGCATATGATGTCACAATGTCTAGTTTGAGAATGGAGGTGGAGGCAGTCACTGCTGCCTTTTGCTGGTTTTAGAATCAGCTGTACACACACGCTGTGATTGTAACTGACTCGCAGAGCATGTTGAAAACATGGAGACAGGCAAGCTCCGTGCAGAGTGGCAAGCATCACTTCAGAGGTCCCGGATAGTTAGCATCCTTTGGATATTTTCCTATGCCGGTGTGTTGGGAAATGAGCAGGCAGATAGCATGTCTGGTTCTGCACTGCTTGGTGGTGAATGGATGTATGACAGGCTGGATGTTGTGAGGGCTCTTTGGGAGCGATTCAACAGGCGAGATGGATATACAATCAGACATTTACTGGTGCCATCAGAATTGGAACTCTTTGCTTCCTGCTGAAGATGGGGAAGGAGCGCTTATGGGGTGTCCTGACTGCTGTGATGTCGATTCTTAATTTCACATTGTTCTTCTCCTGCTCTTTATCACCCAGTGGAGCATAAACCTCCAACCAACTCACGCCATGTCGTCCTGTGTTTTGCTATTGCATGTATCTCAACCATGTTTCCCGATTTTTTTAACAAAAAATTATTAAGGCATTCAGTTCTTTTGATACGATTTTCAGGTTTTGTTACAATCTTAACTCTTTCAGTCCTAAGCAGTTGTTACTTCAACACCTATCTCAAGGAGCTGAATTTAAGAGCAATAAATTTGTTAGTCTGATAAAGTTCAACAATGAGACATAAGTAGTTAAATAATTCAGATCTCCAGGCAATACCGGCATGGTGGGTAATGAACAGGGACACAGATTGGCTGGATCTACACCACTGGGTGGTGAATTGATACATGACAAGGCAGATGTGGTCAAGGCCTTTGGGAACGAGCAACGGAATCAGTAGAGAAAGAAGATTATTATGGCCTGGAGAGAATGAGGCACCTGAGTGTAACCAGAGGGTCTGGCCGGCTCACTACACTCGGAGGAAAGGCAAGACGGATATATAACCATATTGTGACCGGTACCATCAGTACTGGAACTCTGTGCTGGCTGCTGAAGATGAGGACAGAGCATGCAAGGGAATGCCCCCAGTGCTGTGATGTCAATTAATAATTCAGACCATTAATCAGCAGAGCCTTTACAGATCATTACTCTTGTTACAGTAGACATGGAGTTACTCTTTCTCTAGCCAATTCCCCTGTCCTTGTTGCTGTTATTTACAAATTCATCTTCATTGTATTGTCTCCACCTGGTCTGCCTCTGCTTCATTTTCTGGTAAATACCCTCTGACACTGTTCACTGCAGCCATCATGACATTTAACATGGCCAACTCTTGACCGGCTCCAGCTGACGGGCCATCCTGCTGACGTCATAGGTTCAGGCTAATGATGTGTTAACCCAGGAATTCTCAAACTGGGTGCCGTGAGCCGAGGTGCCACGACAATAATCAAGAAAAGTCTGCTAAAAATTTTGAAATTATTAAAGAAGGCATGTAGATACTTTAAAGTTAAAATTGTAAGTTGTCTTCTCTCGCCACTGTCGAAAATAGTTTATTTCTTGTTTGAGAACCGCTGCGTTAACATATCATTAGCCTGACCCGGTGACGTCAGCAGCACACCCTGTTGCCAAATTAACAGAAAATAGAGGGTGGCCAAATGGTCTAATAACCTAGGATCTGCCTGTCCTAGCAAACAAAGACTGGAGTCGGCTGAATGTGCTGAGGAGCCAATACTTGGTTCAACAGACCTGATGGCGGGTACCAGAAATGCGCTGTGGAGCGCAAGGAGCACGGTGAGGCTCGTAGAACACCCTGCTCATCCACTGCCCCTGACTTCTTTAACTGTCTCAACTTGTCCTGTTACTTTATTCAGATGGAGGCAGGCGAGAGAGTTAGGTCAACGAAATTGCGCAACTCTTCCTTACTTTAATCCAATTCATTGCGCTAATCACTTGTTAGTACATTTCATCCCACCCATATCCAAGAAAGTGCAACAATCTGCGAGAACAAGGGTGGCTGAACAGCGACGACAGGCCAGAAAGAACCGTGAAACAGGCCCTTTGTCCATAGACACTGTGCCCTACCCTCGGTGTCCTAAACTCTTCCGGGCACATATTTGACTTATAAGTCACCTCCAGACTCACAAACATTAAACAGCAGTTTCAAAACGGATGAAAGAAAGAGTGGTCCTCATCATGTATGATGGATGAACGAACCAAAACCAGCAAATAATTCAAAACTTTCATTGACCATCACCGTTCGGACCAGGGCTATGATGGATAACCAGATAGACGGTTGATAGCAATCTCTTAATATATATGTACAGTAACGTGATTTCACTGCAAGCTTGAGACGAAAATCCTTTAAAAGTATCATACGCAGAAGCAGGATCTATATTGTTGTTTGCTCAGTGGCAAAAGACCAAATTGCAAATATGCAGCCTAACCGACATCATACCTGGTGCAGAATGGATACCTGTGCCTCAGGCGTTTATTTGTACATTTTCCTGTATTGTCACACTCAACAGGCGATGTAGAGAAGAGAATCCTGTTGCTGTTAATGCAGAGGTCAACGCTCTCATCGGTGAAAATTCAGACGAAGCAGATGCACTAATCTATACAGACGGATCAGTTATACGCCAAAGAAGAAGCGCATGGGCATTTACAGCACGCTCAGCGGGCAGAACAGTCAAAGAAGCCAACGGCGCCTTCTCCATGACAACCAGCAGCATGACGATGGAGGTGATGGCAGTGACGCAAGCGTTTGCCTGGCTTGAAACACAAAAATACACCCGCATATGTATACTCAGTGATTCAATGAGTATGATCCGGAGGGTTCAGGCAGGTTCAGTGCGAAGACAATGGCTTGAATCAATTCAGAAGTCCACTGTGCGAGGAGTCACCTTTATTTTTGTTCCGGGACACGCAGGCGTCGATGGAAATGAAAGAGCTGACAGGTTGGCTGGATCCGCTATCACTACCGACGGTCGGCCTATGGATCATGCTGATATTATCAATGCCCTCAGAGAAATGGGAAGGATAGAGGACTTTGGTGGCAGTGAATCCACATCACTCGCCAGAATGGCAGACTTGGGAATTAAGATCGGCACAGCAAAAAACGAGACGCACACCGGACACGTCAGAAGACTTGTTAATCAACATAGAACTGGTACTATTAGCCATCGGACGTTGGGATTCATACTGAGGGGAGGATCTGAGCACCTATGGACATGTCCGGAGTGCAATGATGATAACCCAACTAACTAACTAACTAACTAAGGATCTATATTGCATTTGCCTCCTCTTGCATTTCAAACCAGTCGATGCACTTTCATAACATTGTTTCTGCTTCTGAGTGGTTAGTTGTAGGTTTTTAGTTCAGAACTGATCCCTTTTTGTAATATTGACCGATAACAAAAACTGACAGGTAAATGTTCTATGATAGAAAACAACATCATTTTATCTCAGGAAAGACCATAAAATGTAAGGTGATTTGTTCTGGTACATAAAGAGACTCATAATCTAATCATCTGTGGTGCATAGAAGATGAAGCACAAGAGATGACAACTAGTAAATATTTTTTTTTCTAAATTAATCAAGAACTGACACCACTGCATCAGACACCCCTATATATGCCCATTCTTCAGTACCCAGTAAAGAGTCTCCATAAGAGTTGCCAGTGGCAACATGACTGAATGGCTATCAATCTTTTCCCATACAACTGAGTATCCTTTGCTCACTTCACTAAATCAGTCTTGTCCAGTACTGATCCTTCATCTGTTAGGCTGCAAGCATAACTTCAGGGGTCCCTGGTAGCTAGAATCTTTTTGGATATTTTCTCCAGGTCATGTTGGCGTGTTGTGAGATAAGCAGGCAGGTAGACTGGCTGGCTCTGCACCACTTGGTGGTGTTTTGATGTATGACAAGCTAGATGTTGTGAAGGCCCTTTGGGAGTAAGTAAACAGTGTGAAGGCACAGATAGATCATTACAATCTGAGGAGCGGGGAGTTACCAGGGGATCTGCTGGCCGACTCTCAACATTCAAGGGAAAGGCAGACGGATATACAATCAGACGGTTACTGGTGCCATCGGAATTCTAACTCTTTCACTTGCTGCTGAAGATGGGGAACAGAGTGCTTATGGCAGTGTCCTGAGTGCTATGAAGTTGACTCTTAATTCAACAATTATCTGTTAGGCTGCTGTATGCAACTGATCCTAGAAAACTTTCACCATGCTTGCTTTATTTACAATAAATTGTCTTCTAGGGAAATTATGGCAGCCATTCTATCAATGGGTTTTTTTTCCTTGCACAACTACAAATCCTAGACTCAAAATCTGTATGATCCTGATCTAAATGCTTTCAAGTATGCAAACTGCTCTAAAATTAGCACTAAAGTATACATTTTTTCAAGCATGCGTGATCTGCAATAATTCTTCTTCTTTGCTTTCATCAGCTGTAAACTCCAATAGAAAGTTCTGGTTATTCGTCCACCTCTAGAGTTTTGTCTTGTTCCAGCACTGGAGCTGTATGTGCACATCTGTTTTCCAGATCTGGCTTATTTGTAGGCAGACTGTTAGTTCCTTGTCTCTCAGCTAGATGCGCTGCAACTTAGAAGGAAACAGCACTAGCTAGTTGACTTTTACAACACACTTGTTAGGAAGACAGTGGGTCTATCCCCACCCCCCAAATAGAGCAATGGAATCCACAAAGAGACGCTTTGGCAATTCCATTAAAACTAAAATAAACTGAGCTGCACTTCCTCTCGCTATCTGAAAACTGTTGTTACCATTTCCAATAGAATGCTCAATATGTTGATACTATATGACGTTTTGAAGCCATTTCCATTAATTTATGTAATAAAACTTCATCCACTTTTTCTGCCTCCCATGAGAGACATAATTTCTTATAACTACATCACCAGTTGTCTTTTCCTGACTCCCTTTGAACATGCCTGTTGATATCAATCCAAGGACTTTGTGTGTGGGTTCTGAGGCCTCACTGTGGGGAAAACAAGAAGAGACCCCCCCCCCCCCCCCCCCCCCCCCCACACACCCCCCCCCCACTTTTTCCAAACAAACAGTGGAGTCGACTAAGTGGGAGCTTCCTTCTAAGTTGGAGTGCATCCACCTGAGGGATGAGGAATTGACAGTCTGCATACAGATAAGTCAGATCTGTAAAACTGATATGCATGCAATACTTAGATTCTTGAACAAGTCTAAAGTTTAGAGGTGGTTAAACAGCTAGAACTATCCACTGAGTTTACAGCCTATGAACGCGAGGAAGATGATGAAGAAGAAGAAGAATCCAAGGATGAGACATGCAGAGTGTAATGATAAAATGTTCATGATTACTTATTAAGCATGCATCCTTTATGTCATCATCCCTATGTAGCAGGCCTTGTGTAGAATATTGCTGTAACCTCAGCCTAGCCTACAATGAGACTCTCAGACCCTTTTTCTTGTTTTTTCTCTTATTTCATTGGCAAGGATGTCTTCAATATCTCATGTCCAGTGCATGCTAATTAATGTCTCTCTCAGAAAATTTACTTTTTGTTAATATTTTTACTTTAGTTCTTTAGTACCAGAAGAAAGTTTCACAGCAGACACCAGTGAAGAAATCTTCTTCTTCCTTTCTCTACTTCTGGAATGCCTCATGGCATCAGGGCAGTATAGAACAAGCCTTTCTGTTCGCTTCCTATGAAATATTTTCAGTGTCTCTGATATTTCTGTGGTCCATGATCTGCGTGGTCGACCTCTGGCTCTGTTACTGTTGTAAATGAATAACACTGGTGACCTGTCTGATGCCAGTGTTGTTGTTACATGGCTAAATCATTAGATTTATTGTCTACTTATAGTGTTCACTATTAGTTCTGTGCCAGTTCTCCTCCCAACATCATCAATCCTAGGTCGATCTTTCCTAGCATAGTGTGTAAACATTTTATATCTGTCGTGACAATTTATACTTCACAGAAAGTCTTCTTCTGAAGACCATGTCCATGTTTGACATTGATAGCAGTTTTGGTAAGAATATTGTGTTAAACAGTGTTCATATTCACATGCTTGTATTTCAAAATTTGTGCCATTTGGCCTAATACTTGATTGGCTTTATTGCATCTTTGGTGAATTTCTTTATTAACTCGTGTTCATCAGTTTTGATATTGGTGGTTTTTCCTTTTCTGGAGAATGTCATCACTTCTATTCTGTCTACTTTGATCTTCATAAATATCATAGCTGTCGCATTCTGAGTGGAGTCTATTAATATCTTCTTGTAGCTGTGCTCCTGTCTGTGTTATGATTGCCTGAAATATCCATGATTTAAACTCACCTGAACATTTCTGTCAAAATAATAATGTAACAGTAGTAGTGACCATTGAACAAGCCAGATTTCTTGAGTGTGATGCGACCAAATACAAAAAAAGTTAGTTGGGATATGATCATTGCACTCTGGACATGTCCATAGGTGCTCAGATCCTTTCTTCAATACAAAACCCCAGCATCCTGATTAGTCTTTTTGTATGCCCTGTGTGTCTCTCACTTTTGCCTTTGCCAATCTCAACGCCAGAGTCTTTCATTCTGGTGGGCAATGTGGAATCGCTGTCTCAAAAGTCCTCCACTCTTCTAAAAAAAAAAGCAAGTTAAAAAAAAAAAAGATTTAAAAAAAAAAGTTAAAAAAAATATAAACATAAAAGTAAGTGACCCTGTTATGCAAGGGAGGGGATTCACCCATCATACATTGTTTAGGACAGCCAAAGTATTTCAGTTTTCTAGACATGATGCTGCTTATGAATCAGCTTTTTTAAACGAACACAAAGTATAAAGTTTACTGATTCAAACAAACACAAGATATTTTGTCCAGATTGTTTTAATAATTATTTAATTGGTTACTATATATCACCAAAAACAAGCTATTTTCCAGCTCATGTTTTTGTTCAGTTTTTTTTTCCACCATGGTATTGCTTTATTCATTCATCAAAAGCAACACTATCACATAATTTATTATGAAAGCTGTGGCTTTTCAATTATTTGTATGTAGAAAATTTCTATGTATTTGATAACAGTAGCAAATACATCAGAAATTAAGCCTATACACAAAGAAATAAAAGAAGGTAAAGGAACTTCTTTTAACATCCACTGATATAGGGTAGCAGTCTCATATGTTTAGACCAGTTTACATTTGTTGGGTGGTGATGTGGTCAGTATAATGCCAGCCACTTTTACTTCCATGGAAACTTTCTGATAATCATTTTAGGCTATGCTGACCTAGGTCAATGAAAAAAAGTCCCTGCCTCAAAGCAAATTCCAACATACGACCATAAGGCAGTTGGCAAAGGCACTAGCTACTGACTACAGCCCTCATCTCAAAGTACAATAATCATGTAATTCTCGGTTACAAGCTTAAAGACAGTAATGGATGCCCTGTAACCAACCTTCTTTGTGGAAATGGTTTACAGTTTAGAAAGTTACATTTTACAAGCTCAGGCACAATTCATGAACAACCACTGTGCTGTTATGAATAGTGGCAAAGCACAGACATTAACAGTGATGTGTTTGTACCACATAAACAGCTTACAAATGCATGTCTTCAAAACAAAGACTTTGTCAGCAGTTTTCAGTAGGGAAGAAAGTCGTAATAGGGTTTTGCAACCATGAGGAGTGACGAGAAGCACACAACAGAAGAGGAAATAAAACGAGAGGAAACTGTTTAGAATTAGTTTGCTTTTGCACATATGTCCCTATTTATAGAACATCGGAATACTGAAACTGTTGATTGGGTTTAAAAAAATAAGTTACAGTGAGATTCTCTCTCCTTCTTCTTCAGCATTCCAAACCCTTGAGGTTCATTACTGCAGATATCACCCACCTCATCAATTCATCAATTCAATTACAGTTGGTGTCTTCAAGTGTTTGTAGAGCTACCTGAAAATGATCTTTCCACAATATTCTAGGTCTGCCTCATGGTATAATGCCATTAAAAGAGTGATATAATAGACCTCAACAAAGAGGTTTTTTGCAACCTCATCAACAGAAGTCTCTTATTATTTTACCAAAATGGATAGACCAACAGTGTTTGACATGATATTTTCAGTTCATTCTTAATTTCCATAACACTGCACTGCATAAATTTATGTGTAGAAGTAAACTTCATTTGCATTTAACAGACTTGTCTGTAACTTTCAAACAGAGAATTTCAAGGCTAAAATAAGAGGCATACTGCAACTGAGAGAGACATAAAGCCACTGAAAGAGGCATACTGCAACTGAAAGAGACATAAAGTAACTGAAAGAGGCATACTGCAACTGAAAGAGACATAAAGGAACTGAAAGAGGCATACTGCAACTGAAAGAGACATAAAGGAACTGAAAGAGGCATACTGCAACTGAAAGAGACGTAAAGTAACTGAAAGAGGCATACTGCAACTGAAAGAGACATAAAGCAACTGAAAGAGGCATAAAACAACTGAAAGAGGCATCAAGCATCTAACAGAGGCATACTGCAACTGAAAGAGGCATAAAACAACTGAAAGAGGCATATTGCAATTGAAAGAGACATAAAGCAACTGAAAGAGGCATACTGCAATTGAAAGAGATATAAAGCAACTGAAAGAGGCATATATTCTGTAGTGACTCTTACTTCAGCATTGGTGACATTACTAGAAGATCATGCTGTATGTAGAACAATGTTTAGCCTGAACTAAATGACAGGTAGATGTGCCCTGCAGCAGTGAACAGGATAAATAATAACAGATGCAAGGCAAAACAAAAATCTGTTGGTGTAACTACTTGTACTAGAAGGTTTTACACGATATGTCAAAATGCTTGTCTTATTTTCATTTATATTGAAATAGTGGAGTAATAAAGAAAAGGAAAAAAATATATATATCAACACAAAATGAATTATAGTCGCTGATAAGTGTGCAAGAAAAATATGAACAATGAAGGAATTATGATAATCTGAATGAAAGTATTTATATAAAATAGTATAATTTAAATCAAACTAAACATATTTTAAATTTAAAGCTGTATTGTTATGCATTCATATCATAGTCAGTAGTTACTTATATACCAGAAAGAAACACACACACAGATGCACACATGTACACACATAAACAACAATGCTGCCTCAGCCAATAACAACTTTCATAAGTTAACCAGTTAATGTTGGGTAGCTTACTATAAATTAAGTATGAAATAATGAACAAATTAATGAGTCTGATGTACTTGAAGATTGCAATTTTATACAATGAGCATCAGCTAGTCTTTGATTCTCTACTACAGGTTTCAATATATAATCCACTGGACTCATTCTCCACTTGTAGGCCTAACTGTGATATCAACTGGTCTTAGATTCTCAGGCAATGTATAGTCTACTGACCTTGGATTTTGTATTGGTAAGTCGAAATATACAAGGTACTAACCTTAGATTCTCTGCTCATAGGAATAAATCACATGACCTTAGAAATACAGTTTAAAAAAAAAAAACAGGAATAGTCCGCATAGGCTGCTGTCCAGACTAAATTTCAAAGTTGAAAAAAAAAAGAAAAGGAAAAAGTTGCATATCCTGTCCAGGACCTCACAACCAACCCCAGCATTTGTTGACTATTTGTGGTTTGACTGAGCAATTTTACATTCAGCACAATGAGAAACCCAACCAACAAAATAGACAACTTAAAGATTGTGTGATTTTCGCATACATACTTTTAGATTTTGCAAGTGTACAAAATTTGCTGACCTTGGATTCTCTACATGTAGGTCTAAATATACAATGAAGTGAACTTGGACTTACTTGTAGGTCTGATAAAATAATCACCTGAGTGTTACCCTATTCACTAACGAAGTCTCTTGCTCTATTCACTAATGAAATCTCTTGTTCTATAGATTCCTCATGAGTTTACAAGAATGGCCAATGAGAAAATATAAAACAATAAGTCACACTTATTCAACCAAATTGAGAAAATTTAAAAAACTTATTTCATTAGCTGCAAGAAGAAAAAAGTAAAGAAATGCTGACATAAATTAGCATGATTAATTGACTGATTAGGGTAATTAGTTAATTTAACTTAAAAAAATGGTGAAAGGTATAGATTTAAATGGTACTAAATATCTGAACAGAAATTGTCACAGAATTTAATGATAGGGTAGTGCTTAATTGAGCATTTTGGAACTAGAATAAAATAATAAAGTCATGTATTAGAAGAATTTTCTGAAATTGAATGCGTTAAGTTGAAAGGAATAGACATCACAGACTACCTGTGAATTTCAAAACACAATGTTCCAACCGCCCCTTGTGAGTGTGAATGTAGAAGAAAAAGAAGAAGAATTTAAAAGCAAAAAGTTATATATAGTATCTGATATGAGTAAATTATATCTCATTCATTTCTTTTTCTTAATTGATAAGCTTCTCCTCTTTCCTTTGGGTGATCTCAGTTCCTGTTCAGCTCTCAATGCTGCTTCCTGGAGAGCCTGTTGCTCCTGTCTAAATCTCTCAGCCTCCAGCAGACGCTGACGAAAAGCCTCTCTTGCAGTGTTCACTTTCTCCCTTGCTGCATCCAAGGCTGCCTGTAAATGGAAGAAAAGACAAAACAAAAGTTTGGCTTAGTACCAGAAGGTGGAATGTTGAGAGGCTTTTAAGCAACAGAATATGTCCTGTCTGGGAAAGATGAGAGTATTGGCTGGCAGTTCTATAGTTATACACCTTATCTTGCAGTTCCACCATATAGACCATAAATCAAAGCCGAAGCACACGAGACACACAAGAAGTCTTGTTAACCAACATAGGACTGGCACTCTTAACCGTGTGACGCTGATGAATATGTTGAGAGGGAAATCCTAGCACTTATGGATGTGTCCGGAGTGCTGTGAAGATTAACTCATAACTCAAATCAAAGCTTCAATTCTTAGGCCATCACCTCATCAAATTTTTCACCACTATTCAGGTTTCATCCTCTGGAGCAGTGGTTTTCAATTATGTAAGATCTAGGGACCCCTAATTTTCCTGAAGGTCTGCCAGAGACCCCATTCTTTTTAATAATCATAGTAAAAACATCTGAAAGCGAAAATTTATAATTTATAAATTCTGGAATCACAAAAATTGTTTCTTCTTCTTCTTCTTCAGCATTCCGAGCCCTTGAGCTTCATTGCTGCAGATATCACCCGCCTCCACTCATCTCTCTGGTTAGCCTTCTCTTTCCAGTTAGTGACACCAAGTGTTTGTAGGTCTGTCTGAACATTCTCTCATCATCTTCTTGGTCTACCTTGTGGTCTATGACCATTCCCTTGTGTATACAGTTTTTACCTCTCTGTCGGCTGACATTGTATGCTCTAGCCATTTAAGTCTATTAGCTCTCATGATGTCAGTGATCAATGGTGACTTAAACATACTATGAATTTCGTTGTTGCTTCTCATTCTTCATTCCCCACTGTTTGCATCTTTAAACAAAAATGGATTGCATTCTAACAAATATTTTGGTAAAGTTTTTTGTGTGTGTGGGGGCAAATGATATCACAGATCCCTTACATATGATTTGCGGTCTCCTGAGCACCAAATGGGAAGCACTGCTTTAGGTCAAGGTCGCAATCCCCAAGTCACAACTTGGCTCTCCTTTAAACTACGGCCGGTAGACAACAGTAGACGGCCAGTTAGTTGGAGTTCTGTCCCCTGGCTGCAGTGCAATTACGGAGTGGAAAGGAGGGAACGAAACAAATGACATAATTACTGTGTGTTGGCGATAGACAGCGTGCACTGCCCTGCTATAATCATATGGTTACAGTTTGGGTTAGGGTTTGGGTTAGGGTTAGGGTTTGGGTTAGGTTTAGGGTTTGGTTTAGGTTTAGGGTTAGGCTGTGTGTTAGGGTTACGGTTAGTGTTGCCACATCTCGTCTTCGCACAAACTCAAAGTAGCAACCCAAACCCTAACCCTAACCCTAAACCTAACCCAAACCCTACCCCTAATCCAAACCCTAACCCTAAACCTAACCCACACCCTACCCCTAACCCTAACCCTAACCGTTTGATGACAGTAGGGCACTGCACGCTGTTTATCGCCAACACACAGTAATTATGTCACTTGTTTCGTTACCTCTAATCCACTCCGTAATGCGTCGCAAGAAGCGATAATTGAACGCGGTCGCTAATTTGAGTTGCAGCGCGGGATCTGCCAGGCATGTCTACCTCACTTTGTGTTCTGATTCGTGCCTTCTCCAGTCCGTAATTGCACTCCAGCCAGGGGACAGAACTCCGACTAATCAGTCGTCTACTGGCCGTAGTTTAAAGGAGAGCCCACAACTTTATAAACTTCTCCACTACATTGCTCCTATCAATAAACTGTAGTTTAAATCTCTAACTCCAGGTTTCAATAATTCTCTTACTTCTTTCCATCTTGCGAACTCCAACGGCATGTATCATTTGCCTACTGACACCTTTCTATTCCATGACATAAGGCCATCATGAATCCAAACTCATCTTCCTTTATAACTGCATCCACAATTTTTCAACCCAGTTTGTCTCAACCCAGTCAGACTGCAGATTACACCCTAACTGATGGGGTGCCCCAACCAAGTCAGACTGCAGATTACATCCTAACTGATGGGGTGCCCCAACCCCGTCAGACTGCAGATTACACCCTAACTGATGGGGTGCCCCAACCCAATCAGACTGCAGGTTACATCCTAACTGATGGGGTGCCCCAACCCAATCAGACTGCAGATTACATCTTAACTGATGGGGTGCCCCAACCCAGTCAGACTGCAGATTACATCCTAACTGATGGGGTGCCCCAACCCAATCAGACTGCAGGTTACATCCTAACTGATGTGGTGCCCCAACCCAGTCAGACTGCAGATTACATCCTAACTGAGGGGTGTCACAACCCAGTCAGACTGCAGATTACATCCTGACCAATGGGGTGCTCCAATATAACTGTGTTATATGGCTGAAAAGAGTTTCTGGGATTTATACCTAGGGGATTCTCATCTGACTAGTGGCTCTTCGAGTCACAAGATGTTAGCTGCTCAGTATGTAGGCCTGGATGGCTTCATCTGCAGTCCCTCCTTCTGTAAATGTTTCCAAATGCCACATGTTTCTAATTTTCTTTTCGCATTAACGTAGCAAAAAAAAAAAAAAAGACAATTGCCTCTTTCTGATTATTTTCCTCACGTAGCCGATGAACTAGTTTTGCATCTACTACAAATTCTTATCAGACTAAAACAGTTAAACAACCACCAAAGACTACAAGACAAACTAAACCAACCTGCAGGGCTTGGTACTGTTCAAGTTGTTGCATCTTGGCTAAATTTCGATTTTGCTTATCTGCCTCTCTCCATTTCTCTACATTCTCCCGGTATGCTTTAAATTCAGCAATTTCATTTTGTCGCTTCTCCATCAGCTTTTGAATCACTTCCTCATCCATGTATACAGGCTCAGGCAGAGTTTTTCTGATGACCATTTAGAACAGTTATTATTATCATGTTATACAAACTAAATTCCTAAGTCGATCAGCCTTGCATGGATACCAGTAAATGTTCTTGAAGTAAAGGCATCCAGTGTGATACTGATCACAGCAAGTGCTAATGGAATTATTTACTTCTTCAGTCCCATTGGGTTCAGCATCAGAGACCCAAAGGGTAGTAAGTACCCAAACACACAAAACAATTTAAAAAAAACAAAAAAAAAACAAATAAAATAAATAAAAACAAAAGAAAAAGTATATTTTCACGTCTTCAGTTGTATAGGCATACAGGGCTAGACCTATAGGTACTCGGTGCATCATGCAGTCAGCATCACACCGGCCGACGTTACCGCTCCACCTGGTACCCATTCAAGGCTGGGTTGACCTGGGAGCCAATGTCATTTTTTTTTTAAATGTCTGGTACTGGCAGGATCAGAACCCATGATCTTCTAATCCGCAGGCGAATGTCTAGCTGTTACACCACCTCCACTCTCTAAAGTGTATTAAAGAGATACATAAAATCGGCATATGATGCGTTCCTAGGGACTAAAAGAGTTAAAAATACAGGTCTAGTACTAAGTGCCTAATTTACCGTTGGTGTGAACAGCGTCCACACTTTTTTCCTTTACTTAGGCACTTTATATTGCAATCATAATCTATACTAACGGAGCCAGTTGTGATGAAAAAAGTTAATTTTGCAGTCAATATATATAAAAAAAAAATTATAATGCAGATATTATTTTTACAGTAGAATAATGAGAACACTACAAACATATAACAGGTATAGGGAGATGTCTTTGAAGAAATTAACATCAAGTGAGAAAGAGAAAGGAAGGGAGAAGGAAAGAACGAACAAACAAACAAACTTTATTTTCAAAGGGTCACAAATTGGGCACCTAAGCTGTCTGACATTCAGATCTTCCTAACACACATCTTTCACACAGCAGTTGTATTTTAACAATAAGGCACATTATGTTTACATAATAATATGCACATTTTTAATATCAAGAAAAAAAAACATGAAAGCATAGGTGGTAAAATGCATCTTATGCACTCATGACTGTTTACACACACACACACACACACCCACCCACCCACTCACTCACTCACTTACACACACATACGTATACATCCACATACATACATTCATACAGACACACATGCATATAGACATACAAACACACATATATACCTACAGGCATCCATGCATAAGATACACACATGCACACACAGACACACATACAGACACACACATGGACATACACACACACACAGATATACACACAATCACACAGACACACATGGAGACACACACATGGACAGACACACACACATACACACAGAAACACACAGAAACACACACACCCACAGACCCACACACCCACAGATATGCACAGACTCACATACAGACATACACACACAGAGACACACACAGACATAAACACATACAGACACATACACAGAGACACACATAGACTCACACACAGACATACACAGACATATTTACAGATACACACAGACATACATATACATAAATAAGGCATCGATTCACACAGACACACACATGTAGCCACTGACATAAACACCCACAACACACACAGACATACACACATACAGACACACACACACAGACTCACACAGACATACACACACAGACATACACACAGATACACACAGACAAACATAAATAAATAAGGCATAGATTCATACACACACATGTACCCACCGACACACACAAAGACACACATGTAGACACACACACTGACACACAGACACAGACTGTTGTGGTGACCCCCAAACATACAGTTATTTTCGTTACTACTACTTCAAAACTTCAATGAATATGTGTTTTCTTATGGTCTTAGGCAACCCTTGTGAAAGGGTGTTTAACCAAAAAAAAAAAAAAAAAGGTTCCCAACCCACAGGCTAAGAACCGCTGTTCTACAGAGATTGGGATTGAAATGAGAGCTAATTAAAAAAAGGAGAAAGAAGTGAAAGCTAATAAATGGCAAAGTTTGACAACAAGTGAGCAAAACAGCAGATAATGATATAAGTGGACAACCCAGAGAGATGGACAAACAGCAGCTATGATTTTTATAACTGAAATCTTAGATATGATTTTTTTTTGGGGGGGGGGAATGGGGGGGGGGGGGGGGGGGGGCGGGGAGGGAGTTCCTCCCAGTGTGGGTTCTGGAGCCCCATTCTGCAGGGGGAAAAAAATTGATTCACTACCCCCAACAAGCATGTCACATAAGGCAACTAATTAAGGGCATCAGGGGGAGTCCACATTAGTGGCAAGGAACCAACAGTCTGCATACAAATAAGCCAAATCTATAAAATGGATGTGCTTGCATTCTGGAACTTTCCATTGACTAATTTTAGTGTTTAGTCATGTATCCAGTAATGATACATATTTCTCTTAGTTTCAAATATTTCAAATTTAACTTTTTTCAGAGCCAGAAGATTTCACTGCAGATGCCCAAAGTGGCAATAACTTGACTGAGTAATGCAAGTTCTAACTTTCATTGTTTCGTTTGTTCAAAAATGTATCCAGATTTATTTTGCATGCTCAGGCTAAAATATAAAAGATGTAACAACACACTAAGAATTACTTGATACAAAATGACAAAAGCTGGTCCACACTTGGTGGGCTTCAAGGGACAGAATGAGTAAAGTCATCATCGTCGTCTTCTCTTACTGCCAACAAGTGTCACAGGAATTGATAGTTGGTAGCCAGCGCTCAGTGAATGGAACTAGCTAATGCCATTTTGTGTGAACACTTACATCTTCTTCTTGGATGCATGCTTCCTCTCATATTAGTTTATATTAGTGATAATTTGTGCTGCTGGATTCTAAAAAGATGTCCAAACCATTTGATCTTCTGATTTTTAATGCACTGGACATATAGTGTTGTCCCCATAATATCTTACTAGTATTTAATATATTCAATTTCGTCCTTTTTAGGACGAAATTTTTTGTCATTTGAAGCCCTACTCTGGCTTTTGCCAGGGGCCGCAATATAGGCAGGCCATATATATGGCCAAATGTCTGAACGCGGTTTCTGGGACCTCTCCATGGTGATCCTCATCCACATGGTGGCACTTTGTGTCATCGGGTGTTTATCATTTGTGTGATGTCCTGGTGGGGTAGAAATTCAGTTCAGTTCAGTCCCCATAATCTGATCGTATCATTTCTCAATTGATTTTAGATGGGAAAATTGGCAGTTTTCCTAAAGCATCACATCTCCCGTGAGATAAGATAACTTGAAAAAGCTACAAGTTTTGTGTTTAAAAAAAAAAAAAAAGAATGAACCTACAACAGGGCCAGAAAGTTGGTGTAGAATTTATCTGTTCAAGTAATACTGTTCAAGAATTATGCAAGATAAAACGTAATGAACAGTAACTGTTGTCTGACATGTTTTTGTACAGCTTATATAAAGGCAAAAGAACTGGCACACTTACCGCACAAATGGTGTAATATCTATTGGTTCAATTTTTTCTTTAGGTTCCAGGAATGGTGGAGGTTCAAGGGTCAAACTCATCTCTGACTCATTGAAGAAAACTGGTGGAGCCAGGAAAGCTGTTTGGGACAGTGGTAAGGAACTGTCGATCTCAGTACTGGTGACAGTTCCAGACTCTCCAGTACTGTTAGTACCTGTAATGCTAGCAGCAGACACTGTCTCTTCCTTGAGTGAGTCTGTTACTGTAAACTCCTCTGACCGTGACAGTTTGATGGCATGGGTGTTGAGGTAATTTAGTCTTGACTGCAAAGCCTGGAAGAGATTAAATGTTCATATGATTTCTATTCTGGATTGATTCTAAGTAGAGTGGCTAAGCTGTCAGGCCTCATATTCTGAAGGCCATGGCTCCAGTTTGAGGCTCTGCCTTTCAGTTCTCCAGCACAAATATTTTAGACTGGTGGTCACAGCTGGAGCTGGTGAAGTCTTATCCTTTGTATGTCCACAGTGAACAGCAGCTGCTCTACAAGGAGAGATGAGCCATCTGTGATAAAACACAGAGCAATGAAGTCGATCCTCTAAACATACATTTTCATGTGTTCATCATCATCATGTGCCCTGCCAACTGGCATAAGCTCATGCGTCTACACAGATCACGATCTGTCATTGCCTGGAACAGCTCTCTTGATGATATCCCTCCATGCCATCATTTTAGCCCATCCACATCATCTCTCTTGGTCTGCCTCTACTCCTTTTCCACTGACCTTTCCAGTTGTCACAATGTTCTCCAAGGTCTCTCTTCTCATTATGTAGCCAAAAAACAAGTGTTTGTCTCTTTCTTATTGTTGCATATAGAGATCTACTTTTCTTTCAAGCAATCTTTGTTAGTTACTCTGGCCGTCTAAGATATTCATAAGATTTATCTCAGAATCTCACGTGTTCAGTGCATTGAATATGCTTGTTCTTCAGTAAGGCACTGTTGTTATTTGGAGGTGATAGGTCTGAATTCCTTTTTCAATTTATTTACTATTTATACATATGACAAAGAATAAACAAATAACATAAATTATGTATAGATACAAAGATGTGTGCAAGTAGAACATGAACGATACAGGTATTGATGTGGATTCATGGGAACAGAGGAAAGCATGAGTATTCTAGACAAACTCTACAGTCAACACTGATGAGATGGGCTGCTGGCTGGACTTTATTCCATACATGGTGTCAAAAACAAACTGCACAAGACAGAAATGAATTAAGTAATCCACAAGCTCCATAGAGATATAATGCTACAATAGGAAGATTATGATGATGATGATTATAGCTTAGGACAAAAGACAGCTGACAGATGACAATCCCTTGAAACTGAAAGTGTTAATTAGCGTGGAAGAATCACAAGTTTAAAACTGAGTGGCATTCAGGTTTAGTTAACTCTTTCAGTCCCCGCTAATGTCTAAGGGAATTACTAATGGTAATACTGAACTCATGGGTACACTACTTCCAGAGGGGCCAAATAAACTCCCCCTGTGTGTGTGATGGGGCCCGACTGTGGAGAAAACAAGAATAGACCCACTGCCTTCATAACAAGCATGTCGTAAGAGTCGACTAACTGGGGGCTTCTTTCGAAGTCAGAGTCCATCTGTCTGTGAGGCAAGGAACCAAAAATCTGCATACAATTAAGTCAGATCTGTTAAAAAGATGTGCACGCAACACTTAGGTTTTGGATCAAGACTTAGGTCCAGAGGTGGACAAACAACCAGAACTTTCTGCCGGAGTTTACAGCTAGTGAACGCAAAGAAGAAGAAGAAGAAGAAGAAAAAGAAGACAACCCTTGCAGGAAATAAACGTTTCCAGTGTCCCTCACTTAATATAAGATGTAAAAACATAAATAACATGATGATTAATACACATGAATAATATCCAGTTGTGCATAGTGAATAAAGTAAAGAAAAGGTGGATATTTCCTGCCTTCAGACATATTGGGCTTATATGATTGACTAATTGATTGGCATCTTTCCGTCTCTCCAGATGGCAGTATTATACTGCGCTAGCAGGAGACATGGGACCCACAGCCCTAGAGGATGACCAGTGTGACTAGCAAGACCTGCCCACATTCAGAAAAGTCTTCCAATTATAGCATGGGATTTCAGGACCACTGTTGTCAACATTTGTGTCTATTTTGTTTCTTCTCAGACGCTCAGCTCTCATACTTTCTGCAATCACTTCTTCCTTCATTCTCATTCCCCTCTCCACTCAACATGGTCTATGGCATTTTCTTCCCACGAATCCACCTCCATATCCATATCATTCATGTCCCGCTTGCACACATGTCCACATCGCAGTGGGGGTCAGCCTCGACATCCTCTACCCATCATCAATTCACCATCTGGGATGTCCTTAGGGACTCTGCCACCCTCCATTCTCCAGGTGTGATCCAGCTACCTGAGCCTTCATAGACTGAGCATTGAGAAAACTGTTGTAAGACCTGCTCTTTCCAATACCTGGGCATTTGTGATCTTTTCTTGCCACTTAATGCCAAGTATGGACTTATATGGCTAGGCCTATGAATCATACATAGTTTGTTGTTGAAAATGAGCAGTCCTTACTGGGTGCGCTTCATGCAACAGTGTCTGAATGTAGGTATTGTCATAAAACAGGGACTAGACCAAGCATTACCAGAGAATGTGCATAACATGACATGATGCATAAATGTATTTGCAATCACAAGAAGATTTTGAAAAATGATTAATAAACAAAAAATTTGCTGATATGGAAAGAAATCTTTTAAATATGCTCATAATAATAAATGTGTGTGTGTGTGCTCATGCATATATGTGTGTGTGCATGCGTGTGTGCATGCGTCTGTGCATACATGTGTGCATGTGCCTTGACACCCGCGTGAGCAAACACACACACACACACACACACACACTCAGAGTAACTGGAGTTTAAAAAAATAATAATTAAAAATAGGAAACATGTACAGTTTAGTATGTTAATGAACATTTAAACAAAAACAAAAATAATCTATAGCGTTAACAGAAGTCCTTAAATATATGCCCCAGAACAGGTACACTTTTCCAAAATGATAATATGACAACAAGAGGAAGCCCATTTAAAAAAAAAAAATAAGGACTGAAGTTATTAAGTAAAGATAACCGAAACTCCACCTTAGCAGCACGGCCAGGTTCTGCGTCCTCCCATGCTTTCTTCATTGCTCTAATCTCTTCAGCTCTCTCTGTATCTTTCTTCACTTCAATTTCATCCTGCCATGACAGACAAGTAAAACATGGTACATTGGTAAAGTTAAAAAGTAACAGTCCCTTTACATGCTATGGGCTAGACTCATTTTTTTTATAGATCAACCTGCCCTCGATGGGTGATGTGGTCAAAACCATGCCAGCCGCCTTTACTTCTCAGGACTTTACCTGGTACTTATTTAAGGTTGGGTCAGTCTGTCAGCCAAGTCATGCTAAAAAAAAAAAAAATCTGGCTCATAAAAAGCAACACACTTTATAAAACAACACAGTGATTGCCAAAGCAAATTTTTTAGGCAACACATTTTACAAGACAAAATAACAGAACACTCGTTATAAACTGCATATTTTATGCAACTCAGCAGCAACAAGACACATGCAGATTATTTAAATCAACAGTTTTGCAGCACTAAGGCACGACTTTTGTTAAGTTACTGAGCAAGCCATTTATAAAGTATAGGCGTTTCTTTTAAATTATTAAACAAGTGAAATCAATCTGCCATTTAACAAGTTTTATACCAAGCTTGCATGTTGGCTCAGTGATTCTTCTTTTCTCTAGACCCTGCTCTGCCTTTTGGTGTAAGGTTTTGAAGAGTCATTTTATTGGAGCCTTGGTATATGCTAGAAATATGCTGGTATTCACAGCCTCAAGATATTTCATTGATCCACCACTTACATGGATATCTTCCATCCCTGCTTTTGTGTCTAAGTGACAGGACTCTACATTGTATGCTATTATGTGGCAGTCTTGACACATGGCCAAACCATTTAATCTCTTGGGCCTGTCACAGTTTCAGGAATTATTTAACCAGATGGATCTCATCCCATCTCGTAAGCCAGAGTCCCACAAGCATGAAATCTTGCAACCTCAGTTTTCCAGTCACAGCTTGCAGGTAGAGTGGTCTTGGCAGGCTGCTGATGTCTGCTTTTTACCCTTCCAAAGAAGAGCTCCCTAACCCCGACATTGCTGCTCAGTGATTATATGTCTGAATCCCTGTTATGGTAGGAATAAAAACAATTGATCTGGGTTTTAATGCTGACTCAGCCCAAATTGAACACCAAGTTATTTTAAACAACGTCTTCATTGGTCATGTCTATCATACAGCTTGAAATCCACAATTATGAAATATGGGCGGAATTCATCTCAAACCATTGAAATGGCACCAAAGTTACATAAATTTATATTAACTAAAGCATAAGTCAAATAACATATATAACCATTTCAATGGTTTCTTTCTAGGAGTGCCAATCAATACACTGTCTGTTTACTTATTACACATATAATATATTAAACAAGTAACTCTGGCTATTAACAGCAACAAAGACATAATATTCTTTTAAGGAACCAAACAAGGCATTTACCAAGCATAGTCTTTACTTTTCAATTAGTAAACAAACCAAAAGATCTCTTGATGCCTCAGAGATGCGATTTTACAAAAGAATGCTCTAGATTCCTTAGAGCCACAATTGGAAATTTAAATGTTTTGAAAGAGGCTGATACAAAGAAGGCTTATCACAATCATTAGAAAGAGGCTAAGATACAAAGAAGGCTTATCACAATCATTAGAAAGAGGCTAAGATACAAAGAAGGCTTATCACAATCATTAGGAAGAGGCTAAGATACAAAGAAGGCTTATCACAATCATTAGAAAGAGGCTAAGATACAAAGAAGGCTTATCACAATCATTAGGAAGAGGCTTTAATTTTTTTCTGACCACATTATAAAAAGACACCAACTAGAGCATGCTGTGACATCTGGAGAGATGTATGAAAACAAAGATATGAAAAGGGAATGAGAGAAGATTTTTGACAGCCTTGTGTTGTGGTATGGAGCTGTCAGCACACAAACTGATCAAAGATGTTGGAGATGGACAGATATGGAGAAGCATGATTGCCCACACCAGTTGGCAAACCACTGGATGATAATGATGATGATAACTTTACTACAGTATATGGAAAAAAAACCAAATTATGAGCATAGAAGGGAAAGAATTAAAAAGGAAAAAACAAAGTAACGATGTAAAAGACAGGATATAACAAGTTGGTTGCAATGTCATTGGAACACAGCATCTTTAATTGTAGTCTCACAGCAGATACTGCCACAGCGTGTGAATTTGATCCTCTTAACTTTAAATATTCCAGAAAAAGTAAAAATATTTAGTCTGAGAACAGGATCTCAAGCATGCTAAGTAGGTTACTGGCACTTTTCTGTCCCTCCAGACGATAGTGTTAAACTGTGCTTTAGGTAGTTTCTCCAGATGACAGTGTTAAACTGTGCTATAGGTAGTCTCTCCAGATAATAGTGTTATACTGTGCTATAGGTAGGCATGGGAATTAAAGATCATAGCGATGGTGAGTGTGACTAGCAAGATCTGCTAATATATAATATTATATCTATATACATATATTAAAATATGAATCAACTGAGACCATTAACAATATCACATAGTTACCAGTCAGACGAACCATTCAGTCCATAATTGCTTGGATCCGCTCCTTAGTGAATCCCGCAGGATGTATTGGCTCACAACATCAGTTCTGTGCTGGTTCTTTTATTCTTCTTTGGCTGCCTGCATAGTGCTCTTTTTCTGGCCACACCCCTTTTAAGATGTTCTTGCAGTCTGGTCATGGTTGCAGATTCCCAGTCATTACTTGGTTCTTGCAAACGTCTTACTTCTCATAGAGCATTTCAGAATATCAGCCCAGTCCATGGCTTGTCCATTCTCTATAATAACTCCACGAGCTCTACAGGAGGTATATCGATGATTGCATCGGTGTAACCGATATGCCCCTACAGGAGCTGCAGAACTTTATTCATTTTTTCCTCTAACTTTCATCCCAGCATCCGATGCACTTCTAGCATCTCACCTTCGTCGGTGCATTTTTTGGATCTCACTGTCACCGTGAATTCTATGGGCCTTAGCACCTAGGTGTACTACAAGCCTACTGATTCCCACGCTTTTCTTCTCTACAGGTCCTCACATCCCTCTTCTTGCAAGGACTCTATTCCGTTCTCCTAACTTCTACGCCTCCGCAGACTATGCCAGGAGAACCATGACTTTCACAACAAGGCCCTGAAAATGCTGGACTTCTTCTGGTTTCAAGGGTATCCTGAACGTGTCCTATCTGCTGCCTTTCACCGCACATGGTTTTTCGTCACAACAGAGCTATTCTTACACTTACCTACCACCCTCATAACATCCGCCCCAAAAATATTTTCCTTAGGCGTCTCTCTATCCTTAAAGCCGACCCTGCTACCAGCACGATTTTCTCTGAACCTCCTCTAGTGGCCTACAGGCATGATCGTAACCTCAAGGACATTCTAGTCAAGAGTAGGTTACCCCCCGTGTCTGAGCCCCACTTCGGCACGGTCTCTTGCCATAGACATGTATGCAGAACCTGTCCGTATGTGGTCCAGGTGGGTAGTCTAGAATTCCCTAATGCCACCTTCCACATACGTGAAGCATTCTATTGTACCAGCCGCAATGTCATTTAAGCCATCAACTGCAAGAGATGTGGCATGAAATACATTGGTGAAACAGGTCTACGGCTGGGCTGACAGGTTCAGACAACATTTTTTGGATGTGCAAAATGGTGCCCTGAAACCAGTACCGTTGCACTTCAATTCCCAGGATCACCAAGGTGTCCTCGACATGGAGATGGCAGCCATTAAATCTAGCCATTCCAGCGACAGAGTCCGCAAGTCTCTTGAGAATCGCTTTATTTATACTCTGGGGACTTTGACGCCCTCCAGAATGAATTGCCAACACAGTTTCATTTAAACTTCCAGGGGATTAAAGTGGCCTCACAGTTTCAACCCCTTCATCCCAGTTATGGCCCCTGACACTCCACAGGGGGGTATTTATTCCCCCAGCTGACACGTGTGGTCATTCTGCTGAGTAACAACCGACGCGGCCACATCGTGATACCAGCTAAGTGATTTTGTAGTATCTATGTAGTATTGTTTAATTTGTATGTGCTGATGAAGGCTCAACAGCCACAACGTTCACGTTTTGATTGTATTTGTTATATTGTGAAGCTTGCTAATATACTTTTCGTTCGGGTTTATATCTTTTCTATAATAACTTCACCTGCAAGCTGATCAGCTTGCTCATTTCCTTGCATGCCTGCATGCTCTGGCACCAATATTAACTGTCTTCGAATCCAACCCTTCTCTATCTTCCTGATCACACTCATTTGGTCAACTATCACAGGGTTTCAGTCAACACAGTAACACAAATTGCAACATTAAAACCAACTCAGTAACACATACCACAATAAATAAATCAACACGGTAACACCTACCGCATTATACGAATCACTGACAATCCGAAGGGTCCAGTGAGGCTTTGTGAAGTCAAACTGCTGAGATGAAAGACGTAGCATTTTGTTGTCTTTCCCTCCTTGGTTGCTTTTCTCTTTGCCACCTTTTAATTTAATTTTGCTTCCCGAAGACTGGGATTTTTCAACTTTTATTGGTGAAAGAGGACGTTCATTGCTGGACACTTCAAAAGAGAAAATGATTTTCTGCCTATCAATATGTATTTATAACTGATCATGATCTAATATTTACAATTAAAAACAAATTTCTATTTTCTAAGGCATGATCTGTGATTTAGTTAAAATTACAACATGGTGGACTACTACTCTCCAGCCATCGGAAAGCAACCATTACTGTCTCAGTATTCTTGCTGGATGATGTGATGTCATATGCAAGGATATTTTTTTAGACCACTTCCATTCTCCTTTGCAATCAAACCCCACTGAGTCTTTTTTTTTCAAGCACAGACTCATCTCTGTATATAGTGCCAATGATTATGAGATTGGCCATAGCGACACCCTTCATTACTTGCACCATTCAATAGCTTTTAGCTCACTATACTCACAGTCACATTTGTTCAGTGGTTCAGGAACTGCCAAAGAATAGAAAGGACACTGTTATTGCCTTTCCACCAGTGAGTTCATGTTCATTCTTCAAATAGCCCCCCCCCCCCCCCCCCCCCCCCCCCCCCCCCCCCCCCCGAAAAAAATAAATTTCAAGCAAATATTCGAGCAAATAAAAATGATGGTCACCGTGTTCTGCATGGACCCACGCATGGGCCTTACTTTTTTGTACTACACCCCTTGACTTGGCACTAAATGATTATTACCACTTAAAACAAAAAGATAAAGGTCTGGTTGGCTAACCAGGGCTTTCAACACAACTGAGGAGCTCATGGATGGAGTCAACCATATTAAAAGATCTGAACATTAAAAAACATTGGTTAGTAAACAGCATCTTGCCTCAGAAACTGAAATATTTTAGCCATTTCAAGCGCCCTGTTGGATTAGAAAGAACAGAGCAGAAGGCATGGTACCAGGAAAGAGGGACAGGAACTGACCAACACGAAGATGGCCACGAGATATAAGTGATGCCTTGAGTAGGAAAAGTACATGAGGCAGGAGAGCTGGTGAGAGATCGAGTTTCTTTCAGGCAGACCGTGACGAGAGCGGCATTCTGCAAAGAACCTGCTACATGATGATGATAATGATTGTTCACTGTAAATGAGAATAGATGGCAGACTCTGGAGCTTACATTTCTGTTCACTCTTTTCCATTTCCTTGAGTACCTGAACAAATCTCCAACTGCTCTCAGACAGAGGCCAGCTGTTTTGCAGAACAGTAGCTTGGATAATGTACTTGTGTACCTGCAATGACAAGAAAAGAACTTTAGTCACGGCAAGCATAAAATAAAATAAAAAGGACCCTGTTCAATCAGGCATATAAGACTAGACTCCCATTGTTATAGACTAACTGGCACTTGATGGGTAATGTGGTCAACAACATGCCAGCTACCTTAACTTCCCAGGACATTTCTAGGTACCCATTTTAAGCTGCCGTAACCTTGGAGCTGCAGTCGATTTCGTTTTATAAATCCATCCAGTGCAGATTTAAACCCAAGATCTTCAGGTTAGCTGCAAGTGTTCAGCGACTGCACCACTGCAAACCCCTAAAATCATAGTTCATATCAGTGAATATCCCCCCCCCCTCCCCCCACCGCTACCATGTGGATTTCATAGCTCCATTTTGGAGAACTAAGAATAGCCCCCCCCCCGCCCGCCCCCCCCCCAAACAAGCGTGTTCTAGGGGGTAAATAATTAGGGGTGTTTCCTTTAAAGTTGGAGTGCAACTGCTGGACAGGAACTAAGAACCTGCAAACAAGTAAGCCAAATCTGTAAAATGGGATGTGCATGCAAACTCAACTTCTGGATCAAGACTAAAGTCCAGGAATGGATGAACAACCAGAACTTTCCACCTCGGTTTACAGCCCGTGAACACTAGGAAGAAGAATGAATGTTTTCAAGAACAAGTGTGGTTACCATGATCTGAGTTGTGCCTTTGTAGGTATTTCTACTATAAGAAAAACAAGTACCTATTAAGAAGAACTTAAATCATGGTACACAAGCTTGTTCTCTATACAATTTATTTATTTTATGATTAAAGTCTTGCTAAGATCTGACTGGCTGGCAAACTTACTATAGAGATAGAAGCCAGCATTGTCACAGGAACTTCCTATTGTAGGATGGATTGAAACATTCCCCTGCATACTTCACAAAAGAAAATCAACCTCATTGATGCTTTATGATCCTACACAAGCCTGCAGCCATTGTCTTACCAGTCCCTTGGCGGACTGCAGATGATAATAGCAGTTTGTCATTGAGCTTTGAAGAAAGTAGCAATTTTCTCTATCTGCCACTCTCAGGGGTGCTAGAATCTGCAGATTTAGTCATGTTAACACCCCCCCCCCCCTAACTCCCAGATTATTTGTAGGGAAAACACCCCTAACTCCCCCCCCCCCCCCCCCCCCCCCCCCCCACTCACCCACCCACTGCTCGATGCTCTTCCTCATGTTGACTTCAAGTTACTTTGTAACAGCTCCATTATATATAACCCTGTGGTTTAATGGAGTTTCTTGGATTTGTACTTCTCATCTTACCAGTGACATTTTTTTGCATCAACAGGTGCAAATCCCTCAGTGTGCTGTCCTAGTGGGCGTCCTAGATATGTCTCTTTATTCATCTAGGTACATCGCTATATAGGTCTAGACACATCTAGATATATATATCTGTATATTCATCTAGATAGGTCTCTATAGTGTCTAGATACGTCTCTATATACATCTAGATTTGTCTATACATATATCTACAGACGTCTCTATATGTTTAGATATGTCTCTATATGCATGTAAATACTTCTCTATATACTTCTAGATATGTTTCTATAAACGGCTAGATACATCTCTATATATGTCTCATATATTCTGTGGGAGCTGAGGCAGTGTAGTGGCTAGGATACAGATTTAATTGCTGAAGAAGAACAAGTTTCAATAACAGATATCTGCGATATAAAAGATAACAATGCACTTACTCTATTATCTTCCAGCCTGTCAGGAAAATCAGCATCAAAACGCATGTTATGTCTCTGTGGACCAACCATGAATAGTGTTCACAGTGTTTGATCATATTGCAACAATGAACCAAGAGAACCAGACAAATACATTAGGACGAGACAAACATATTAACATGAGACAAATGTGTTGATTTAAAATAAATAAAGTTAAAGGTCAAAGTTAAAGTCAAGAGGATCCACTTCATTGCCGTGGGTTTTATCCCATGTGGCTTGGTCCCCCTCCACAGAATGGCTAGCCACTTGTCGAGAGCGCGGCACAGAGCACAAACTCTGTAGCTCCGGCAACGATCCCCAGGGATCTACATAAAAATTGCACTTGTGAACTGAAGGGTGTAGCCGTGGGCAAATACATCAACACTAGACATATACCTAAAAGTACGTTAAACCTGTCACCCAAGAAAGCCAGTTTTCAGGCTTTCACTTATTTTAGATGACATGAGGTCCTTAATCAGTGGCAAGTGCACCTAAATAACAGCTGTAGTACTAGATGCAACTACTTTGTCTGTAGATGTGTTGGATATGACACTTGTAGTAAATGTTTGAGGCTGCGAGCCCAGCACCCCAGAAGAAACAGAATAAATATATCTAATGGCCACAACAGTCCCATGCTCTAATTGTGGACAATTCAAAGAGTTAAGGGAGAATTCTCAGTAAATTATATTGATGTGTTTATTTTTCAAGAAATTGTGAAAAGGTAATTTTTTATAATTTTTTTTTAATTTAAAGATTTTAATGGGTGAAACAATAACACAAATTATAATAATTTTGTTTAAGATACTATGGAGATACCCCAAAAAAAAAGTACAGAAAAGAATTAAGTGAAGGAATAAACTGTGTGATATATAATCATATATAGCAGGACAATAAAAAAAAAAGAGCATCCCACTTTTCAGATAGCAATAGCCAACTGCTGAACATACAACATCTAGGGGTTGGCCTGTGAAATCCTTGAAAAGACATTAAGTTACTAACTTTAACATGATCAAATAAACAACAACTGTGTGGTTTTAGCACAATGGCTAGAGCACTTGCTTGCTGTCCTGGTCGTAGGTTTAAATCCCTGCTGAAAAGTTTTTTTTAAAAACTGATCAGGATAAACCAATCTAAAAATGTAAAACTAACAGTAAAGGACCCTTTTCCCCACCTAGTGTGTATACAGGGCTAGACCTATATTTTTAGACCAATCGGCAATGGGTGGGTGATTTGGTGAACATCATGCCAGCCAACTCTATTTCCCAGAACTGCACCTGATACCCACTCAAAGCGGGGTCGACTGGAAGTCAAGGTCATTTTTGGTTAAAAGGCATGCTCTGTCTGGACCCAAGCCCATGACCCTCTGATCCGCAGGTGAGCGTCCAGCCACTACACCATGGTAACTCCCCAGTTTAAAAAAAAAAAGTACCGGGAAATGTTCCTGGATGTAAAGACATATTACTGACCACATGACTCATGAAGAGTTCATCAGTCTCTACAAATATGGGAGTAGCACCAGATACTCAATAAACTTCAATGCACGACAGTGGGTCTGGTATTAAACTGACCCACAGATACATGTAAACTTACAGAATTCTGGTATGAATCACTAGGGGCAGCAGACTCTGATCTTCTGGTTTTGGATGATTTCTCCTTCAATGTCACAGCAGGTGGACTGTTTTTAGTGGCTAGAATATGTACAGCAACATGGTTATTTCATGCAGATGCAATGGTGGTGGTGGTCTTCTGCTGCTGTTGCTTCTGCTTCTTCTTCTTCTTCTTCTTCTTCTTCTTCTTCTTCTTCTTCTTCTTCTTCTTCTTCTTCTTCTTCTTCTTCTTCTTCTTCTTCTTCTTCTTCTTCTTCTTCTTCTTCTTTTGCCTTTCTAACCCCCAATGGAGCATAGGCCCTAAACCAACTCAGACCAAATCATTCTATCCTTTGCTATTGCATGCAGCTCTTTGGATTCATTCTTTTAAAAACAATATATACATATATATGTTTAGAAATATATTGACTTTTATTTTACACCACCTCCTCTGCCATTGTTGTGCAAGGAAATGAATGTCAGCCAAGTCTGTCAAAATTCAATGGGCCTGAAAATGTTAAGATATCCTGACAGACATTAAAACTTCTGCTCCACAAATCTTTTGGAGGAAAAAAATCTGTGAACCAGGGAATTATTCCCCGACCCTCCTAAACATAAGTCCTTTCACACTGTAAGAATCTTACAAATTTACCTTTTTAAATTTTTTTAAAAACCAAGTCAGCGTGCACGCATGCCCGCACACACACATGCATGCATGCACACACACACACACGCGTGCACACACACACACACACAGAAATTTACACCAATCAACTTACAAGCCCTTGATCCACTCCTCTTTTCAACATCATCTGGATTGAAGTTCTTCAGGAAAGTGAAAGCAGGAATAACTACATGACCTTTTCCTAGTATGCTGATGACCTCCTCCTCATTGTCCAGCACTGCCAGTTTGAAGTAAACCCCTCGTTTGGAAGTGTTCATCTGGATACTTGTAAAGTGATCATCTTTAACTCTGACAGATTGTCTGCGAAATTACAGGTAATATGATGATTATTTCTCTTGCCAAAAAAAGTAACACGGATGATGTTGCGACAACCAGAAAGATTTCTGAAAAAGGTGAATGAAAAATAGATGAATTATGACCACCCTGGAAAAGCAGACAGTGCAAGACAAAGGAAGCAAACGAGAATGCAGTCAATATCGAGGCATCTCTCTTTTAAGCCATGTTGGCAAAATGTATGCCAAGATAATAGAAACAAGACTGAGACCAGTGATAGAACCACAGCTGGCAGAAGAACAGATGGGATTTAGGAGAAATAGAAGCTGCACAGATAAAATCTTCACACTTAAACAGTTAATAGAAAAGAACATTGAATACAATAAGAATTTATTTGTGGCATTCGTAGACCAGAAGAAGGCATTTGACAGAGTCGACAGACAATTATTATGGAAAATAATGGCAAGATATAGAGTAAGCGAACACCTCATCGAAGTGTGCAAAAGTCTATACAGGGATTGTAGAAGTGTAGTTTGAATAAATCAGGGAACATCTCATCCTTTCACAGTGACATCTGGAGTAAGACAGGGGTGTGTCTTATCACCACTGCTGTTTATCACCTACATCGACAGTATATGCAAGAATGCCAAGCCCATGAATGAAGATCTTAGTAAGATCAACGAATTACTCTTTGCAGATGACCAGGCCTTGATAGCAGATACAGCCATGAAATTGCAACAACATCTAACATCCATGAATGAAGAATGTAAAACAAATAATATGAGAATCAACACTGAAAAGACAGAAGTAATGTCAATAGGAAAAAAGAAGACAGATCTAAACATAGCAATAGAATAAAAAGGCATTAAACAAGAATCTGAGCTTAAATATCTGGGAACTACATTTACCAAAGATGGGAAATTGGATAAAGAAATTGACATTAGATGCAGTAAAGCAAACCAAGTATTGGGACAGCTAGCCCCCCTCTTACAGCATAAGACAATCCCAATCAGCACAAAGAGACATCTTATTCAAAGCATATTTATTCCAACTCTGTGCTACCAGTGCCAGACATGGTCCCTCACAACAAACCATAAAAGAAAATTAGTATCCACGGAAATGAGATGTCTGAGAAGGGCTGTAGGAGTGACCATAAGAGATAAGATCAGGAATGAGATCATAAGAGAACAAGTCGGCACAGAACCAATTCTGGATTACATACAAAGACAGCAAGTGAAATGGTTTGCCCACTTAGAGAGAATGCCTTGTGACACCATACCATACAAAGCATACATGGAAAGAGAAGAAGGACGTAGAGCATGGGGTAGACCAAGAACAAGATGGAAGGATAACATCAGAGAAACTCTACAACAGTTTATGTGCCTATGGTCGAGGCAGCCAGAAGAGCTAGAAACAGAACCTTATATCTCCCTCGACACCCACAGCGGTAAAAGAGGAAGTGAAGAAGAAGAAGAAGAAGAAGAAGAAGAAGAAGAAGCAAGACAATGGGAGAAGATTCTTGATAGAGTTTGTCATAGCATGGAAAGATGTCTCCACTAAAACTGGAACATATTATAGATTGCAGGATGTGGAGAAGCTTCACTGACCACACGTGCTGAGATGACTGAGAGGATGAAAACAATGACAGGCAGATCATCATCAGATTAGCCAGTTCACAGACTAATGTCGAAAAGTTGTCTGATGACATCATTCGGCTATTCCTCCTCCTCTCCCCCTTCTTCCCTCCCAGCCATTTTTTGCAGCAATGTAAAAAACACTAACACCTTATGTTCTTACATTCAAGTATGCTACTCTTGTATTTTTTTAAAATACTCTCTACTGTAGGGGGTTGAGTTTTTTCATGTTACAAAAGGACAAATTTAGAACTGCAGGGGCCGCATTAACCCAGGCAATAGGAGACTCGCTTTCTAATCCAGCTGCGACTCGCTGCAGCTCACGGCTGGTGTTTGAAACCAAGCAGTTCCCGGGGCTCACCCAGCCTCTAGGTAATGGGTTAATGTTAACACTCTGGGGTAAATGGAGGAATGTCGCTGTAGCTCTAAAGTTACAGTTTTTTTCTTTGCAATGGAACAGTTTCTTATCAGCTGTCTGTACTGGTGGCAGAGTACTTATGGTTTATAACCATGTGCAATGACGCTGGTTCACATCTCCCGGCTTTACCATTTTTTTTTTAACCACCAGAAAAAAGCCCCTGTTATAACTTATAATGAAGAATGCATCAAGGTATACAAAATAAACAATAACAAGCATAACTATAATAATATTCAAACCAAAGCAACTGAAAAATAATGCTAACTGGCATTCAGTCTTATAACAGTAAATTTATAACAAACCTGAAAATAATATTCTTAGAATTTGGGATGTAATAGTCTCTGATCTCTTTTGTCATAAAATTACTGCAGACATCGCCTGACTTTGTAACTGGTAAAGGACTCAGTGATCCAATAAGGCGTAAGCGCCAGGTGCCAGAAGGAAGTGCCTGTTCTAGTGACCTTGCTTCTGCTACAAAAGAGTAGCCTCTCTGTTTAGAAAGAAAACAATTTTGAAGTGGCAGAAAAAGATTTTTTAAAAAATGGTACTATTCACAAAGGTCACCCCATCTTGTTTGGCTGCAAGATTTTGTGGCGGTTCCCAAGGCTGTCCCACGTTCTAGGGGTGTTTGTTTTGAATGTTTTAAGCACATCCACCACCGAAAACTGCCACTGCCAATGAGTGTAAAAATACAAAAACATCAATGATTCGATACTCACTAACCATCGCACCTTCAGCACTTCTCCCTGCAGTACATCTTCCTTGCACACAGGTGCCTGTGGTGCCTCAGCTTCTCACAACAACAACACATTTCACAAGCAAAAGACATTCACAGAAAAGAAAACTGTAAAAAGAAAGCTGCATACTTTCATCCGGAACAGAGTGTGTTGACTGCGTCAAACAAAATGAACCAGTTTTTGGCATTTCATAACACCCCTAGAACATAAGACAGCCCCTGGGAATCACCATGAAATCACATAGCCGAATGAAATGAGGTGACTTTAAATAGTACCCCAAAAAAATTCTTTAAAACAAGAAACAAACTACTATATAAATTATTTATATCTGCTGATGACTAGACATCAGATACAAATATAGTTGTTTTAGTTGAATGCAAATAAGAAAGCATTTACAAAATGCAAGCCTATAAGACAAACTAATTACACATGTATTATAAAACTATAAATGAAGGTAAGTTTTCTATCTAAATAAGTCAGCAATAAAAAATGTGGCAAGTGGGGAGATAATGATTGATGCAATAGTTGATAATATTTCATAACAAAGAATGAATAATAAGCAGTTAAAATATAATATAAAATGTGGTATAATGAACTGTAATGGGGGATATTTTCACCCTGATTAAGAAGGTTGGTGGGAAAGCCCAAGGTTAACAAGAATACCAAGAGAAGCCAGATACTCGGATTAACCGAGGTTTTCAAAATAGGTGATGACCACGAGTTATCAGGTGGAACCCGATGATAGCGACCACATGTGGTCACCACGTGGAAGCAAAAGACAACCACGTGTTGCCACGTGAAACGAACAGGGGGTATACGTTCAGACCCTAGTCAGATCAAGTTAGTATGTGTTGACGGTCGGAGTGCAAGGATGGGAGAGTGATCGAGAGAATGACAACGTGAGACTGATTGCTGTGAGAGGAAGAGCAGACGACGACGTCCATTGAAGCCAAGACCAGCCAGGCAATTCTGTGTGAAGTCGATGAGAAGAACCAGATTCATCTGTGCAAACTCTGGTCAGTGACTGTGTGAGAAACCGGCATGTGGGAGTCTGAGTAATGTGGTGTATGCAAGTTGTATATTAGGACACGGACTGGACGTTGATGTAAGTGATAAGATGTCAATAAACCGATGTATCGTACTGCTAAGTGGGTGTCGGCTTGTCCCAGTTATGTCATTGTAGAATGTGTGCTAAGAGCATTCACTATACACATCATCTCCTAGACAACAGCCAGTGCAAGCAGAGTCATTGCAACCCACCTCATTGCATGAACAATAAAAATATAATATACAATATGGCCTAAAACTATTAAAATATAATGAAAATACGGCTTATGAACAATTAAAATGTAATGTTAATGAATGCTAAATGAACAATTAAAATATAAAATAAAAAATGCCCTAATCAACAACTAATAAAATATGCCCTAATCAACAGTTAAAATGTAACAGAAAATATGAAGTGCATATAATGTAATGCAGTCTTACCTTGTTCTTTTTATAAACATTTGGTGCAACCTTATCAAAGACTCGAGGAATTTCTTTTCCTGTATCATTGTCTATGACATGAAGGAGGCAAGTATTGACTGGAACATTGACAGTCGGCACAACCAACATGTCTTCCTTGGCATAGAAAATATCTCTGATGATACAGAAGTTAGATAATGATCATATGTAAAGGAAGAAAGTGAAATACCATTTTTCACATACACCGTACCCTGCTTAAAGGGAACAATAATGGAGGGGTATATGTATGGAAAGAGAGGAAGAGGAAGGGCTAAGAGAAGATTGGTATAGGATGTGGTGGATGATCTCTAGATGGGTGTATCAGATGCGGGACATCTTGCGTGTGATCAAGAAGTTTTCTGGAAGGTTGTTATGTGAGCAAGGTTCTGTAAATGACATGATATGGACTGACACTGACTGACCCTACCCTGCTGGACCCGTACATTTTTACACCAACTGGCTTTCTATGGTTAATGTGGTTAACATCACACCTGCAGGCTTTAACTTCCAGGCTCCTGTGTGGGTTCCAGGCCTCCCACTGTTGTTGGGGGGGGGGGGGTAGTTGATGTGTGTGTGTGTAGAAGAAAAAAAAACTGTGCCCTCTAACAAGCATGTTGTAAGAGTGAACTAAAAGGATGTTTCCTTTGGAGTCACAGTACATCTGCCTGATGGGCGAGCAACCAAGAGTCAGCATACAAATAAGCCAGGTATGTAAAACAGATGTGCAAGCAAAACGCAGATTTTGAAACAAGAATAAAGTCCAGAAGTGGATGAAAAGCAAGAATGTTCTGCCAGAGTTTACAGCCGGGGACTGTGAAGAAGAAAACCTTCCATGACATTTCATAATATCTCAGAGGAAAGGCAAGACAGACAAATAACTAAACTGACCATTACCATCAGCATTGGCACTTTTCACTGGCTGCTGAAGATAAGGATGGAACACCTATAAGAATGTCTCATACGCTGTAATATCAGCTCTTTTCAACTCAACAGTTCAACTCACAGTATCCACTAAGCAGTTATTAAAAGCTGTCACACTGTAGAACTGAACTTAATGCCTTCAGGTTGGCAGGTAAGTATCTAGCCACTGCAAAGGAATGGCTCCGATGAAAAGCATTAAATACTACTTAACTCTTTCACAGTGAGAAGCCACAAATTCAACACTTCCAGCTGGGTCCAAATCCCAGTAAATGTCACTTCTCAGACTTGTCTACAGTGAACTGTTGAACTCTTTCAGTTTACAAGTCACTGTGCATACAATTAGGCGCACAAATGTTGAATTTATTATCAGCAATTTTTTAAGACTTAAATTTTTTTATAAAGAGACAGAGATGGTGAATTTGCTCCAATGGCAGCTTAGTGGTCAGCTGTTAGAGAACCTAGCCTAAATTAGTTACACCCAAGAGAACCCGTTTCATTTGCAAAAGATGTTATTTATAGTCACCCACATCGGCATCCAGAGGACTGTTTCAAACAGTACCATACTATGGCTAAGCTGCACTGAAAACATTGCAGCTACAGTCTGTATATAACTATAAAGTAAATATTTTGTGTGTAATGGCTGTTTTTTGCTCAGCACTCTACGAAAACCTAGAGCCTCTGAGTAATAAACTAACCCAGAAATTTATCATAACTTTTGAATTTGTTAAAAAAATTGAACAAACTTTCAAGTGTTATTCTCAAATTTGGACAAAAACTGCTCTTGTAGCTGCAAAACCTAGTTAAGTGAAGAATTGTTTTTGTAAAATGTTGTCTTTATAAACATAACACTTACTGAATTCTTTCTGTTTTTCTCTACTAACTATAGCAGCATTTAAAAAATATATATCATGAGATTCCAAATGTACATTTATTCCTCTTTAAAAAAATTTATTCTTTTGTGTGGATTACAAATATATTACATTTTCCACTGCCTTTATTTACACTACCCCCCTCTGCCATTTTTGTAAAAAAGAAATTAATGGCAGTCAAGTCTGTCAAAATTCACGGGTCTGAAAGAGTTTAAGAGACACAAAGTTAAAGCTATTGGCTGTTTTGTGCCTGTACAAATGTTAGGAGGTCAGGATATGAATATATTAACTAAAAATAGCATCTGGAAAGGGGGAGAAAAAAAAAAAAGGGGGGGGGGGGGGGGGAGGGTTCCTTTGAGCAAAAAAAGCTTTTGTTGTACTGCCATCAATTTCAAATTAACCTGTAAGCCCTTGTGATAGACTTCACCTGATACATATGTTTTTTAGGTCCAGGGAATGTACAGGCAATTTTAAATTCAGTAGTTTGCCATCGCTGTCTCACTGGTACATACTGTCAAAATCACTGTAACACAATCTGCTACCAAACTGCCTGCAGCTGAGTTCTAATCCCATTATGTTGGGACTGTGAATGCGTTCACTACCCTAAGCACAGTGCTGACAAATACTGATATATTTACCTGAAAATCAAGAACCAGCTCATGGAAGGGTGTTCAGGAAAGACACCCTTGTAATCTGCATAAGATATTCTACTCCATTCATCCTTGTAGAAGGGGTAATATGGCAAAATGTTTGGATCTTTTCTGAACATCTCTCTGTGGCACAAAGTGAAGACAAACATATAGCACACCGAAGGTCTTAATCTGCATAACTGAGGCAGATTTAGAGAAAACAGAATATATATTTAAAGTGGCCTAAAATGGAGCAATGGAAATATCTTGGGAAGTAAAAGAAGCTGACATGACATTGGTCACTATCGTGCACCAATTGGTGTATACAAATATGGGCCTGGGACCAGTTGCCCTATGTGTGAATGGCATAGCAAGGCCATTTTATAGCCATGACACCTACTAGTGTATGAATATCATTAACCTGTGCCTTATCAACTAGCAGGGGTCACCGTAGTGTAGCAGCTACATGCTCCTCTGCAGATCAGAAGGTTGTGAGTTTGTATCCTGATGGAGAAGGAGTTTTTTTCAAAAATGACCTTGGCTTCCAGGTCGACCCAGCCTTGAGCGGGTACCACATGCAGTCCTGGAAAATAAAGGTGGCTGATCACATGACCCACCAAGCGCCAGTTGGTCTATACAAATATAGGTTTAGCCCTATATGCCCGAATATGTCTGAGGTCGAGGAAAAGGGTTCTTTTACTTCATCAAATGGCATGGGCAATCGTGTTTATTTAAATTCTGCAATTTTCCTCAGCATGTATAAATTCATGTGCTGACACATTTTCATGTCATAACAAAAGACTGTGTCATTAATTAATCTTCTTTATTTCTCTTTCAATAAATTTTCAAGGTGTCCCAATTTTTCTCTGTTTACAATGTTACCTTGATAACAGAAGATGGAAAGTGTATCAAAAAAGTTAAATGTAGAATAGTTCAAGTAAAGACAGCACTTAACAAAATGAACAATATTCTCTGTAATCTTTCTATATCAATTGAGGGGAAAAAGAGAATTTTCAAGAGCTTTACATATCCTATCTTGATATATGGAAGTGAATCACAGACAGTTGGCTGATTAGTGAAAACTTATTTGGAAGCAGCGGAGATTTAGTGTTAGACGAATGATGAGAACACCCAGGACAGATAAAAATAGTAATGAAGGTGTCTCAAAAGAAACTGACTCACCAAAAAAAACTTATTGTCCACATAAAAAAGAGACAATCTACATTCTTTGGTTGTGTCATGAGAAGAAAACTGGAGTACATTGTGACATCAGAAAGTTGGAGGGGAAAAGAAGCAGAGAGAGACCAAGAGAGAAGATTCAGGATGATCAGACATCATGGCATGGAAGATTATCTGTGTCAGAATTGACTGAAAGTACATGAGACAGAAGGCTATAAAAGCCACATTATATGGACTATAAGAAGAAAAAGCAACAAAAAAAAAAGAAGAAGAATGTTACCAAAAATTGATTATTGCCTCCATTTGATATTTGCAATGAACTGTCATGGTGGCTTTTCTCTTTAGAAAAATGTAAATACTTATGTCTTTAAAATTTTTGGTGATAAAATTAGATTATTATATAAATTATTTTCACCAAATCAACTATATTACGTTTTGGAACAAGACCAAAGTCCAGAAGTGGATAAACATCCAGGACTTTCCACCGGACTTCACAGTCAGTGAGCGACTTTACCGCCGATGAATGCTAAAGAAAGAAGAAGAAAGGAATATTTTCAAATAACCCAAAATAATCTTATACAACATTACCAGTGTGTTATCATTTACCACTAACATACCATGCATGTCATCTGAGGTGAATTAAGGGGGTGGGTGTTTACATCTTAACGTAGAAAATTGCAGCTGCAAGATCACACTAAAAATGAACAAGTTACATATATTGGTACCAGAAGTTTTCGCAGGATTTACCAAAGTGAAGATAAAAACCCCAAAGAAATATCATGAATTATTTACTTTTAAAATGGCAAATTATGCAGCAGCAAGCAGTAGAGACTGTTTGGAGAAGCCTGATTTCCTTAGTATGTCCTGACCAAATATAAAAAAGTAAGAGAGTTGGTTGAAAATCCTTTCTTTACTGGAAGATGAAATGCAGAATAAGCACACGAGTTATGAGTGTACCTTACCTTAGTACAAGAAGACCATTCTCTTCCATATTAGCTTCAATTGTAGACCAGCACTTCTTTAAGCTTTCAGTAGCTTTTGCATTAATTTCAGTACCTGAAGAGGAAAAAAAATGAACAGAATGGGGCCTGTTAGTCTAACACACTTGGAGACATACTCAGGAGAAGATTGGAGCATTTATGCTCATGTCCGATGCGTGCTGAAGATGATCTTTAAATAAACTATGAACAAGACAACATCAAGAGGTAAATTGTAAGATCTACATAAAAGTTCTGTAAAAAATACTGGAGGCGACTACAGCCAACATTTACTGCACAGATGGCACTTGATGATATGCTTTCTATTTTTGTTCATAACACAAACATTTTGTTTCACTTATTTGAATATTGTGATTCTATAGTACTTGAGCACTAGTTGGAGCCAGCTGATAACATGCTAAGGTTAAGTTAAAGAGGACTGACTTCCCTACATCAGGTTTGATCTCATATGGCTTGGCCTCTCTCCACAGAGAGCCAGCTGCCTGCCGAGAGCATTGCACAGAGCACAGACTTTGTAGTCCATGATGAACCCAGTCCGCCCCGTAAAAACTGCACTCTTGAACCAAAAAACGTGTTAGTGAACGAACCCACGACCCTCACAGGGTGAGGCAAATGGCTTGACTACTTCACCACACAGACCTCCAGGTGACTTTCCCGAGGAGTGATGTTGCCCCAAGTTAAGCACCCATTTACAAAAGTCCTTTCACTGCCATTAATTTTTTTCTTTGCAATGGAACTCACAGGGTCTAAGGAATGAAAGTAGACACACACATACACAAAAACAAAGAGAGAGTGAAGCAAAAAAAAAATATGTAGAAGATATGGGGTGAAATCCATGTGAGAGCAAATGACAGGCCAGCTGTACATGAGTTAGCTGACAGCCTATGCTCTACTGGTGATAACAAGTGGGTAAAGTAGAAATGAAGTCAAGACAAGTTGACATATATGCATTAGAGTAACTTCATCTTAGTGTCTGCTGGCAATCAATGGCCTGACTCTGTTAGTCTGCTCAAAAGTCAAACATCCCTATTTCACTAGCAGATAAGAAACGAAAATATTGCCCCTATTTAAATCAGCAAGAATGAACATATGTTAAAACACAAAAGCATCAGGGAATAAAAACCCAGCAAATAATTAGAACACCCACAAAATAATCCAGGCAATGAATATCATATTACAAAACAATGTATCAGGAAGTGACAATATAACATGTCACAGAACAAAACAGTGTAATATAACAACATAAAAAATTAGCTTCAATCAAACATCTACTACAGAATAAAGCTAATATTAAACACTGCAATACAATTTAACAGCTTTTTAAAAAAATAAAACACAAATAAAAGTGTCTCAAACACTGAGGAACAACAGACACCATCTGACATATACCATATAAAATAAAATCTAGCTATGGTCTAATCACTAATGTAGAGCTTAGGGAGAACACTAGACAAATTCCAGTGAACTAAAGGGGAGGATGGCAGAGTCCCTAAGGACATCCTCTATGGTGAATACGAGATGGGTAGAAGATGTAGAGGCAGATCTCTACTATGATATAAAGATGGTTGCAAATGGGACAGAAATGATACAGGTATTGAGGTGGACTCGTGGGGATAAAATGCCATTGACGGTGTGTGCGTGGAGGGGGCATACCCGGAAGGGAATGGGAATGAAGGAAGAAATGATTGCATACAGGATAAGAACTGAGAACAAACTCGCTAATCATAAATGCTGACAACAATGATCCTGAAAACTCATGCTGTAAGTGTGGAAGAATCTTCTTAACAATGGCAGGTCCTGCTAGCCACACTCACCATCGTAATGGGCTGAGTCCCACGCCTCCTCCTAGCATGATATAAAACTAACGCCTGGAAAGACGGAAAAGTGCCAACCAAAAAAAAAAAGGAAGGAATAATGCTGGCATTAAATAAGACTCACACTGATCAAGCCTGAAAACAATATAACCAAAATGTTTTTGCACTGGAGCCCACAGGATTTAAAAAAAACACACACAAAAAACCAAAACAAAACAAAGAAAGGGGAATCTGAGAAAAGACATAGAGAGAACATGGGGTGAACTGCATGCAGCAGCAAATAATATGATGACCTAATGTGAGTTGGCTAAGGGCCTATGTTCCATTAGATGGGTGAAGGGCAGAATAAAACACAGAGGGAACCACAAACAATATAGCCAATATTTATAACAGCACAAAACAAAACACAGCACCTGGTGTTCCTGCTGCTTTGACTTTTCTGACATAATAACCACGCCAGGTTTTTTGTATCTTGACAGCTGCAACTAAGTCACCAACACTTGGCTGCCTATAGAAGCACACACAGCCAAGTATGATTATAAGAAATTGATTTAAAACTTTCATTAATTGTATAATTACACACAAATTTTATCTTACCCTACTAGCATCACTCTGCTGTCTAAGTACAAAGGGGCAGGAAATAATTTTCAAAACCGTCTCTTCAGGTATGATAAAACGAAATGTCTTTTTCTGTATTTGTCCTCAAATGGTAGATGGCATATTGTGTTGTGGTTTACAGCTAGCCTGTGATAACTACGACTCTCAGCCAAACATATCCAATTTTGACAGCCGTAACTAATCACTTTTACAACATGCTTATTAATAAGTGTCGGCATCTGGGGCTTAGGTGTTTATAACTTTGAAAATGGGAAAACAAAACAACAATGACTATGACATATAACTTTGAAAATGGGAAAACAAAACAACAATGACTATGACATATAACTTTGAAAATTGGAAAACAAAACAACAATGACTATGACATATAACTTTGAAAAATTGGAAAACAAAACAACAATGACTATGACATATAACTTTGAAAATTGGAAAACAAAACAACAATGACTATGACATATAACTTTGAAAATGGGAAAACAAAACAACAATGACTATGACATATAACTTTGAAAATTGGAAAACAAAACAACAATGACTATGACATATAACTTTAAAAATGGGAAAACAAAACAACAATGACTATGACATATAACTTTGAAAATTGGAAAACAAAACAACAATGACTATGACATATAACTTTGAAAAATTGGAAAACAAAACAACAATGACTATGACATATAACTTTGAAAATGGGAAAACAAAACAACAATGACTATGACATATAACTTTGAAAAATTGGAAAAAAAACAAACAACAATGACTATGACATATAACTTTGAAAATGGGAAAACACAAAACAACAATGGACTATGACATATAACTTTGAAAATGGGAAAACAAAACAACAATGACTATGACATATAACTTTGAAAAATTGGAAAACAAAACAACAATGACTATGACATATAACTTTGAAAAATTGGAAAAACAAAACAACAATGACATATACTATGACATATAATGACTATGACATTTTTTGAAAAATTGGAAAACAAAACAACAATGACTATGACATATAACTTTGAAAATGGGAAAACAAAACAACAATGACTATGACATATAACTTTGAAAATGGGAAAACAAAACAACAATGACTATGACATATAACTTTGAAAATGGGAAAACAAAACAACAATGACTATGACATATAACTTTGAAAAATTGGAAAACAAAACAACAATGACTATGACATATAACTTTGAAAAATTGGAAAACAAAACAACAATGACTATGACATATAACTTTGAAAAATTGGAAAACAAAACAACAATGACTATGACATATAACTTTGAAAATGGGAAAACAAAACAACAATGACTATGACATATAACTTTGGAAAATGACATATAACTTTGAAAAATGGGAAAACAAAACAACAATGACTATGACATATAACTTTGAAAATGGGAAAACAAAACAACAATGACTATGACATATAACTTTGAAAATTGGAAAACAAAACAACAATGACTATGACATATAACTTTGAAAATGGGAAAACAAAACAACAATGACTATGACATATAACTTTGAAAATGGGAAAACAAAACAACAATGACTATGACATATAACTTTGAAAATGGGAAAACAAAACAACAATGACTATGACATATAACTTTGAAAATGGGAAAACAAAACAACAATGACTATGACATATAACTTTGAAAATTGGAAAACAAAACAACAATGACTATGACATATAACTTTGAAAATGGGAAAACAAAACAACAATGACTATGACATATAACTTTGAAAATTGGAAAACAAAACAACAATGACTATGACATATAACTTTGAAAATGGGAAAACAAAACAACAATGACTATGACATATAACTTTGAAAATGGGAAAAAACAAAACAACAATGACTATGACATATAACTTTGAAAATGGGAAAACAAAACAACAATGACTATGACATATAACTTTGAAAATGGGAAAACAAAAAACAACAATGACTATGACATATAACTTTGAAAATGGGAAAACAAAACAACAATGACTATGACATATAACTTTGAAAATGGAAAACAAAAAAACAAAACAACAATGACTATGACATATAACTTTGAAAATGGGAAAACAAAACAACAATGACTATGACATATAACTTTGAAAATGGGAAAACAAAACAACAATGACTATGACATATAACTTTGAAAAATTGGAAAACAAAACAACAATGACTATGACATATAACTTTGAAAATGGGAAAACAAAACAACAATGACTATGACATATAACTTTGAAAATGGGAAAACAAAACAACAATGACTATGACATATAACTTTGAAAATGGGAAAACAAAACAACAATGACTATGACATATAACTTTGAAAATGGGAAAACAAAACAACAATGACTATGACATATAACTTTGAAAATGGGAAAACAAAACAACAATGACTATGACATATAACTTTGAAAATGGGAAAACAAAACACACAATGACTATGACATATAACTTTGAAAATGGGAAAACAAAACAACAATGACTATGACATATAACTTTGAAAATGGGAAAACAAAACAACAATGACTATGACATATAACTTTGAAAATGGGAAAACAAAACAACAATGACTATGACATATAACTTTGAAAATGGGAAAACAAAACAACAATGACTATGACATATAACTTTGAAAATGGGAAAACAAAACAACAATGACTATGACATATAACTTTGAAAATGGGAAAACAAAACAACAATGACTATGACATATAACTTTGAAAATGGGAAAACAAAACAACAATGACTATGACATATAACTTTGAAAATAGGAAAAAACAAAACAACAATGACTATGACATATAACTTTGAAAATGGGAAAAACAAAACAACAATGACTATGACATATAACTTTGAAAATGGGAAAACAAAACAACAATGACTATGACATATAACTTTGAAAATGGGAAAACAAAACAACAATGACTATGACATATAACTTTGAAAATGGGAAAACAAAACAACAATGACTATGACATATAACTTTGAAAATGGGAAAACAAAACAACAATGACTATGACATATAACTTTGAAAATGGGAAAACAAAACAACAATGACTATGACATATAACTTTGAAAATGGGAAAACAAAACAACAATGACTATGACATATAACTTTGAAAATTGGAAAACAAAACAACAATGACTATGACATATAACTTTGAAAATTGGAAAACAAAACAACAATGACTATGACATATAACTTTGAAAATGGGAAAACAAAACAACAATGACTATGACATATAACTTTGAAAATTGGAAAACAAAACAACAATGACTATGACATATAACTTTGAAAATTGGAAAACAAAACAACAATGACTATGACATATAACTTTGAAAATGGGAAAACAAAACAACAATGACTATGACATATAACTTTGAAAATGGGAAAACAAAACAACAATGACTATGACATATAACTTTGAAAATTGGAAAACAAAACAACAATGACTATGACATATAACTTTGAAAATGGGAAAACAAAACAACAATGACTATGACATATAACTTTGAAAATGGGAAAACAAAACAACAATGACTATGACATATAACTTTGAAAATGGGAAAACAAAACAACAATGACTATGACATATAACTTTGAAAATGGGAAAACAAAACAACAATGACTATGACATATAACTTTGAAAATGGGAAAACAAAACAACAATGACTATGACATATAACTTTGAAAATTGGAAAACAAAACAACAATGACTATGACATATAACTTTGAAAATGGGAAAACAAAACAACAATGACTATGATTTATAACTTTGAAAAATGGGAAAACAAAACAACAATGACTATGACATATAACTTTGAAAATGGGAAAACAAAACAACAATGACTATGACATATAACTTTGAAAATGGGAAAACAAAACAACAATGACTATGACATATAACTTTGAAAATTGGAAAACAAAACAACAATGACTATGACATATAACTTTGAAAATGGGAAAACAAAACAACAATGACTATGATTTATAACCTTGAAAATAGGAAAACCAAAACAAAAATGACTATGATTTATAACCTTGAAAATGGGAGAACAAAACAACAATAACAATAATTTATAGCCTTGCATGAAGTTAATAAGGAAATCAAATGTTTAAAACAGACAAAAAGTACTCACCTGCTTAACCATGTAGCCTCTACTTTTTCTGGCTCACCTGAAGTTGACCCCCAAAAAAAATGAATTTTACATCCGTATTTTCAAATGTTAACAGACAATTTGCTCTTTTTGTTCAAATGTTAACTAAAAGCTTTGTTTCAAAATCTGAATGTTAATATCATGTTTTATTTTTACATCACTCAATTTTCACTTAAATTGTATCGTATAATTAATGAGCAGTAAATATCACTCAAGTAAAAAGTAAATCACATCCATTATCTTAAATGTTAACAGGAAATCCTAATCTATTCATGATCATCAATTTCCACGTTTTACATTAGGCATCCTGGGGAGGAACCATTTGCAATTTATTTCTTGATGGGTAGCAATGGAGATTATCATTCTATGTCAAACTTCTTCTTCTTCTTCTTCTTCTTCTTCTTCTTCTTTCATTTGCTTAAAAAAGAGAATCTATATCTGCACTGCTGTCTCTAGTGTAAACTTTACTGTCTTTTGCAATTCAATCAGCGGACTGTAAAGTTTGGCTTGCACCGGTGTCAATGTAGAAGATCTTAAATGTCAATAGGGTAACCTCTTGCTTTCGAATAAGATCTTTTCATGTGTAATGTTGAGAGACGCTGCTTCAAGGAGACAACGATACTTTGACTGACTGACCACCCCGTTTGATGCTTCGATTTCCCTTCCTTGGCTACATCAAGAGTGATGCAATTTTTGTCAGAAATGACATAGAGGGATATCCCTCTGAATACGGCTGTTGTTTGGAAAATACCTATTTTGTCTGTCAATTGAGATTACCCGGATTGCCATCATCTACTTCCGGCCACAAGCGGTAGAGAGATGTGAGGCAGTTTTGAAAAGACAACTTCACGTCTTTCACACAGCCTATAGCCGAAGCATTATGGCCAAATTCATCCAATAGTCATAAAGCTACATCCAGGTGAGCATAGTAATTAGTACAGACATCTTGATTTCCTTTTCGAGGCTATATTTCACCGACAATATTAGAATTGTACCAGACAGAGGAAAGGCCACACTGATTTATTTCTGCCGTTGACAAGGGGGTCAGGAACTAGACCTTTGAGATGCTATTCCTAATTCCAATTGTTCTGTATCTAGGTTGTTTCTATTTACTGTATCTAGGATTCTTAGATTCTCCATCTTCTATTGCTGGTATACAAGGGATCTATGGCTTTTAACAAAGTTCCTGTATTCAGTGGTAACATTTCATTGGAGACGTTTTCTTCTCATGTTCATACTTCTATAATTCATGTTTACTTGTGTTTTAGTAAAGGCTGGTTTTTGTTTTCAGGATAGATACTCTACACAGCCCTAATAAATGATGTGATGTTGATAACATATTGTTTAGGAACATTTTAAGTCTAATTTTATTTCTAGATGTGTGTATGGTGTCAGGTTACCAATATGCCTATTCTAGATAGGGGCCTAATTTAATGACCAGAAAGGGAAATTGTTGGTAGGGATAAGTGTCTAAGTGTTCTCTAGGCATCTAAATTCCCTTTTCCAATTTCTGGGGATATTCAGTCTGCTCACTGTCTTACACAAGCCAATTTGAGTCTGTATCTGAGTATCCAGGGACACTGTCTGCTCTTTGCATCAAAAGACAGCTGTTTCGGTTTCTCATTTGCATCAAGAGGGGAGGATCGAAACCCACATCCACCCCCTAGTGAGTGAAATAGAAACCTGTTCCATGACAATCGTCATCATCATCAGTGTCATCATCACTGTCAAGATCTTCTTTAACATCAACATCATAATCACCACCACCGCCATCGTCATCATCATCATCATCATCATCATCATCATCAAGTGCCTTGCTGACTGGCATATGTGATCATGCTTCTCCATATTAAGCTAGCTTCAATGTCTTCATTTTCATCATCATCAAGTGTCTTGTCGACTGGCTTATGTGATCATGCCTTTCCAAGTTGTGCTGTCTCAAAAAGAATACAAAAGTTCATGTGCTGGCACCATCCTATGCCATGACAAAAGGCTGTCAGGACTCTATATCTTCTTTAATTGCTCTCCCCCCTCCCCCTTTTCTTTCTCTGTCCATAAACTTTCCAACTGTCATAATATATTGCAGTTTCTCCTCTTCTTATTATGTGGCTGAAAAATAACAACTATCTTTTTTTGGTATTTGTGACATTTGCAATAAATTCACTTTATACTGATAGCGCAAGTACAAGATTCACTACTCTCTCCAAGTTTTATTCCGGTACAATCGACTAACATCTGATATACAAAACACATCTGTGCCATCTCCACAATGAAGGTTGGCTATATCATCATCATCATCATGTAGCAGGTCCTTTTCAGAATGTTGCTCTCATCACTGTCTGCCTGAAAGAAACTCGGTCTCTTGTCAGCTCTCCTACCTTGTGTACTTTCATTTTCATATTCAAGGAATCACTTATATCCTGTGCCCATCTTCGTGTCGGTCAGCCTCTGCCCCTCCTTCCTGGTATCATTCCTTCTGCTATTATTTTTTTTCCAATCAGTCTGGCACTTGATATGACCAAAATATTTCAGCTTCCAAGAGTAGTTGCTGTTTATTAGCCAGTCTTGATGTTCAGATCTTTCAAGATGTCAGTATTTCTTCTCTTCTTGGTCCAAGATATTCTGAGAATCTTTCTATAGCATTTTAGCTCAAAAGCCCCTATTCTTTTTCTTAAGTACTGAGAGATAGTCCACGACTCACATCTGTATTTTGCTACATGGTAGATGTATGCTCTCAAAATGTTCAATTTGATTTCCTTGCTGGAGCCTAACCATAGATTTTTAATGCTATTTAAGGCTGGCTACAGTGTACCACTATTACTTTTGAGAATATTACATAGTAAGGCCCCAATTTCTTCCACAGTGTGACTCTCATTCCATTGTCATAAATCTACCAGAACTTTTTTTAAAAACCATCCACAGCAGGGAAATAATTCTAGTCCTTGAGGACCAAGAAATTGTAACCATATTCGCTAACCTTTACAGAGCCACACATACACACATCTGATATACATACCTGCATCAATCTGTGACTCTATTTTACAAAGTTGTGAACACCATTGTGGAGACAAGGGTATCCAAATCAGCATTAGAGAGAAAATTAATCAAATTAGTATTTATATTATCAATAAAGAAAAACAAGTTAAAATTATTTCAAGAAACATTACACCTAGGATGTGAAAATAAATTACCTGACTTTCTGACACTCACTAATCATTTAGACCAGTGGTCTAAAAACCCTTTTCAAGTGGCGCCCCCTATAGTATATGGCAAGGGACCCCCCCCCCCCCCCCCCCCCCTCCAACAACATAAAAAAATGTGATTAAAAAAATAACAATAAGAAAAATTCTCAAGTACTGTTAACAAGAACTAAGAGAAAAACATCCACATATATAAAAAATTGTCAAATAACAAAAGGCACAATCACCAAAAACTGGTAAGCTAGAGCCCAAAAATCAATCTGATGGCTGATACTGTTTTGTGTTGACAATATCTGCTTTTTTTAGTCTGATGTTGGACAAGGCACAACAGAGACCACTCTCCACATCAAGCTAACAAAGCTGATTTGTTTTCATGACTGCTAAACTGAAAATTAAGATTATTGTTAGTACAAATGAGCTCAATTTCAAAATTGCTTGAAATGAGATTACTGCAAGATTCCTGTCTGTCTCAATATAACCAGAAGAGATAGGATCAGACACAATGAAATCTGAAGGAAAATCTGAGTAACAGCAGCTCTGGATTTCATTAGAAGACAACAGGTGAAATGGTTTGGCCATATAATGCGGATGTCAGCAACAGTATACCACAGCAAGCAGTGATGTACAGACTAGGCAGGAAGTGAAGAAGAGGCTGATCATGCAAGCGAGGGAGAGAGGGAATTACAAAGTCCCTGGGAATCCCTGTTTATGAAGCACAGAAATGGCTCTTTTCTGTAAATTATACTTCACCTCGACACCACACGGTACAAGAGGATTAAGATGAGATGAGGTGATGAGATGAATTTCCTACACTACTATATAAAAATATAACAGATATACTGAAATTTAATTCTTTTGCTACCATGCAAGTTTTATTTTAACTGGTTCTATTCTAAGATATTGTTACTTTAGATCAGCGTTCTCAAACTGGGTACCACGGCACTCAGGGGTGCCGCGAGCGTATGCCAGAGGTGCCGTGGCAGTAATCAAGAATATTTCAAAACCTGCTTGAGATCAGTGAAGACAGCAATTTAAAACAGAAATACCATAAAGGAAGCCAAGAAGAGTTATGAATGCAAGTGTATTCAGAAAACAAGGCTGCAGTGCAATCTAACCATTCGCTTACATTAAAAAACAGATACAGGAGCAATCTTCAGGTGATTTGAGGGTACAATTTACTTAACTTTCCATAAACATAAAGAAATAATGAAAAATTCATCACTCAATTTTACTCATCACATTAAAGACAAGTGAACATTAAATTGGCACTGTTTTTTCTTCTTTTTCTAAGTATTCAAACTGCTTTAAGGGTAAGATACCGATAAATTGTTTTTGCCCAACAAGAGTGCAGCAGCGAAAAAAAGTATGAGTAACTCTGCTTTAAATAATCAATGTCTTGGTCTCAGGAATTTAAATGTTACTTTAAATAATCAATGTCTAGTCTCAGGAATTTAAATGTTACTTTTAATAATCAATGTCTTGGTCTCAGGAGTTAAAATTTGTAACTTTATAAAATCAATGTCTTTGTCTGCAGATTTAACTCTTTCTGTCCCAAACAACGCATGGTGTGTTATTAGCTATTACCCAATTACCCTATGTGTATCGTCGAAACACAATGACAACATGTTTGGTCTGTGTGTGTTTATGAAACATGGCTAAATATATATATATATATATATATATATATATATATATATATATATATATATATATATATATATATATATATATATATATATATATATATATATATATATATATATATATAAATATATATATATATATATATATATTTTTTTTTTTTTTAAATGTATGTTGTGTCTTTGAAAGTAATGCACTGACACACTGATGCTGTTGTTATTGTGCCAGATTGGATTTATGCTGTAAAATGATCTCAGACTAAATAAAACCTTATACTTAAAATAATTATCAGTGTCTTCATCTGTGGAGTTAAAATATGTTACTTTAAATAATCAGTATCGTCATATGTGGAGTTAAAATACCAAAACTATAGGAGAGAAGAAATTAAAAATAAGAATTAGGGCAGAGTTGGTTAATGTAACAAATGGAAACGTCACATAGAATTCAAAAAAGTATATTCTATAAGTTAAAGTGAATAAATGCATGATGAGCTTTGTGGTATTGAATGCATTTAAATTTTGGTTACGTTACAAGTACTTTATTTATATCCTGATGAGAGTGGAGAAAGTTGTGGCAGTATACTTGCACACTTGTTAGTTATATCAATCTCTTCATTAGTGATTTGAGGATCAACATCATGGTACACAGGGCAAACCCACAGATGCTCTGTCTCCTGCAGCAAATGTCTTAACATGTAGATGCTAACTGCTCCCTGTGGCACACTGATTATACACACATTGTTCTCTTCTTCTCACACATCCCTCCTTACCAGATCCACTCCTAATTCCTCTTTACACATTCTTGCATGTGTTATAACATCTAATCTCATGTCTTCTGTCAACATTTGTTCATATATGGTCTTCAGAATATCAATCTCTCGAAAACAATGGACACAAATCCAATTTCTTGTGATGCGAGTGCCAGGACTAAATTTAAGAGGGTGGGGGGGGGGGGGGGGGGGGGGGGGGGGGGGGGGGGGGGGGGGGGGGGGGGGGGGGGGGGAGGGGGGGGGTTGTGGGGGGGGGCTAACCCACTACCTCCAGCACACATGTCATAATAAGTGACTAATTCTATGGCCAGCAAGACTTATTTGGCCTATTGGCCAGACGTTCCCCACCCCTGGTTTAAAGACCAGAGAACCTGACAATTTCCCATTCATTCTTCTCTAAAATGACAGACATGCTGAGTGTTTTGTATATGTGCATATTAAATACATTTATGATCTTGTATAAGGCTCTGTATTACATCAAAAGCAAGCAAATGTTAAATGACAAGCTGGATTAAAACTTCCTTTTTTTCTTCTTCAAATTTCAGAATATTAAGATATGGCGAAAGAGGTCAAGATACATTAGAAAAAGAAAAACAAATTTCAAGAGTATAATAAGTGACTACTAAAATAATACTGTAGTCTAGCAAGAAAAATAATTTACAATTGAAGGAATGTTGATAATGTGCAATGCACATGTGTCCTCTAAGTTCCCCCCCCCCCCCCCCATCTGAGAATGCTTAACATTTAATTCACTTCCCCAGGATCATTACATTTTTCATTAATTCAAAATCTTATAAATATAAAAGGTATGCTTAGTTATAAACGGATACTGTCATTCGGAATATTCAGTGTTAGGTTTTCACAAATTTTAGGCCATGACATATGAGGCAGAGTGACCTATTTCCTTGTTCATCCAAAACCTACCCAGACCCTTCCCAGAAAACTCTCTACTGCCCATTTTCATAATTATTGACCAACCAGCGGCATACTGAGTAGAATACTGTTCTTCCAGGTGAGGATTTGGGGAGAGTGGGAAAGGGGTGGGGGGCATTCAAACAACAGACCCTTTGACTCATAACAAGCATTTCATAAGATGCGACTAATTAAAGGGGTTTCTTCGAAGTTGGAGTGCTTCTGTCTGAAAGGCAAGGAACTAAAATTCTGTATACAAATTAGCCAGATCTGTCAAACAGATGTGCACACGTGCACACAAGACTCAAGTTCTGGAGCAATATCTAGTGGAGGAACAACCAAAACTTAACGCCTGGTGAAGGCTAAAAAAAAAAGAAAGAAGAATCTAGTAGGCAAACATTCTACAGTTTATTCAACTTCTCATAAACACACATACAAGCAATTTTCTCGAAAACTGCGTGTTAGATAGCAACAATTTTTTTCAGGCAGCCTTAGAGTATTAGGGAAATATTTTTTCACTAAATAAGAATATCATATGTAGTTTTTTCTTCTTTATGATATATAATGATCTATATTTGTATCATGAAACTGTCTTGGTTGACTTTTGGAAGGTTTACTTTCATTAGTTTCAGCAAGTAATGCACACTTTGACTGTTTTAATAGTGGGGCAAAGAAAAACTATGCAATTTCATAATTATCTCGTGCAAAGTCGCACACTTAGTGACCTCGTGCCAAAATAAGATGTGGGTCAAGGTTGTTTAGTCCAATCTACTAATTAGTGTTGAGTTATTGTGCCCTATAGCTAGCTTATGTCATATAGCTAGCCTATAAAAGCTGACATAGACATCAATTTCAAAATGAATTTGAGATGCAAATGTATAACTATGCAGAAGGTTACCATTCTAACATCCCAGCACTTCCAGGAAATCTAAGATGGGTCATTTATATTTTGATATTCATGACCAAGAGAAACAAACTCGATTGGGGCTTGGTCTGGATAGAGCATCATTTAACCATTGGTTTAGACAGGATACAGAATACGCTCATGTCAAGTAAGGAAGGAAAATTTAAGTTGATGACTTTGATGTAGATGTTTTTAGACGTGAGATCTTAAACATTTTTAGAGACAAATCAACTTGTTGTTACTCTCTGAAAACTGAGATAAACATTGAAATCATAGTGCAGTATTGACATTTCAAAAAAGTAGTCTGTGGAAAATTGAAAGAGCCATCAGGTTCACTTTCATGAAAACTGTAGGCGGAAGTAATATTATTTATGAAAAGCCACATCTGATTGCTAGTCGAAGCAAATACCTGAGGCAGATCCATGAACGAAGGATGCAAAGCTATGATACTGTATATTTGGATGAATCCTGGGTTAATGCTCACCATACCTATGCTAAAGAAAAGCAATCAGCAAATGGTGAACAGTAAAGGAACGGCCAGCGCATTATAATCACTTATGCAGGAAGCAGTGGAAAAGGCCTTATCCTTGAATGCGGACTTATTTTCCAATCAAAAAGTACAGATGGTAGGGCTACCACACTGAAATAAATGGACACATTTTCAGGCACTGGTTGGAGAATGATCTCCTTCCAATTCTGAACAGACCATCATGCCTAGTAATGGATAATGCCACCTATCATAATGCTATATCAGAGGAAGACAAAGTACCAACGACATCAAATACAAAAGATCAAATTAGGACATGGCTTCCTAAGAGAAAAGTCGACTTTGACAACACATATTTGAAGGCATGGTTGTTGCAGCTTGTGAGGAAAACAAATACAACAAAGGTGTCTCACACTGACAAAATCATTAATGAATACGGCTACACTTTTCTGCTACTCCCTGCATCATTCACACCTCAACCTGATAGAGCTTGTTTGGGCTAAAGTCAAAAGACAAGATGCCAAAAGAACAGTACATTTAAAATATGTGATGTTGAAGTTTTGACACGTGAGTTCTTCTCAGAAATAGAGTTTCATTTCTGGAAAAACTGTGTTAAGAGGAAGACAAGTACTGGCACCGAGATGGATTACAATTTGTTCAGCCAGTAACAATAATCAACCTTGTAGGATCGTCAGATTTGGAATGATTAATACCATTTTTTGATGAATGGTTGAATATCATCAACCCATTAGGTACATCTACAAGTGTAACAAATACATCTCCATATCCAAATGTGTCAACCATAATACAATTGGCTGTGCAGTTAAGATACACCGTGGGAGCTAATAGTGACTGAAGGGGAATACTAACTGTTGCATATTGGGGACTTGTTTACAATTGAACAGGCAGACAGATTGGCTGGATCTGCATCACTGGGTGATGAGTTGATACATGACAAGACAGATTTGGTCAAGGCCTTTGGGAACAAGTAATGAAGTCAGAAGAGAAAATAGATTATCATGGCGTAGAGAGAATGATACACCTGGGTGTGACCAGAGGGCCTGGCTGACACACTAAACTCAGAGGAATGGCAAGATAAACATATTATCAGACTGCATCTGGTACCATTAGTATTGGAACTCTGCTCTGGCTGTTGAAGATGGGGACAGAGCACATATTGGAATGCCCTGAGTACTGTGATGTCTTTCTTGACTCAGCTCAACTCACCTCAGTTGAACATAAATGACAAAAAATAAATTTACTTTACCTATCAATGTATTACGAAGACACCTCTCTGACAAAAAACAGAACCAGAAATTCAGATTTTTACTGTAAAATCTAAAAGTTTACTCCACTTATTTACAATGGTTCGAAAAGATCAAAGGAACCGTCTGATATTCAGCATCCTGTGCATCTATGGACTATAAAAATCTAAGGAATATCAACACTTTTGCGTCATGGATATTCTAAGGCTGCATGCCAAAAATCGTTGCGATCTAACTGGCAATTTTCAAGAAAATGGCTTGGAAGTGTTTTCATGAGAAGTTGAACACACTATAACAACCAGGCATCCATTATTCCCAATAACAACAAATTGAACAAAAGTTTAAAAAAAAAGTTACACACCTACTAAGAAGAATTCGATTTTCTCATAAACATACATGAATAAAATGAATACAATAGCATTTAAAATGTCTGCACTGGAATAATTTTGCTAAAATATAGAACAAAGTGTGTGTTAGCACAGAAAAAAGTAAATATTTACAAATCTGAAGACTCCAGTTTTAAAGAAAACATACATGATTAAAATGCAAGCAAACTGTTTTATTATTTAAAAGCTGAAATCTGATTTATGTATTGCTTTAAATGGGAAAATACCTGGAACATTTGTAGTCGCCTGATTGCCACCTCCTGGCAGAAAGGTATTAGATTAACTGAAGTACACTGCTAAATTAGTTCTGATGAGATGTGTTCTTTTTATATAAGGAAAATATTCCCAATATTTATAGTACGGAAGACAAGCATCATTACCAAAATTTTTAAACAGATAGTACTATTTGCATGCCAAGAATGCTAAAATCCCAAGGATGTTTGAAACTCCACTGAGCTAGTCATAGGGCTATTTTGTTCATGTAAAAAAATTAATTTTTATATATATAAATCTACACATGAATTGATACAATTCATATCCTTAGATGTAATCTATTGATTACAATGATTGATTGGCATCTTTCCATCTTTCCAGATGATAGTGTTACATTGCAAGACTCACCCACATTAAGAAAATGCTTTCACAATTAAATAATCTGTTAAGGAGTAAATTTCACACACATTTATGATGAATTCGGACACAAAAACCTTTAAAGCAGGGAGGTGCCTAACTATCTGTGATATACTCACTTCTAAAAGTCACTGAAGAAGAAAGCTCTGACAGATCTTGTTGTCCATGTCTGGACTTTGGTATTGTTCTAGATTTTGAGTGTTGAATACTCATCTATTTTTCAGATCTGTTTTGTGTGTGTGTTTGTGTGCAGACTGTTGATTCCTTGACTTTGAAGGAAATGACAAACCTGTCTACGTCAACCAGTTCTCCAGTAGAAAACCTGTTTCTAGAATGACCACAGAGAGATGTAAATAGGTCTTGACCAGTCATAGCCTTGATCTTGATGTACCATTGCAGGTGGTGGCACATCTCTGCATCAGATATAAATTGTCCTCTACAAATAAATATGCTCAACTGAAACCTTTAGAGTACAGCTACTAGATGGCTGGTCCAAGGATCAAGCAGACATTTTCAATGCACTTAGAGAGACAGGACGTTCCCAGGATTTTAGAAGCAACATGTCCATATCACAGCTAGGACCAGGAGAATTGGAGGCAAAGATTGGCACAGCCAAGCTTGAGAAGCATACTGGATGCACATGAACTTGTCAACCAGCATAGGGCTGGCACTATTAACCATGGGACACTGATGAATATGTTGAAGCAGGAATCTGAGCACCTATGAATGTGTCCAGAGCGCCGTGAATATAATATAACTCATAACATAACTGAGAGGAGAATAATTAAATAATGCTTTAAATGTATAAAGTTTAAAAAAAAAAAAAACAAGTTAGTACTTACGTCTCTTGACACTAATCCTACCAGAACTTCTATGACTTGCAGTAACTGAGAGAAAAAAAAAAAGAAGCAAATTCAGTAAGACTTTTCTGGGAAGAAAAAGTGATAAGGAAGCCTTCATTTCATTGCTTCGTCGTTCGGATCACAGGTGCAATTTTTTTACGGAGAATCCTGGGGATTATCACCAGAACTACAGTGTTTGTGCTTCATGTGATGCTCTGGGCAGGTGGCTATACTTTCTGCAGAAAGAGACCAAGCCATATGGCTTAAAACCTGGTGCAATAAATTAGATCCTCTGGACTGAAACTGTTTAACATCAACAGCAGTTTTTTGCTGGTGGACTGCCCTTCCCTTTCAAGTCTTTTATTTCCAGGTCCCCCACATGCAAATATGGGTTACTACCCTTGTGCCATTATGTTGATTCATTATTCAAACTAAACCAAGCACAGACATTTACTTTAAACTCTAAAAGTGATATGCTCTTCTTAAATTTATTTATCTTATATAGTTCTTACATAAGCTAATTCTTGCAAAACCATTAATATTAACTATTTATTTCTGGTAAGATTATGAATGGAACTTATATAAACCTAAGAATATTATTCATATAACATTTGTTCTAAGCGGAACTGAATAAAATAACTGAGACTGAAAGAGTAAACTTCATTCTGTACTTTTTTCTATTCTTTTTGTGTAATTTAACAGAGGTTTTTGATGGAAAAATTATCAAATGGTTGAAATACTCCTTGTTCAATGTCTAACAGGTCCAGATCTTATTTTTCTAGCTGGCAACTCAATAACTGCCATCAATTATTGCAAAACAATTCAAATTCAAATTCTCTTTCGTTGACCACTTTCAGCTAGGTCCGCTCACATTTCTGCTCACTTTCCTTTCAGCTATATTTGTGGTGACGTTTTCTGGTCTCGATCTCATTTGATTTTGGATTGTGTTCAATATTGTTGCTTGCAAAACAATTATTTAAAAAAACCAATTAATAATGAAACAAGATTAGATATAATTTATATATTATAAAATACTTTTAAAACTAAAATTTCCATTAATATTGTAAAAGCAACTGTTTCAGATACTACAACATTAACAAAGAAAACCTACAGCAAATTTATAAATTCATACATTTTATCAAATTCCTTTTGTATGAAAAAAAAACACAGAAATTTATATTAACAAGTAACATAATAATACAAAATACAGTGTGTGTCCGTAATACGAATGATAACAGTAATTATATATATATATATATATATATATATATATATATATATATATATATATATATATATATATATATATATATATATATATATATATATATATATACGGGAGTCGCTGTGGTGTTGACAGCTAGACACCCGCCTGCGGATTGGAAGGTCGCAAGTTCGTGTCCTAATGAAGCCTGGTTTTTTTAAAAATGACCTTGACCCCTAGGTCGACCCAACCTTGAGTGGGTACCAGATGCAATTTTGGGAAGTAAAGGCGGTTGACACGATGCTGACTACATCACCCAACAAGTGCCGATTAGTCTATAAAAATAAAGGTCTAGCCCTACATTCCGAATACGCCTAAAGGCGTGGAAAAGCGACCTTTACTTTCTTTTACTTTATATATATATATATATACACGCATATGCATGCAGGGATTACAACTGTTCTGAATACAAAATATGTGTTTATCTACTTGTATGTGTGCTTTGCAATAAGCAAAACATGGAAATATTTTGTGAAAGAAGAGATAAAATAGTGTTTAACCCTGTCAGCCCAAGAAAGAGTCTTTTTCCAAATTTTAGGGTTTTTCGGTGACAAGACGTCTTTGGGTAGTGGCCAGTATCCCATTATACTAGTTGCAACAACATAAGTGTAGACACAGCTAATAAGATTTTATATATATATAAATATATACATATTCAGGAAGTTTAAACTTATGACCACTGAGCAGACAGGCAAGCCTGCAGACAGTCAAGCCTGCAGCTTGCTGAATATTGTGTTACTGCAGCCCACAGTCACCAAAGAGATAGACTTTTCATATTTAGAGTTTTAATTCTGCAGAAAGATGATTTATTTTTTATTTTTAATAAAGGGAGATAATGGATGACTACAAATGGCCAAAGAAATAACTGCTTTCCTTTCCTTTTTTATTCAGAAAATGGGTTTTGTTGACACAGCCAGAGAATGTAAAGTGACATCATCATAAGTTTATTATGTAATTTATCTACACCTTAAACTTGTCCCTTATACAACTTATATCTCAAATTATTTAACAGTTTCAATTTAAAGACACGCACTGAATTCCAAGTTAAATATATAAAAATGAAAAAGTAATTTTCAGGAAATACAGAAACTTTTAACTCTCATGAATTAAAATTATTCACAGCAGTAAAAAAAAAATCAAACAAATTAAAAATCACGCATTATGTAATACACCTTTCAGATCTATTTCGTCATCCACAACATTTTTGGATTCTGCATTTGAAACATACACAAAAATTAGTTAAAATCTGTACTATCTGTGCAAAAGTTGGTTAAAATCTGTACCATTTGTTTATATTTTTGGTGGCATGAAAACCCATTTGCATACAGAAATTTAATTAAGTGTGTCCTTCCACATACAAAAAATCTCAATATAACATATGAACTCCATTTCTCTGAACTGAGAGCATATCTGCCTGGGAGGTGAGGAACCAGTAGTCTGCATATAAATAAACAGATCTGTAAAACAGATGTGTATGCAAAATTTAAGTTCTTGAACAATTACATAAGTGGACAAACAACTATAAATATATGCCGCAGTTAACAGCCAGTGAATGCTCAGAAAAAAAGACTGGCAAGTATGAATGTCTAAACCAAAACCAGAAATGCCATCAAAATACATACTGTCAGTTAAAGTCAGCTTACTATCTTTTAGAGGATGTCGCAAACATACCCCAGTGATTGTTGGCTCCTTTAGTTTTTATAAGCAATTTTAAATTCAGCAGTTTGCACACTAAAGCATAGCCCCTGCCTGCAAGTTAAATTACAAACTTTGAGATCATGGATCTTTCCTATGGCAACCAGTGGATCTGAGTCTAGGACTCGTCCTCATCACTGAAGAGAAATCAAAGTTTTGAATTGAATTGTTACAAACAAATTCTCACAATACCATGGACCAAGAAGAAGAAACATTGACACTGAGGAGAACTGGCTCATAAACAGTATCATGTCCCAAAAGCTGAGGTATTTTTGCCATGCTAAAAGTCATGCTGGTCTGGGGAAAATATGGAAATTGAGGGTATAGTTTGTGGAAAATGAGACAGAAGCCGACCTCCGCTAAGACGGATACAAGACATTGAAGATACATTGGCTATAAAAGAACAAAGGGCTGGATAACTGGGAGAGACAGAGGGCCTTTCAGGCGTTTCACAAAGAGAGCAGCGTTCTGTACAGGACATGCTGATTAATGATGAGTTTGCCATTGATTCCTGAACAGTTTGACACTCATACCATTGCTAAAATTTACAAAAGTAGTCTAATACCAAATATTATGAGCATTCTAATCTTGAAATTAGGTCTGGGCAAAAACCTATTTGACCTGCTACTTTCCATTGTGCTGAGAGAATCGTAACATGCCCCATATCACACTGATTCTGTGTTTTCCGCCCAGTCCAAGAAAAGCAAATATCTGATCAGTTACACCATAATAAGGGTGGAATAAAACATCCCATGCTTTTTTTTTCTTTCATTAAATAACACTGTGAATCAAACAAGTTTTGCTTGCCTAAGTAGGATCATGAGCTCTACTGTGCTTCAAAAGACAGACCCATTGCCCTTCAACAAGTATCTTGTAAAAGGCCATAATTTCAACATAATGTGCCAACTGCTTTCGTAAAGGTGACTACAAAAGAAGAAGAAGAAACAATAAGAGGATGAGGAAGAGGAAGAACAGCAGCAGCAGACAGTGCCAGCAATAGAGGAAGAAGAAGAAGAAAACGAGTTGTGCATACGTCAGAGGCAGGCTTGTTGCCTGTAAGCTACTCTTCCCTGTCTATCTCTTTTAGTTGATGAAAGAAACTGTGACAGTAAGACCATTATAAATTACAGTTAAATGTGTTGTAGACATACTGTTGGCATTAAATATGTAGCTGTTCACACAAGTACATGCAATATTTGTCAAGTTCTCATCTTTCTAACACCATGGGTTGCCTGAGGACTTCTTTGTATCTACAAAAACTTTATTTACTAACTTAGAATAGTCACGAGTTGTTTTTCATTTTTTTTTTTCTTAATTAGTTAAAGCATTAGTACACTTCAGTATCACTATAAGGAATCAGGCATATGTGCCATTGTGATTCAATGGTGTCGACCACGAACTTGCAAATTAAATGAGAAAAGAACAAAAGGAAGACAAACAGATATGTATCTGGATGATTTGACCAAGTAACAAAGTATGAAAAAAAAAAGAACACACATTTTATCGGACAATAAGTTTTTTTAAATTTCAATCATGATGGTTCAGTGATAAGTGATTTAAATATATCTTTTCTATGCAGCTGAGCAGATATCAGGTCATCTGTTTTCCAGAGCAGTATTTGTGATGACTTTATGCCGCTCTCTGACAGTTAATTACTGTCTACTAAGTTAGGGCAGTTTTGTTCCTGTCTCAATGCAGATAGTAATTTCAGCCAGGCATGTCGGTAATTCCAAGAACTCATCTTTTTTGGCTTTCTTCTGTTTAGCTTCTGTGTGCAAGTGGGATATGAATGATACAGTACTGATGTAGATTCATGGGAACAAAATGACATGGACCGTGTCACATATAAGGGTCAAATCAGTAAGGGAATGAGAATGAAAGAAGAAATGATTGTTAAAAAAAAAAAACAGTATTACAGCCCAGTGTCTGAGAAGAAATACACTAAATTCAAATGTTGGCAACAATGATTTTAAAATCTCATGCCTTCATGGTTGAAAACTCTTCTTAACATGGGCGGGTCTTGCTAGTCACACTCACCATCACCACAGGCTATGAGTCCCATGCCTCTCCACAGCACAATGTAACACTAATGTCTGGAAAGACAGACAGGTGCCAACATGTTTAGTTTCATGGGCCAGTTCTATCGAGGCAATCTCAGCTCTTTTGCAAATTTCTACAACACATTGCAATAATTTCTAAATACTTACTCACACAGGAATGTAGGCTACAGCAGCCTAGGTTAAGGTTTAAGTTTAGGTTTAGACAACGGATCAACATCATGGCACAAGGGGTAACCCATAAATGCTTCATTCTACTTCTGACACAAGCCTGAGCCTGAAGAATCTCAAAGCAGTGCATGATTTATGTTGCACCAGCAAGGATTCTGAAATACTTTGTGTAGATTTTCAACTCCAAATTTTCCCGGGGCAGTGCCCTTATGCTACTCTTTTCGATTTCCAACTGCCAAGAGATTTTGTACGTGTGCAGCAATACATATGGGCGTCCAATCTTACTCCCACAGACCAAAGGAAATTACTAGAATTCCATGTGGAAAAATCCTAGCCTTCACCAGGGCCTAAACTCTGGACCTCCAGCACTCGAGGGAGACATCATGCATTGAGGCCACGCGGCTCCCCTCTCCCTAAATACCAGCCTGTTGTAATGAGTATAACATTTTTTGGGGGAAGACTGAATGGCGTTGGTATTTGGGATTTGTCCTGCTGGTTTGCCATCCAGGATGAGATTCTTGAAGTCACAAAGGTGGTCAAATCTTTGGTTAAGATCTAGTCATCTCCTTGTGAGATGCAATTTTTCATTATTTGAAACCCTACTCTGGCTCTTGCCAGGGGCTGCAATATAGCCCAGCCATAAATATGGTCTAAAGCAGTTTCTGGGACCTCTCCAAGGTGATCCTCATCCACATGGTGGCACATTGTGTCATCTGGTGTTTATCACTTGTGTGATGTCCTGGGTGGGTTGGTAAAAGAAGATAGATACATCTTTGGGTCGCAGCTTGGAGAGAGAAAAGCAGATGACAGCAATAATCTATTTTAGTCTGATTTAATGCTTCTTCTTCTTCTTATGCATTCAACCTCAAAAGAGTGATTGGCACACTGTGCTGTGGTTTACAGACAGGCTGTGATATCTGCAACCTTCCGCCAAACGCATCCACTTTCAATTTCCCACTAATTAGTTGCCTACTTATGATATGCTTATTAGGAAGCAGTAGGTTCTTTCCCCCTCCCTCCCCCCCCAGATAAGTGAACCAAAAACCAACACAGGGAATTGTTAAATGCAAAACTAAATCATGGAACTGAAAGAGTTAATTTGTCAAGACTAAAATAAATGGATAATGATCAGAAAGTACCCCATATTAAAAAATAATGAAAACCAGATACTACAAAAATCAACTTAAAGCAGCAAATCAAACACAAGAAAAAGGGCAACATTTACCAGAGGACTGAAGCTCAGGTTTTTGTACTTTCTGAGTATAGAGAGTCTTAGAACTTTCAGAATCTTATGAAAAAAAAAAAAAAAACAATTAATAGACTTTCAAAAATATTTGTCAGGATTTAAAGAAAAAAAAATAAACATTCAAAGAACTTTTCAGTAACAAATTACCTTACTGTGACAATCAAACTCATGAAAAAAAAAAAAAATTGAAAAAATATCAGTTTGTTTTCAAATGCTTTAAATAACCCCTTCACTCCCACTGATGCATGCTCAGCTCTTCTGTGAAGCTGACTCAGTGTATAATGTATTTTCTTAATTTACATTATTGGTCACAGCAAACTAAGGAAATCTGGCTTCTCTATTATTCATTTTGAAAAAAAAAAAAAATTACATACACAAACTTTTTATATAATTTTCTTTATAGTCTTTGGCATCTCTGGTGAAACCTTCTGGTACTTCTTCTTCTTCACTTTAACTTTTACCACATAAGGACATACGGTCCTGCTTCATGCTCTTCTGGCTGCTTCGACTACAGACACATCGTGATGCTGTAGAGTTTTTCTGATGGTTTCTTTTCATGTTGTTCTTGGTCTATCTCTTGCTCTACATCCCTCTCCTCTTTTGGTATATGCCCTGTATGGTATAGCATCAGAAGGCCTCTCTAAGTGGGCAAACCATTTGATTTGCTGTCTTTGTATGTAATTTAGAATTGGTTCTGTACCAGCTTTATCTTGTATGATCTCATTCCCGATTTTATTTCTTCTGATCACTCCTACAACCTTTCTCAGACACCTCATTTCCATGGTTACTAAGTTTCTTTTATGTTTTCTGCGAGTGACGATGTCTGGCACTGGTAGCATAAGTTGGGAATGAATATGATTTGTATGAGAGTCTCTTTGTGCTGATTGGTATTGCCTTTTGCTGTAAGAGGAGACTAGCTGTCACAATACTTGGCCAGCTTTACTGCATCGGATGCCAATTTCTACCTTCTGGTACTGAAAGAATTAAATGGAAAATTTAACTTTTGAGTCCCAGGGCATCAGAGGCCCAAGGGGCGGTAATGCAATTTTGAAATCTCACAAGTGTAAAACATTAAAACAGACCATATTAATTCAACTGCTGTGCAACATACGTATATTACACACAAAAATGACTGGGGATTGTTGAGAAATAATATTTGAAATAATTGTGTCAGTAGGTAATGATTAGCAAATAAACAGATTGTATATTTAGAGAAATTAGTAAAAAGAAATAATAATGCTTCCACTTACCACCACACAACTCTAGGAAAACACAACAAAATATATCCAAAATGTATCACAAGTGAACATGAAACACTAAGTAATAACACAATTTGCCCACTAAAATGTCGTTCAAGATACATTTTTATAACACCATAATACAGCACTATTTTTTTGGGGTAAAGAAAAATGTTTTTGAATAGGCCTAATGGTCAATGCATGTTACGTTAAACACAAAGAACAGAAAATCCCACTAAAAACTGCTGATTTGTGTTGTTATACTGGTCAGTGGTAAATTAAAAACCAGTACACATCATGCACTGATTGGCTGCCTGGGTAGTAACTGATTAGCATGTGCTGCGTTTCTTAGGACTCAAAGAGTTAAGGGTGAGAGGATTAATTTCATTGCACTGGATTTTAGCCCATAAAACTTGGTCTCACCCTGTCCAGCAGCTGGCCACCTGCTATGAGCAATGTAAAAACTAAAACTTGGTAGCTCTAGGAAAGATCTCCTGGGATCTATAAGAGAAACTTTCACTTATGAACCAAACCATGAAGTTGGGAAAAAACAAACTGAACACAAGTTAACAGCTTGACCAGTGCAACATGGAGATCTGCCCAAATGCTGTCATGCGGGATTCATAAATCTGAACAAGTGTAGAGGCAATTAAAATCCATAAACTGTGTTCTATGCCTGCTGAAAAGAAACTCTACAGCAGTATCAAGTGTCAGTGTTCAAGGTGGCCAGAAGAATGATACCCAGAACCCTGCATCTTACTTGATACCTGAAGTGGTAAAACAGGAAGTGAAGGAAGGAAAGAAAAAAGAAAGTGGAAAATTACCTAAATGGTGAATGTAAATATGGTGTTCTGGTTGACCTAGCATACAGGTCGACCTGAATAATTTTTAGTCTGCAATTCTGAGTTAGGCCTATAGCTACCTAACACCATTTATACCTGCCATACAAGTGAACCAATAGTTTTGGGAGAAACTTTTTTTGTAACTGATAACTTTACTTATCTGTCCTGATGGCTGAAATATAAGAAGAAACAGATCTGCTGGCCATGCATCTGTCAGCTATTAACTTTGATGTTATCTTTGCACCTTATTCTGGGTTTACCTCAGTCACAACATGACCTCTACTTGAACAGCCACAATTGTGAAAATTCCTCTAGAGATGCTTACACAGATCAGAATATCATTTATTGTCCAAACTATATCACTGGCATGTTGCCAAAATCACCCAAATGTGAAATCCTTAATAGGAAAATGCATCTGAATATTGAGATCAAGTAAAAATTGCTCAAATGCACGAAACGTAACACTTTGTTTTGACCTATTTGGAGTAAGAATTCTTTTTGGCACCTTTGACATATTATATAGTGACAAATAACAGGCCTGAACTTGCTCAGGTGAAAAACACTTTGATGTACTGTCAACAGTATCCTGTTTAATGTACCTGTGATGGGTGTCTCTGAAGTTATTATACCAACAGTCTCTATTCCATGTACCTCTTCATCAGCTGCAATCAGGATCCACACATGTTGAATGAATATTGAATTAAGAATCGACATCACAGCACAGCACATAAGCATTCTGTCCCCATCTTCAGCAGCAAGCGAAGAGTTCCAATTCTGATGGTACCAGTAACTGTTTGATTGTATGTCAGTCTTCCCACTTTCCTTGAGTGTTAAGTGTCGGCCAGATCCCCTGCTAACTCTCTGCAGCACCGTTATCCTCAGATCATAATGATCTATTTGTGACTCCTCACTGTTCACTCGCTCCCAAAGGGACCTCACAACATCTAGCTTGTCATACATCAATTCACCAACAAGTGGTGCAGAACTTGCCAGTCCATCTGCTTGCTCATTTCCACATAGCTGGATATGAAATGCATCTGGAGAGCTCAGCAAAATGAAAGATACAAATAATAATCAAACATTTCGATTATGCTCTTTATCCATTAACAAAGCAACACACATTGCATTAACTTATAAACATTCATTTCCTGTGTGGGTTCCACTATGGGAAAGAAAAGGGGGAGAGGAAAAGAAACCCTGTTCCTTAAAAAGCATGCCACAGAAATCAACTGATTAAGGATATTGCATCTTAGCTGTAAACCAGAAGACAATGTATCACACCATTTCAAAGGCAAACAAAGAAAAAGCAGAAACATTAATTAACTGGCACCTCCAATGAACAGAGGAAATTAAATGGTTAGACAAAATCATTAGTATGGAGCAAATTCGAGTGAATCAAGAGGTGAGGTAAAGAGGCTGGCATTGGAGAGGCAACAAACAAAAAAAAAAAAAAAACTAGTAATATTATAACTAGACTGTTGTGGCAGTGGGACTGACAAAGGCAAACAAATGAATGGAGACAAACACATACAAGGAAAATAACTGGAGACCGAGGTGAATGAGATGAGCTGCTTGCAATGGTAAGAACAGGACAACTTGGCGTGAGCTGGGGGAGGGTCTTTGTTCCATTAGGGAATAGAAAGCAGAGAAATAAATTATAATTAAACATTTCATCAGCATTTTATTAATTAAAAACATCAGAAAAAAATTAAAGCCATCACTGCATTTATTTTCACCACAGGCAATTGCCCTTGTCCCCATTCACTCCATGTCATTCGCTGCGCCCTAATGTCGGACACAATGTTTAGTTGTTTTAAAGCCCCACCCTGGCTGCTGCTGGGAGCCCTAATATAACCCAGCCTATGGATGAAGGGTGTTTCTGGGACTGTCTCTGGGTAATCCTCATCTGAATGGCGACACTTTGTGCCACCAGGTGTTTATCACTCAATGTGATGCCCTGGTGGGATTGAACAACAGTCAGTCACTGTCACCGAGAAATACAAATTCATAAAATCCAAGGAGCCCAATTTTTCATCATATAAACAATTGTTGGCAACAACAACAACAACACACACACAAGAGAAAAGGTAGGAATTATACCAGTTCAGAACCCGAAACAAAAATAAACTCCAAGTCAGAAATAACAAAATATTACCACTAATTTTGTTTTGTTTAGGAACAGTATCTTCAGACATTATACTCTCAAGACGCATGAGGGGAAAGCCTTGGCTCACTCTTCTTGTTCTAGTGGCTTCAGGAGAAGAAAAATGTGGCTTAAATCTAGCTAACACAGTTCAGCACAAATTTATGAAATAACCACTGACTCAAAAGTTAAATATTGGATTAACAGCTAAACACAGGTTTAACAGCTGAACATTGTTTTTAACAACTAAATATCAATAAACTTTGATTTAACAGCTAAACATTAGTTTAACAACTTTTGCTACTCTGTTTTTAATCACTGCAACTTGAGATGTGGCATGACAGGTCAAAAAAGTTTATAACTATGTACAAAATAAATGTCATCAGTTTTGATGAAAGATAAATAGCAAGAGGACAGTATCTCTCTTTATGTCTTCATTAAAAGATAGAAGAAAATAAGGCTTGCCTCCTTCAGACATCTTGAGCGCTTCAGAAAGTTTTTGGAAGGCCGTTCTCAACCACTCCGTGAGTAGCCCAAGAATACCCCCCCCCTCCCTCACCAACCACCCACCCACTTTAACTAAGCATATACTTTCTCCTTTAAAGTTTTTATTTCCAAATGTCGTAATATACCAAACAGATAAATTATAATTATTTAATACTCAATACATTATTATTAGGCAATTAAACAAGACTTACTAATACTGTCCCACCTGCCAATCACAAGAAAATTTTTAAGGCAGCCGAGTCATCCCAATATTTTCTTTGTGTCAGCACCCCTGCCTACTACTGATACACAATGGGCATCAACACTCACACTGTTCTGGTTTGCTCAGTTAAGTGTGTTGTTTCAAAGACAAACCAAGCTTTAGACCAGAGGTTCCCAAAGTATGTCGTTTATAACTCCATTTCTGAGTGAAAAAGTGAAAATAGTAAAATCTCTTTTTCAGGCCAGTGGCACACTTGCCATATGATGCTAGGCTAATATTTGTATAGACCAAATGGCATTCAAGGGTCTTCCACTCGATCTATACCCGACCAACCATCAGAGAAAAGACAGAAAATATTTACTCTCCTCTGGTTAATTACTGCAACTATTTTTAATTAGTGTACATTCATCAATCATAAAATGAAGGATTCCTATGTTTGTAAATATAATTATACATAAGAAAATGTCCAGAACATGCAAAAAGGCAGTGATATGAACAATTAATAGAATCAGTGCAGAAATAAATGCTTCAAGCTAAGTAAATACAGGTAAGTGTTTTATGCCCTATAGTGTGGTTTCATATCTAAAAGCATATGCAGCAAAAAGTGATTTAAACAAAAATCATACCAGAAACAGCAGACTGTTGGGTATCTGATATAAAAATTATATAACAATAGAAAAAAAGCAAACATCTAAAGACTTACAAATAATTACAAATAAGTTTATTTCTTGCTTAAGCAAATTCTAATAAATCTAAACAAAGTAAAATTAGTCACTAAAGGAACAGTGGATGTATGATGCTAGCCCTCTATTATTTAAAGACCAATCAGCATTCGATAGGAGATGACAGGAATTTCACACCAGTTGAATTTACTTCTATCATATTTTCTATTACTGATGGTAGGTTGAGTACAACTGGCACTCCAGCTGATATTACAATCTCTCACTTGGTCAGACATTCTTCAATTAGTTGCTTCAAATGTCCCATAACATAACCCTTGACCCATAAGGGTCGTGGAGGTGTACTGATGGAAGCACTAGCACTTAAAACCCACCATCTTTCTCTGTCTTCTGCTTGTTGAGCAACTGTATTCTATTTTAGTCCTGTCTATTTCTCGATGTTGTCATTCCATGTTCTTCTTTGCCTCCCTCTTCGACTATCCCAATATTATTGAAGTATCTACAGTTTTTGCAATCAAATCATGTCTCACTACATGCCCAAACCAGACTAGCTTGTGATGTTTCACCACTGCCAAAACAGACTCCTGATGTCCTGCAAATTTGTTTATTTTGTCTCTTAAATATCTGTTAGCTTTATGTTCTAAATAGCTAGTTCATAAAATGTGTCTACAGCATTTATGTTCAAAAGCCTGAATCATCCTTTCCATTTCCACAATGAGAGTTTTGAGTTTAAGCTCTATGCAAGAACACTGCATTAATATAGATTTAACTTCTTCATTACCAGGCACGTCATCAGAATTTCAAGAAGGCTGTGTGGTCTCGAGGCATGGTGTCCGCCTCGAGTGCTAGAGGTTCCGGGTTCAATCCCCGGTAAGGTATGGGATTTTTTCACGTGGACGGACTTCTAGTAATTTCCCCTGGTCTCTGGGTAGTGACATCGGACGCCTGTGTCCATTGCTGCGCACGTAAAAAAATCCATTGGCAGTTGCCCAAGCAAAATTTTGAGTTAAAAATCTACCCAAAGTATTTCAGGATCCTCGCCGGTGCTACAGAGCCTGTGCACTGTGCTGAGCTTCTGCGGACTCAGACTTGAGTTAGAAGAAGAAAGGAGCACTTATGGGTTACTACCCGTGTGCCATGATGCTGATCCATTGTTCAAAACCTCAAACCTCATCAGAATTTCATTACTAGTTCAAAGACTGTCCACATTTCTGAATCTTCTTTTAACTCCAATAGCTGATATACTAACTCATTAATTTTCTTTTTGTTCTTCTTTTCCTCATTGTCCATGGCTGTAAACTCCAGTGGAATGTTTTGGTTGTTCTTGAGTGCACATCCATTTGACAAATGTGGCTTATTTTTATGCAGACTATTAGTTCCTCCTCTCAGGCAGATGCACTCTGACTTTGAAATAAAGGCCTCCACTCAGTCACCTCCTATGATGTTTGTTACAGGGTAAGTTGGTGTATTCTTCCCCCCCCCCCCCCCCCCACCGAATGGGACCCTGGAACCAACACAGGGAACATTTTTATCTCAATTGTTTAGTTTTTTTTTTAACCTTCCGCCCACAGCATCATTATTTTACTTTCTTTGGACTCATACACTGGCTATTTTAACATAGAACTTCTCAAGATTCATTCATTGTCTTATTTTTCCATGACATATCTCATACTGCTCTACTGCTTCTGTGCAATCACTTCGATATCATGGATAGAATCCATTCTAGCACATTTGGCCTCTCTTATCAACATCCACTTTACGGTTTCTCTTGGACCTCTTCGTTTCTTCAATCCCTTTGTTTCACATTTCAGGGCCTGTTTGGTGATTTTCTGTTTATGTCTCTTTTCAGAATGTGTCCACAATATAGCACCATCTTCTCTGTCTTACAACTGTTAATATTAGTGGTCGCCAAGCTATATCTCTAATTTCTTCACCTTTCTTAAGTTCATCACACTTTAACTTCATCATTTCCTCAGGCATTTGTTTTCGAATGAATTTAACTGTAATTCCATATCTTTAGCGCTTCTCTACCTTTCACTGACATATGTTAAAACTGTAAAAAGATACTGAAAATATGTAACTTGGTTCTAAAGCTATGTTATTTAGAGATCCATATTTTGTCCAAGCTTTTAAAAACTGCTGATGCATGCCAACATGTATCATAATTGTTTTGGTTGCGGTTTTTTCTACAGGAATTTGTTAGGATCTAAGAAGTAAAAATTACAGGCTGATACCCAAAGAGTTAACTAACCCAGTTCTGCCACACAAAAAAAAAGAGGTAACCTATCAATTTAACTAGTTTGAAAGTCTGTTAAATTAGTTCACTAGTCTAAAAATGTAACTGAAAAAATAAAATGGAATCTGCAATCTAAAAGAAAAACGATTAAAAAAAAATTCTGAATAAAAAATTAAATTAATAATTTGAGGGAATAAATAGAAATACATTCTGCTAAAAAGATACATTTATATTTAAATACTGACTAAAAGAAACCTAAAAATAATAAGAACACAAACATAATTTAAAGACTGGTCTATTTCACTCATCTCGCCAGGGCAAACTACAGATTTCTGTCAACATGTAGAAAGCAACAACAGCAACAACAACAAAAACAAAAAATTTATTCTTTTAGCTAAAGAGCCTGAATCTCATAGTAAACTCTTCTACTGCAATTTGCTACATCCTCATTATTTAAATTTATAATAGAAAATTACTGCTTTAAAAAGAACCTGTCATAAAATCTTATCTTATAAAAACTTATCTTAAAAAAAAAATTAAAAGAAACAGCTGGTAAAAACACAGCAGTAAAAGTAAATAATGAAATACATCTACTGTGACCTTTTAAAAATATTGCATTTAGAATTTCAAAAATATGTTACCTGGTCGGCTGCCAACTGGTATTGATAGGATATTGGGTGTTGTAACATCAAAGTTAAATGCACGCCAGGCAAAGGATATCTCTGGGGAGAGGTCCTTCAGGCCTTTACTAAGCATCTGGTACAAGGCATCTTTGAAAAGCTTCAAATGGAGAAAAAAAAATATTTTCAAGACTGGTATCATTATAATTCAATTTCTTCAAGCAAAGATTGTTTTCTATCACATCTTATTTTTTTAAACTCTCCACAACATACCTATCCTCTCCTTTACCCTCACAACATCAGTGTCAAAACATTCTCTTCGGGAAACTCTCCATCCATGGACTAACCCTGTCACCAGCACAATTTTCTCTGAACTTCCTCTAGTGGCTAGGGATATACTGTAACCTTAAGTACATCCTAGTTAACCTGTGCCCCACCGCTGAGGCACGGCCTCATGTCATAGACCTGTATTAAAGACTGGTTCATTTGTGGTTAAGGAATATCAGATAGTGTGACATTTACTAATACCATTTTCCTCATATGTGAGAGATTCTATTGCAGATGCCGTAATGTAATTTATGTCATCATCATCAGCACATACAAATGCTTTACGACAATGAGGCAAAGTCTAGTAGACAGGTTCAAAGCAACATCTTTCTGATGTGCAGAACGGTGCTTCTAAACCAGTGCCTATGTACTTAAATTCTCAGGGTCATAGAGATGTCTTCAATAATGAGGTTACTGTGATCAAGTCCGGCCACTCCAAAGAAAGAGTCTGCAAGAGTCTTGAGAACCACCTTATCTGTTTTATGGTCTCCAACTCATTTAACTCCTTAAGGCCCAAGCAACGGTGTGAGCGTTGATTGAGAAGTACTGTTTTGCCCAACCAACACAGTCATCGTCTATCATGTATCCCGTACATTTTGCTTCGCACACAGCTCCGTACTTGTTTCTAATGTTCGGAAATATGATTAAACTATTCAGAAAAAGTAACTCTGCCAAAATCCTTTCAAATACTTTCCCTATCAGAAACCACATGTGTGTAATTTGATCAGATTTAAAGTGAATTTTTTTTCAACAGTGCATTTTTTAAGTTCTTTTTCTAGTGCCATGAATACCAATGTTCCCACCACAAGTGCAGGTCGAAAAATGCGTCTTTCTGCGGCCGAAGCTCTGAAATTGTTTCAGACAGATGTTTTAATTCTGATAATGATAATGAAAATTTAGATTTCTTGGAAAATGATTCAGGCAGTGATTTTTCACTGAAGGATAAGCTGTTCTGAATCTAGCGATTCTGATGAGTTTTTTTACACAGACAATGTCCCATTGCTACCGTATTTATGGTGTGAGAGAAGGAAAGTGCTCTTAACAAAGAGATTGTACTATACTATGGCTAAGCTACATTGAAATCATCGCAGTTACAGTTTGTATATAACTGTAAGTAAATAGTATGTGTGTAATGGCTCATTTTTCGGCCATTTTTTTCTCTGAAATATTACTCAGCACTCTGTGAGAACTAAGAGCCCTTGAGTGCTAAATTAACCCAGAAACATCATAACCTTGGAATTTGTTAGGAAATTGAACAAACTTTGAAGTTTTGTTCTCAGATTTGGATATTCATTACTCTTGTGGCTGCAAAATCATGGTAAGTGAAGAATTTGTAAAATGTTGTTGTCGTGAAATTGAAACCTGCTGAATTCTTCTTTCCTACTAACTATAAACAAATTAAACATAAACTTATCATCAGATTAGAAATGTACATTCATTTCTCTTTAAAAATATATATACTTTTAAAAGGATTAGAAGTATATTACATTCTCTACTGCCTTTCTTGTACACCCACACCTCTGCCATTTTTGTAAAGGGAAATTAATGTGGGCTAAATCTGTCAAAATTCATGGGCCTGAAAGAGTCAAGGGCCATAATGTCCAACAGAGCTTTGTCTAAAATTTTCAACTGATGACCCTTGCCATAGTCTGCCAAGCCTTCTCTTGTCAAACATAAATTTCCAAACAGAAACTTCAGCGGTCTCCACGGCGAAGTGGTCAAGCCATCTGCCTCATGCTCTGAAAGTCATGGTTTCATTTCAAGGTTGCGTCGTTCAATTCACAAGGGCAGTTTTTATGGAGATCCCTGTAGACCGTCGCTGCAGCGAGGGAGTTTGTGTTTTGTGCGATGCTCTCGGCAGGCAGTTAGTTGTTCTGCAGAGAGAGAGAGAGAGAGAGAGAGAGAGAGAGAGAGAGAGAGAGAGAGAGAGAGAGAGAGAGAGAGAGAGAGAGAGAGAGAGAGAGAGAGAGAGAGAGAGAGAGGTAGAGAGAGATTGAGAGAGAGAGAGAGAGAGAGATTGAGAGAGAGAGAGAGAGAGAGAGAGAGAGAGAGATGAGAGAGAGAGAGAGAGAGAGGTAGCGAGAGATTGAGAGAGAGAGAAAGAGAGAGAGCAAAGTATATGGGATAAAACCTGGTGCAATGCAGCGATCCTCTCGATGTTGACTTGTAACTTTAAACAGACTTCTAGCATCAGGCCTAACTCAAAGAGTTTCTGCTGTCAAGATGTCTTTCTAGGAGAGATCTCAACTCAAAGAAAAGTGATTCTGTGTTTTCCTGAATGTAACTGTATCATTGTTTATATTATATGCTGATGAAAGCTTTACAGCCTCAACACTCATTTGTTGTTCGTGACTGTTATGTGAAGGTGACTTGTTCTACTCATATGATATACCTTTTCATTGCATTCTTTATAGCAAGCATGTTGCTAAAGTAAACAAATTAAAAGTCTGCTGAAATTAATTATGTTGGGCTGAAAGACTCAGATATACCTGCCTAGCTGTAAACCATAACACATCATACCAATTATTCTTTTAACAGTAAACGCAGAAGAAAAAAAATGTAATTAGTTCATGATTACACACATCACAAATGGACTGACCGGGATAAGACTTAGACAGATATTGCTAACTCCAAAGATCTTAGATATTAAATTGTCAATCAAATGTCCAGAAACTAAAATGTCTTTGCAATGGAACCCACAGTGGCACACAAATAAAGAAAGACCAAAAAAACACACGCAGAAAGGAGCTAGAGAGTGAAGTTAAAAAGATGAGGAGGACATGGGGGAGAGCTGGATGCAAAAGCAAGGACAGAACGACTTGGTTGAGTTGGTTGAGGGCTATGAACTGTTGGGGGTTAGAAAGGCAGAAGAAGGAGAAGAAGAATGTCCAGAGAAGGAATAGTTTGTGTCAGCAAGTTATATTATAATTTAGTGACCAGCTTCTATAAAATATTAGGATTAATGGAAACCAATGAACTCACCAAGTACTCAGAAATTCTTTAGAAAATATTATTTTCTCGATTTCTGTTTTATCTAACTGTTACATTAACTCACTGTCATTCAAAGTCAGAGTAGATCAGCCTGATAGGTGAGGGACCAACAGTCTGCTTAAAAATAAGCCAGAACTGTACAGCGATTGTGCACACAAAACTCAAGTTCTGGAAAAAAGACTAAATCCAGAAGTAGATGAACAACTGAGCTTTCTGCCACAGCTTACAGCTGGTGAGCACAAAGACGAAGACAAATAACTCACTCCAGTGTAATTGTAACTTAACAATCTTCTTTCCAATAAGTTTATTATTTGGATTATTTAGACAAAACATTTGCTATTTTAAAATAAAAACTGCTTCGTGCAGGAAGAAAAGACTAATTTACTTCCTAGACACATAAAAAGTTAAAGAAAGGAACAGATACAATTATTTACGAATAGAATTTGAGATGTAATATTTTATATGTCTATTCTGACCTGAAAGTTGTGAGTCTTAGACATCTGCTTATTGTCCAGATATGGACAGTAACTTTTTACAAGATCTGCTGAAGCCATGCTGAACTTCTGAGCATCTGAGAATCCCAGCAAACATTTTCCCAGGTTGGCAATCAACTGTGTGGCATATTCACGAAAACGAAGGCTCTCCTGAAAAACAGCAGACATCCAGTTTAATGCTTGTCTAAGTAATCCATTGTAATCTCTCTCCCCCCCCCCCCCCCCCCCCCCCCCCACTGTCAGGCATCACTGTCATGCTCAGTTAATCAGTCTAATCAGTCAGGTGGGAAGGCATAAACTTATTTATAATAAGATAGTGTGGCAGTTTCCCCTTTACCTTTCACATTCGCATGGGTGGTTTGTGACCTTCACCTCTGAGAACAACACACTGTCTGGATAATGAGTGCTCAGATACAGAGCTGCTTACGTTTTCTTCTATCTTTCATTTCTCAAAGGAACCCCCCCCAAAAAAAGCCTTTAATCAACTGATGGCCAGCCCGTTTCACCATTTCCTACAACTCCTTCCCTGTCTCATATTTTGAAGATCAATCAGCACTTGGTGGTTGAGGAGATCAATGCCGCACTGGCCACCTCTAACTGCCCAGGACTTGATCTAGTACCTATTTTAGGCTGGGTCAACCTGGCAGCCAAGGTAATTTTGGGGGAAACAATCCAGCTTCATGAAGATTTGAACCCACAGCCTTAGGGCCGCAGGTAAACATCTAGCTGCTACATCAAAGTGGTTCCTTGTTTCAAAGAAGAGGAAAGCAGAAAAGAAGAATGGGTTAAATCAAATCTGCCTGGTATAATGTTTTGGTCACACTATCTTTTTTGGCCTTCTTCTAAAAATGTGCCTTTTCTCGTGTGTTCAATATTTGTTTCACCAAATGACACCTTGCAGAAAACTAGTTAACATTCTACTGTTCTGTCCACATTCATTCTTTCTATCACTATTTCAAGACATTCTTTTATATTAAATGCTGATCAATTATTTTTTCACGTTTCCATATTTTAAATTTGTCCTAATTAACTCTGTATTCAGTAACAGGCAAACAGCACTTCAACTTACTGACACTCAATTACTTATAACTACGGTGATAAATGTTTACATGCAGAAAAGTTACAATAACAACACTAAGGGACAAAAGGAGTTGAAGTAACATTACGGTTAACATCACTTGGTAATAACAGCTACACACTGACCACCAAAGTGTTTATAACAGCATATCAAGTAAGTAGTAACTAACAAATGCATAGTGAGTTGATCGGCACAGAATCAGTTAAATTATTAAACATCCCTAACAGCAGTGTTCTAATGTAAACAGCAGTATTTTAGTATAAATAGCAGTTAGTTAGTTCCATAACCTTTAAAGGATGTTGCAGAACCAGTATTTTTTTGGCTGTTGTGGTTTTTCTAGAAAAATTTGACGTTCACTAGTTTGTCACTGCCATCTGAATGGTCAGCTCTCGGTACAACTGTCGAAACCAATGCACGACAAATTTTGTCGTCAACAAAGTTGACTTCTGCATTCAGGCTTTTAAAGGCGGCTGGCAAGCTGTGTTGTGGCTTACAGCAAAGCTGTGATATCTGCACTTTTTGACCTAATAAATCTAACTTCAGCAAATCTTTAATGACTTGCTTTTTGAGGAGCTGTGGGTTAATTCCCCCCCCCCCCCCCAAAGGGACTATTGAACCCCCATGAACATTTAAGACTCAGATATGATGTTTCCATGCATCAATTCACAAGCATTCACCCTTGCAGGCAGCAAAGACTCACACTAGTTAACTGAGGCATTACAGTCTCCTCATCTCCTATGAAAAAGTTGACTGATGAACACATGTGAATGTGGTGACCCAAGGGAGAGGTGGCAGTGAACCTCAGAACATGACGTCTGTAGTACAAACAGAAATGACAGAATCATTTTAAAAACTGCATTGCTAAAATTAAGGAACAAACTATAGGAATTACTTCAGTAGTAAACATAAGAATACTGTTACATTTAACGATAAATTAGTTAGTTAGTTAGTTAGTCTTTCCTCTTGTGTCGAGTGCGGCACATAGGGCAGAGGTCGTGACTCTCCATGCACGGCGGTCCGTTGCAATCCGTTGTAGGTCTTGGATGTTTGAGTGGCCCATGAGCGAGCCTTCCCTGATGATAGTTCTACGTAGGGTTTCCCTTGGTCTTCCACGAGATCTTTTCCCCTGTGGTGTCCAAATGAGGGCTTGGTAAGGAAGTCTTGATTTATCCATTCTAAGGACGTGGCCGACATAGTTCCAGCGGCGTTTTCGTATAAAATTAGACACATACTCTGCCTGGATTCTTGCCTTATTTGTGTATTGGTTCGGAAATCTGACCATTGAAATTTAGTATTCTTCTAAGGCATTTATTTTCAAAACTGTCTAATTTTGTGTCTAGAGTTTTCGTTGATTTCCAACTCTCGCATCCATAGGTTAGTACTGGAATCACACAAGAATTGAAGATCTTGAGTTTTGTGTGTTTGCTAAGTGTCTTTGATTTCCAGATGTTAGACAGTTTATTGAAGGCACTAGATGCCAGTGCTATTCTAAATGATATTTCTGGTGCGGTATCTCCTGTAGATGACATCTTGCTCCCTAGATAAGTGAAACTGTTGACTTTTTCAAGGCTGTTGTTGTTCAGCGTGATATCAACTGAACTGTTGGTAAGGTCTAGAATTTTTGTTTTTGCGGTGTTAATTTGGAGTCCAATTTGTTCTGAGAAATTCTGGAGTCGACTGATTTTTTCTTGGGCGTCTGTGTGTTCTGAACTCAGGAGTGCTATGTCGTCAGCGAAGTCTAGGTCTTCCAGAATTTTGTCAACCCATGTAATGCCTAAATTTGCGTTATTTATGCACTTGCGCATGACCCAGTCGATTGCTATACCAAAAAGCATCGGCGATAGGACACAGCCTTGCTTCACTCCTGTTTCCACCGGGAACCAGTCAGAATTGCCGGAATCAGTTCTTACACAGCATCGTGTTTCATTATAAAAAGATTTTATGATGTTGATATATTTGATGGGGAAACCATAGATGTTAAGCAATTTCCAGAGTGTTGGACGATGGATACTGTCGAAGGCTTTTTGAAAGTCGACAAAGTTGATCAATAATTTCGACTGGAATTCTGTAGAATCTTCAACAATTATTCTAAGAGTAAAGATGTGGTCTATGCATGACCGCTTGGATCTAAAACCGGCTTGTTCTTCCCTTAATCTTTCATCTATTGATTTTTTCAATCTTTCTAGTAGCATACTACAAAATAGTTTCCCTGGTATCGAAAGCAGGGTGATGCCTCTCCAGTTGTTACAATCGGATAAATCACCTTTTTTAGGTAATTTGAAGATTACACCATCTTAACGATAAATACAAGTTTATTATTAGTATGAAATATTTCATCAAATGTGAATATATTAATGCTTTATGCAATTTAAATATTTAAAAAAAAACACAAGATACATTTAAAAAAAAAAAATCTCTCCATGTCTGAGAGATTGTTGAAAGTGTTTCAGAATTTCTGTCATTCCAGTGTTCAATTTCCATGGAGGGTGGTTAAACAGAAATAGATTCTTTTTCTCATAGCTTCTGGAAAGTGATATGAGAGTCGTACTGTAGTAGAGATTGGTACCTCACCACATGATATCCTTAAAGACAGCAGAGGCTGCACAGATCCATTGCAATAATCCTCCAATGTGAAGAGACACACACAAAAAAGATGAAGGTTTTTGACTGTTGCTATGCTGTCCTGACATACATGGAATTTAAATAGAAAGATAGAAGGAAACACTAAACAACACAAAAATAAAAATAAAACTATAGTCACTGTGCTGGTACTTGAACCTGTAACCTCCAAATAATGAATGCTCCTCACTATGGAAACAAGTGTACTAAGATACATAACTAACTAGGAACCCAAAAAAAGGTGTCTTTATAAGACATGTCTACTGTACAGTTTAAAAACCAAAACTATGGAATACGGACATTTATATTAACCAAGCATGGGTTGAATAACAAACATAACAATTATAAACACACAGTGATGCTGTGTCTGGAATACAATGAAAATTTATTTTAAAAAAGAGTTTAGTCGGTTGCATTTTGTTACATGTAATACAAATAAATAAACAGAGACAGGACTATTGTAATTAATCCTGTCCATATGGTTCCCTCTTTATAAATGTATGTGTGTTACGTGTAACACCAGGCAACCAACCAATAAAATCTTGTTCTTAAAAAAATTATAATTTTATTCTAGATACAGCATTACAGTTTGATTAGTTTATATTTGTTACTGCGTGTGTAATTTGACCTATGTTTAGTTAATATTTATTTATATAACTTAATGTGCCATTTCAATGGTCTGAAACTAATTCTGTCCATATTCCATAGCTGTGGATTTAAAGCAGTACAAGGGACAAATGAAAACATGTGAAAGTGATGACTCAAAGTAGAGGTGGCACTGCATGTTCTTCCCTAGTTCAAGATGTACACTAACACTCTCTTTCCCAGTCAACCATTAGCTGTTATCTTTGTTTAAACAAAACCGGGTCTTTGTTTAGAGATAAACACAAACTATATATTGTCTCCCATGAGAATAGCTTTACTATATATTTAGGAATACAGTGAAACCTCGCTTAACGAGCATAATTTGTTCCAGAATCATATTCGTTAAGCGAAACCTCGTTATGCGAAACAATTTTTCTCATATAAATACATGTAAAAAATGATAATGCGTTCCACGTCGAAATAATACTCACAAAATGCTATGTATAACGTTTATTCAAAGAAAATTGTTTATATATATATTGTTAAGAAGAGTGAATCATCTTCATCTTTTCTTCAAACGCGAAACAAACCCACCTGGAATGCAAATTTAATTTGCAGAAAACAAAAGTCAAAATAATTATGATACATAGCTAATTTTTTTTTTTACTAGAAAGAAGTCCAGAGACATTTGTTTTTGCCGACGCTTCAAAATTTGGCGAAAATGCGACACAACATTATCACTGAATTAATTTGCAGCACTCATAGCCACTTCCTTATTAGGGCGATGCTTCTCAATGTAAGATGCAACAGTTTCCCATGTCTTCAGCATTTCTCTTTTTTCGCCAGAATATTGTTGCTTTTCTGTTACCTTATCCTCCTCTGACAAACTTTCCTCCAAAACTTCTTGCTGTGAAACACAATGCAATTCCATAAGCTCTTGGGTGGTCAGCTCTTGGCTGTGCTCTTCCACAAGCTCTTCGATATCACTGTTATCCACCTCCAATCCCATGACAGTGGTCAACGACACAACCTCGTTGACTACAGGTTCCACATGTACTGTCTCGAACCCCTCAAAGTCACAAATCTACAACGCTCTCCGTCCAAAGCTTCTTCCAAGCAGAAGTTAGGGTTCTCTTGGTAACCCCTTCCCCCGCCTTGTCGATCATCTTGAGGCAGGCAACGATGTGGAAGTGATTTTTCCAAAACTCTTTGAGAGTGAGGTTGGTCCCTTCAGTCACCTGAAAACAATGCTTGAAGAGTGCTTTAGTGTAGAGCTTCTTAAAGTTAGAAATAACTTGCTGGTCTATATACTGGAGTAATGGAGTAGTGCTTGGAGGCAGAAACTGGATCTTGATGAACTTAAATTCTTTAGAGAGATCATCTTGTAGGCCTGGAGGATTTATGTACACATATCACAATATAACACAAGTTCGAGAAGGCAAGGAAAACCTATCTTTGTATGTGGAGAAAAAAACACAAACTTGTAAAAAAATATTTACCCAGGTGGTAGACTCAGTAATGCGGATTTGGTTCCAGTTGTCCTCAGTCTAAGAATAGGTTGGCCAGTTACCAAGCTTTTCCATGAAAATGGCTCGGCTATGAGTGTTCCTGGCACTATTGTTGCTGGTATTTTTTGCTCACTTCCTGTCTGTAATGGTTCTAAAGACAATTAACATATTAATGTCATGAAATGAAGGAAATTATTTACGCACAACACATACAATTATTTTTGAAATAGTGTACACTGCAATCATTTACATTGTTTTACATCTGTCTGTAAATAAAAGCATGTAATTAAAGTAATGTTCAAATATCTGAAAGAAGCATCATGCTCATTTGGTACCACATTGGCTAATCTGTGTCTTGTCATTACTTGAATGGCATCTCACAATGTGCTGTTTTATTTTCTTGAACTGAAAATACCAATAAACACTAAGGTTTTTAAAATGCTAAAAAAAAAAAAAGTAAAAAAGTAAAAAAAAGTAAAGGACCCTTTTTCCACACCTTTAGGCGTATAGTACAAGACCTATATTTTTATAGACCAATCGGCACAAGATGGGTGATGTGGTCAGCATCCCACCTGCCGCTTTTACTTCCTAAGACTCACCCGGTACCCACTCAAGGCTGGGTCAACCTGGGAGCCAAAGTCATTTTTGAAAAAAGTCTGGCTCTGCCTGGGAGTAAACCCACGACCTTTCGATCCGCGGCGAGCATCTAGCCGCTCTGCCATGGTGACTCCTTTTAAAATACTAAAATTTAAGTAAAGTACACAGTTATTATAAAATTAGATTTCACCTTTGTACGTTTATGTATCACTTCCTATTGAGAAAAGACACAATATACAGGAGTGTGGCATACATAGCTCAGGGAACAGGATGTTCATCAGAATAAGTAAATAACTAGGTCGAGGAGAGCACACATGTCCTTCGAACTCATTTAAAAGTTAGCAACTCCTAATAACTCCTGTGCATGCAAAAGTTACAGGAACGTTACCACATTATCTTTGAAAGAATAGGTTTATAAGCATATCAGAAAGCTGAAACAGAGGATTAACACAGTTAGAAGCATCATACCAGGCTTTTGAACTTAATACCTTAATGTGGTAAAGTTATCTAAAATGGAAGAACAGGAGGTTAGGTTCATAGCACTGCTGGAGCATACTAGTGTCTTCCACTTTGTGTGAAATGTTCCTGGTATTTGATAAATTAAAATATTCTGAGTCTAAATTTTAAGTGTTCCTAGCAAGTAGGAGTTTATGAGGGGATGTTCTTCTTCTTTGTTCACTGGGTGTAAGCTTTGGCAGAAAATCCTGGTTATTGTTGTTCATTTGAAGTTTAGCTTTGTGCCAGGGCCTGAGTTTTGCACATGCATCCATTTTACTGGCTTATTTGTGTGCAGCTGGTTGTTCCTTGCTGTTCAAAAAAAACAAAAAGCACTCTGACTGCGAAGTTAGCTCCCAATTACAACATGCTTTTTTCTTGGATAGGCAGTGGGTCTATTTTTGTTTTCCCCACAATGAGGCCACAAAACCCTCAAGGAAATATGAGGGGATAAATTTAAAGCATTTATATCTTGTATACTATTTGAATGATCACTGAATACAGTCACAGTAAGGCAGACATCTATAAATGCCAGCGAGACCAAAGGCAGGACTAGGTTGCCTCCAGGTAGAAACAGTTCAAAAGCAAAAACTGCAGGTACTGAAAAAGTAATTTAGAACAACATTAAACACACAATCCCTCTTTTGTGTTCTAGGGCCCAGAAATGGGGGGGGGGGGGGGGGGGGGTACCCACCTTTTTACCAAGCATGTCCGAAATGACTTAATAGGGGTTTTCTGAAACTGGATGTACCAACTGCCCTGTAAAGGTGGTGGATGATGATAATAATGGTGGTGGTGGGGAGGAGGAGGAAAAGGAGGTAGAAGAAGAAGAAATAATACAAAATAATATATTTATGAATTCAGAAACAAAAACAAAACTAATACCAGACTTACTGTCATCTAAGTTCAGTGCCAAACTAAGTTCAGTTTCTTTTTGGCTCTGTTTTGACTGAACACTAGATTTTCTTTCTCTCTCATCATTATGCAGCGCTGGCGAGTCAAACCATTTAGCCAAGACAGAATAGGACACCACAATATCCATCGGTGCCAGACTGTCCACGACTAAGGCAGACGTTAAGGACATACAACAGACCAGAAACACATTCTACAACTGGCAAACTTTTGTTAAAACTGTCTAATGTCATACCAGAAGCTGAAGCAGTTCAACTACTCCTCAACCTCTCTTCTAGTCACAGTAGTTAACTACTCCTATCCACTCTGTTCTAGTCACAGGAATAAACGATTTCTACCCACTCTATTCAAGTCACAGTAGTTAACTACTTACACCCACTGTGTTCTAGTCACAGGAGTTAACTACTCCTACCCACTCTATTCTAGCCAGAGTTGACTACTCCTACCCACTCTATTCTAGTCACAGGAGTTAACTACTCCTACCCACTCTATTCTAGTCACAGGAATTAATTATATTTTCTGTGTATATATTGAATAGGTATGGTGAGAGAATGCACACCTGCCTCTCTCCCTTTTGCGCCTCGAACCAATCCGATGTTTCACCAGTTGCTCTGATGCTGCTTGTTGTTCATGATAAAGATTTACAATTAAATGCAGCAAATGCGCTGGAAACCCCATAGTTCTCCTAATAGTCCATAGTTTCTGATGTTGGACATAATCAAATGCCTTGCTATAAAATCTTTAGGTAGATCCCTAAAACTATCTACCCTCTATCAATGTTCGTACGCTAGTTTTGTTTACAGAATTTCAGCTTAAAGTTAGCTGTGGAATTAATAAAATCTTTGGGAAGCAAATAAGAGGATAAGCCATGCATGAGGTACCTGAGGTAGGGACAATTGCAGATGTAAGATGAGAAGCAGAAAGCAGACAATACTGGCAAAGCTCAACTGCAAAAAAAAACAACAACTGTTTTTACTGCCTAGATTTACCTCCTTTTAAGACAAAAGGTCTTGAAACTGAGGATTTAAGAATATATGGCCAGTGCAATCGCCACGAACTGTGCATATAAGGCAGTTATTTTAGCTCACAGCAGAAAGAAATTCCAACCTATCGAGGATTCAAACCTGGCTCTCCTGAATGAAAGTCCTGCATTCTAGGGCTGTACCGAATAGTGATTTTCACTATTCGGCCGAATACAAATCGTGGGACCAACTATTCGGCCGAATACGAATAGTGTATCATCATCATCAGGTGCCTTGCCGACTGGCCTGGGCGATCATGGCTCTCCACAATCTGCGATCTCCTGCAGCATGTATCGGTTCGTGTGCTGACACACCTTCATGCCATGCAATAAGACTGTCAAGAATCTTCTCTCGTTGTCTTTCTCTATCCCTCCTTCCACAGATCTTTCCAGTGGTCACCACATGTTCCATTTTCCCTCTTCTCATAACATGGCCGAAAAATGACGACTGTCTCCTTCTGATGTCTGTGATAAGTTGACTTCGGGCTCCCACCTCTTTCAAAACCATCTTCCGCTCGGCCATTCGTTCGATGTAATTTAAAAGCACCTTCATATTCTCGTTAGCAATATCTTCAAATTTGATTTGGGCGAAGACACCCTGAAAGAACGAAAAATGCATGATCTCTCTTCCTCTCTCGCTCTCTCTCTCTCTCTCTCTCTCTCTCTCTCTCTCTCTCACACACACACACACAGACACACACTCACACACACACGCACACACTGCGGTTGGCATTTTATGCAGTTTGTACCACGCAACCGAGTCGCAGTTTCCCCTGCTACGACAGACTTAGGCAACAGCAACAATTGTGTTAATGAGAGAGTTATTTTAGTCCATCGCAGTGTATGCAGAAACGGGTGTAAGGTAACCACTATTCGTATTCGGCCCAACCGCAACTATTCGGCCGAATACCGAATAGTTATTAGGTCCACTATTCGGCCCCGAAGCGTATACAAAGCGAATATTCGGTACAGCCCTACTGCATTCTAACCATTTTGCTAGCCACTCCAAAAAGCACTTAGAGCTGACAAATTTATTGAATGATGTCTTCATTTTTTTTTTTAAATATTCTAAGGTGCCAAACTTTAGAGCTCTTATTTTTGTACCCAGATCCTTGATTTATCTTAATTTGATAAACCAGGCTACTGTCTAAGGATACACAAGAAGAAGTGAGCTGAGCTATCACTTGCAACCTGAAAATACAAAATGAAGCAAATTATTACTTGTTAACTTAAACTTGTTAACCGAACAGGCACTTAAATGGGAAACAAATGGACTTAAAAAATGAGGACGCCCAATGAATGAATTAATGAATAAATGAATGAATGAATTAAGAATTTGACAACCACTGCATTTGGGACATTCCCACAAGTGCTTCGTCCCCTTCTTTAGTAACCAGTAAAGGATGCCCAAGAGAAGCCCTAAGATGAACACTGACGATAGAGGCCAAAAGAGTGGGACTGGATTCTAATCATAATATTGAAACAAATGCATATAAAACGGAGTGAAAAAACAAACTGTGAGCATTAGGAAACACACTGGTACCTCGGTCTGCATACTTAATCTGTTCCTGATCCTTGGATGTATACAACACAGTAGGTATATCAAATGAATTTTCCCAATAAGAACTAAAAGGAGAAATAATAATCCTCTCCAATGAAAAAAAAAGACCTTGACTCCCAGGTCAACCCAGCACTGAGTGGATACGGGGTGCAGTCCTCTGAAGTAAAGGCGGCTGGTGTGATGCTAACCAAATCACCAAGTGCAGATTGGTCTATAAAATATCGGAGTCGCCCCATATTCCTAATATGCCTAAAAGCGTGGAAAAGGGACCTTTACTTTACCTACATACTGCCTAATACTAAAACACATACACAAAAACAATAGAAGGAAACAGACTTTACTTTTCTAAAAGAGTCAGGTGCCTACTAGGAATGTTCTGAGAAAGGAAGAGAAGATATTGTTTGGAAGCTGAGCTGTCATCAAATAAAACTTTGTTTTTTTCTCTCCTCCCTCTCTCTTTCTCTCTCTCTCTCTCTCTCTCTCTCTCTCTCTCTCTCTCTCTCTCTCTCTCTCTCTCTCTCTCTCTCTCTCTCTGCTCTTTGGACCCTATTGAGGCTCATCAAGTCTGGCTTTTATTAAAAATCTCCTCAAAGAACTTTTCTTCTGTCTTCTTTTCAGAATGTTTCAGAACTGTTACATTGTTTCTTTCTCCAGACAATGTATTTGAGGCCTATCTTGACTGTTGCAGTGAGACTTCTCTGCAAAGTCTACGACATTTATCGGTGGCTTTGTTGGCATCTGTGGCTAAGGCCCTGTGAACGCGCTTTGTAATATTGGGGTGCCAGGTTTGATCCCTGCTGCGGACGATTCGTCTTGTGCTGGTTTGGAAAAGCTACAATAGCTAATAAATGCGGTTGGTTCTGCAACGTCCTGTAAAGGATTGATATGCCACTAGCTTTTGTTGTTGTCTTGAGAGAGGTAAATATAGACAGTGCCCTGTGTCATGACTAATACTGATTCATACAAGTTCATATTCCAAACAAAGGACCCATACCAAGCAAACGTTTTTGCATTTAAACCAAAGTGGACATATACCAAAGTATCACTGTAAAAGGAAAGGAAGAGAAAAGTGAGGAGAAAGGTGTAGGAAGAGAAAGGGGAGGAAGAAGAAGAAGGCAAATGGAAGAAGAAGAAAGGCAAGATAAAGAAGGGGAGGAAAATAAAGAACAGGAGGAAGCAAAAGCAAGAAAAGGAGATGGAAAATGTGGGGGAAGAAGACAGACCTGTCATAAACTTACAAACTATCATGAGTAGTAAACTTGTTTGGTGGACAGAGTCATAAGAAGATTATTATAATATATAATCCTTAGAAGACTACTAACTAATCACAATTGCATTTGTACTCTTGTTGATATCTGCAGTGAGTTTTTTATTGGCTGAGAGGAATAAGTGTCATTGGCCAATAAAGCTGATACAGCAGGTACAGGCTAAGATTTATTGGCTCTCCTCCAAACTTCTACACCATATTTTGATGGCTAAACAAATACCATAACAGGGTCTCAGTCCTCTGCAGACTTCCTGCTGAGAAACAAATCGCGGCAAAACTAGGATCGGCTCCGAATAACGAAACAAATGCTTTAACATGGTCTCAGTGATATGTTAACTGCGGACCTGTTTCTGCGACTATGTCGCACCGCCGACAGTATCCCCTGCGCTGCTACACGAGGCGCGGATGGTGGGCTAAACTAGATGGCTGGGTCTCACGAGCAGCAGCTACCGCATCTCCTGTAACGTCCTCCAATTTATTTGCTCATGAGTCCCAGGCATCTAGTTTAGATCTCCATCCGCAACGCGCGTAGCGGCGCGGGGGATACGCTCAGCGGTGAGTTTAATCGGAAGAACACTATCCCTAATCTGCATCGTAGCGCATGGTCTCCCTGCCATCTCCATATTATCGTCTGTAATGTTGCGTGTCTCGAAATAGTCAATGGTCGCTAGTATCGTCTGCCAGTATCATCTGCAGAAACGCTCGAAATTGTCAACGGTCACTATTATCGTCTGCAGTGTTGCGACTCTTGAAATTGTCAAGTAATCCTAGTTTTGCCACGATGTATTTGTCATAGGAAGTCCGAATTTTACACATGACTGAGGCCCTGTTAGGGTATTTGTTTGGCCGCAATAATATGGGGTAGAAGTTCGGAGAAGAGCTGATTTATTTTACCTCAGATGCATAAAAATGCCACTTGCCAATAGAGCTGACACAGCAGGCACAGGCTAAAATTTATTTTACCTCCGATGCATAAAAACTTTGAGCTTTACCAAGGAATAAAACACACATCTCAATACTTGTGAGGCATACATCCAACAAATTTTGCTTTAAACTACTAAAACTAAATCTGTTTATGAGATGGGGAGATATTAGAACAACAATCTTGGATATGCAATAACAGATGATGTAAAAGTAGAGGGCCCTTTTTCACTCACTCAGACGTACTGAGTACATAGGACTAGACCTATATTTTATAGACCAATCAGCACTCAGTGGGCGATGTAGTCAACATGAAACATCATGCCGGCTGGCTTTGCTTCTTAGGACTGTAACTAGTATAAGAGATGATTGCAGAAGTGAAAAAAAAAGGAAGTCAAAATGAGAATAGGAAAGGCCAAAGCAGATGTGAATGCAACACAAAAGTTTATTCTCAACAATTTGCTTGTATCTTGTGGTGACACAGTTCTCCTATATAATTGTTATGAGAAGGGATTGACTTCAGAATTTGGTGACAACTGGTAAGAATGATGGGAAAAGAGTAAGGGAGGGGCAAAGAGAAAAATATTTGGATGGCTTTACCATATGGACTAGAAAGTACAAGAGCACTGACTGGATCTATGAATAATTTGATCATGTGGGTTGGTGAATCATGATTATCTATGCTTTAAGGCAAATGATGATGATGATGATACACATATAATTACTTGTTTTGTTTGTGTTCAACAAACTGTGCCACAAAAATTGCAGTTATCTAGAGCAAACTAACAATCTGCACAGTTTGTGGTGACTGTACCAGCCAGGTACCAACAAATCCTCAGTCCAAAAATAGCCCTCCAAATCTACGCCATCCTCAAAAATGGAATTAAAAAAAAAAAAAGAGTGTAAAAGACAGTGTTTAAAATATCTCATCTCTCACATTAGACCATAGGTTACTTTGTAACAGTAATGAAATAAAATTGTTAAATGTTGAGTGGGGCTTCTGTGATTTTCTCCTGTTTGATTCTCATCTGTGAGGTGTTAACCCATCAGGCAGCATTCCTTGAAAGAAATAATGACTAACTGAGTAATCAGCTTTACAAAAAAATTATCAGATTCCACTGTTTATGACAAAATTGAAGTATTTTGGGCATATCAAGCGTCACAGTGGCTTGGAAAAGACAGTGATGGAGGGTGGAGTTTGGAAGGCGTGGCGGGGGTCGACCACCGCGAAGATGGATACAGGACATTAAAGCACTGGCACTGAAAGCACATGGGGCCAGAGAGCTGGGTAGGGAAAGGAAAACTTTCAGGCGTGCTGTGAAGAGAGTGATGTTCTGTAAAAGACTTGCTGATTGATGATGACTGTTTATGAAACCAAAACTTACTGCTGCTGTCTGAGTGGGTTTTTTCTCTAATTTCTTCTTCTTCTTCTGTGTGCAGGAGTGCAGGTGTATGCACACGTGCATGCGTATGCATGTATGCATGTGTGTGTGTGTGTGTGAGAGAGAGACCAACAGAGAGAAAACAGATCTTAAAAAATAAAAGAGGTCTGCTGGTATTTGTTAACTTGGAACCAATGTTGTATGCAGTGGCAAGGTGTGATCAGTTCACAAGTGTAAGCGCTAGCAGATAACAGTTACGCTGAAGAGGGTTTCAAATGCTATTTTCCTCATCCTCGCTTCACTATTGTGTTTAGGATGTGTGTTCAGCTAGAACAGTAATACTAGTAACCAGCAGTTTTCACACATTACAGTTTCCTTATACGTGGCGTAAGCATGCAGCAGGCATTCTTTTCCCTACTTTAAAACTCTTGACACTGAGTGGCATATTTGTAATAAATAGTAAACAATAATAATAAATAGTCAAATAATGTATTTTTCTTTTGCAATTAAAAGTGTAAGTGGTTATTACAGTTGTAACATTCACGTCTCATCGCTGGTTTAATAGGATTACTTATTCTTCTTCTTCTTTATGTTCACTGACTGTAAAGTTAGGTGAAAGATTCTGGTTGTTCCTCCACCTCTGGACATTGGTCTTGTTCCAGAACCTGAGTGTTGCATCCAACATGTTCTGTTTAACAGAACGTACATACTTGTATGTAGACTGTTGGTTCCTTGCCTCTCAGGCAGATGCACTCTAACTTCAAAGAAAGCTCCCAGTTAGTCGACTCTTACAAAATGCATGTTGGGGAGGCAAAGGGTCTATTCTTGTTTTCCCTCACAGTGGGGTCCAAGAACCCACACAGGCATTATGGGATTACTGATAAACACATGGTGAGTGGCCTGGTAAAGAATGCATTAACTTGAGAGACCCACTGAGGTCAGACAAGTTACATCCTGTTACGTCTCTCAGCAGTACCAGTTTTTTTTTAAAGGCTGGTTTAGTGACAGCAGATGGGATTCAGAGCTCCGTTACTTAGGCACTAGGCCTAGAAACAAATCTTTGTGTAATTCTCTCTCAGATAGCTGCAAACTAGTTTAGTAATGAATCTAGAGGAAACTCTTTATGCCATTCCTACTTTTTTAGTGCTCTGGTCACCCAAATGGCAATACATCTCACATGCCAGAGTTGAAAAGATGACAACAAAGAAACAGACAAAACTTGCTTTCCCTCTCTGCATGTTCCAGGATCCTATTTCTTTTAAGGGGAACAAAAAAATAGACCCAGTTCTCCTTAACAAACATGTCACTAAAGGCCACTAATTGAAAAATATGCTGAGATCAAATGATGGGTAAAAAAGGAGCTGCTATGTACCACAATGCATGAAACTCCACCAGGGCAGCACAGCGAGCAATAAACAAAGTTTATTGGCGACACAAAGTACCAACATTCAGATGAGAATCACCGGGCGCAAGTCCAAGAAACTCTGTTCAACCATTAGGTTATATCAGGGCCTCTGACAAAAGCCAGAGTGGGGTGTTAAACTAACCCAAATTTGCGATCCAGTTTGTGAGGTTATGTAGGTTTATTGTACCACAACACAACATGTCAGCTGCCCTTTAAAGGACAAATGGAGTAGAGGAAGTTGAAACCTGCTCTGTCAGAGGATTCATAAACAACAAACATACAAAAACAGTTACAAGATATGTTGATTTTAGTAAATACCTTAGGCTCAGACAGATGCTGGTTGCAAACATATGTATTTGGTTTGTGGTACACATAAAGTGTTCTGAAACAAAATGCACAGTAGAAGTTAGTACACTACAGTGTGCTTTAGCGGCTGTCACTCCATTTTAGAATGAGAATTGTTTTTGCTTAGTCCCCCGACACTACTTCTCCATTCTTTTATAACTGCTTCCTCCAGCTTCTTCCTCCTTTATCCATGACCTTCCGTCTTCTATTTTATTTTTCCTACTTTCCTATTTCTCTTTTGTTATTCTTCCTTCTTACTCATTTAAACAAAAATATGTCGTCAGTAATATTCAGACACTGCCCAATATTTTTTAACTTTCTCCTTTCCATGTAGTTCTTCCTTCAACGCAGTCTATCTCTAATGTACCTATGTATGGGCAGCTAGCAAAGAAGAACTTTTTTTTTCTGGATCAGAGATTACTGCCAGCACACAAGACATAAGAGATCAGGAGAGAAGACAGTTTAGCATAAGAAGAGCATCTGTATCAAACACTATTGCCAGTACACAAGAGAGAAGACAGTTTAGCATAAGAAGAGCATATGTATCATACAAGAGAGAAGACAGTTTAGCATAAGAAGAGCATCTGTATCAAACACTATTGCCAGTACACAAGAGAGAAGACAATTTAGCATAAGAAGAGCATCTGTATCATACAAGAGAGAAGACAGTTTAGCATAAGAAGAGCATCTGTATCATACAAGACATAAGAGATCAAGAGAGAAGACAGTTTAGCATAAGAAAAGCCTCTGTATCACACAAGACATAAGAGATCAAGAGAGAAGACAGTTTAGCATAAGAAGAGCATCTGCATCAAACACTATTGCTAGTACACAAGATAGAGATTGAGAGAGAAAATAGTTTAGCATCATAACAATCATAACATAGGAAGAACATATGTATCACACACTACTGCCAGTACACAAGATAGAGATCAAGAGAGAAGACAGTTTAGCATCACAGCATTGGAAGAGCATCTGTATCAGAGATTATTGCCAGTACATGAAGCAGCTGCCTGTGGACAGATATGGACCAATGCCATCAGTAAGGGCTATTAAATCTGCAAAAATAATCTTCTTCATGTTCACCAGCTCTTAACTTAAGCAGAAACTACTGGCTTTTCATACACTTCTGGACTTTAATCTCATTCCATAACTATTACAGCTCCATTTTACAGCAGTGGTTTTTTTGTATGCAGCCTGTTGGTTCCTTGCCTCTCAGGCAGATGCACTTTACCAGTAGTTCTTACTTCAACACTGTCTATCCTAATGTTTGTGTACCCGTGTATGGACAGCTGGCAACTTTCTATCAGGAAGAAGCAACTTTTTGTAAAGGACCAACTGCATGATCATTCTTATGGTGTGAACTTCGAAGGAAACCCCTAATTAGTCAACTCTCATGACATGCTTGTTATGTAAGCAGTGAGTCTACCACCCCCCCTCCCCACCCCTCCACAATGGGGCCCTGGAACTCCACACTAAGTATCTGCAAAATGTTAACACACATACCTGAAACATTTCATGAAAACATCAAAGTCCATCCAGAAACTTGTGGGCTTCGGAGGGCTGCTAGCACTACAACTCTCTGCAAATGCTAATTCATCATCAATGCCCAGACTATCCTCTTTAAGTCCACTTGCAAAAGACAGTGGTGGAGCCAGACCTCCGGAATCACCAAAAGTTGCATCCGATTTGGTTAACTCTGTTTAAATAAATGAGAGAGAAAGTAGAAAGGCTGTAATCTATGGGTTGCTTTTCTCATGTCCTTCTTTTCTTCTTCTTTCATTTGCTGGAAATAAATTATCTATACCTGCAATATTGTCTGTAGTATGAACTTCACTGTCTTTTGTAATTCACTTAGTGACCCGTACAGTTTTCTCATGTTCTGACTGGCTGGTTTTTGGCTAAACTGATTGTCTGTTTGATTAATCTGGTTGCATTTGGTCGATTTGAATTGTTGGTTGGTTAATTAACTGTTTTTAATTGAATGGTTAGTTACTTCCCTGGTTTGTTAGTTAGTTGCTTGCTAGGTTTAGTGATTGGTTGTTGGATTGAACTCTTTAAGTCCAATGTACTGGAGTTTAGGTTATCTAAATCTTGAAAACTGAGTGAATTTGAGGCTGTGATTTATCTCTCAGGTTTGTATTATCTCCATAGGATTGGACTGCACAGCTCTCATGCCCTCTCTAAACACACGCATGAAAGAACTTCATACCTTCTGCAGATAGTTTTAAAAAAAAAAGAGAAGAAGAAGCAACAGAGTGTTACAGATCCACTGCAAGCAATCTTCACTGAAAAGACAGCTATTATTGACAGAATGATTTATTATATACAAGGGGAAGAGCCACTCATGCTCCACACACTGCTTGAGGTTGGAGTGGTTAATAATGAATGCATGATGCATTGTCCAGAGAAGAAAAGGTTCAATGCTTCTGGTCCATTATTATGGACAGGCAGGCTGACTGTTCTTGACCTGACAAGTTATCTGTTTCAGGCCATGGTTAGCTATTGTGTTATTCTCCATAGGTGGACTGAAAATATATAGTTCCATCATGGTGTGACACTGTGAGCTTTGGATTTCATTTGTATTCTTTTTGATTAGTTTAAGGTAATTTGTGTTGTGAACTGCAGATTCAGAGGGGAGTTGAGTGGCTTGTTGTACAGAACTAGTGGTGCCTTATGCACTTACCTGCATGAGCAACTGTTGATTTACTGAAACTGCTAATAACATTGAGGATGAACTGCAATTTTTGTGGTGGACTGTTTGTACTTGTACTTCTGATGGCTGTCATATGGATTTAATGCTATTGGCTTTGTTGAGATGTAGAGTGTGTCAGTTTTTTCACAAGGGGACAATGATGGGCTTTCTGTGTGGTTTTTCCTGGCATGCAAATTGGAGAATTATGGGATGATCCATCTGCCATAAAGTTGGAACTGTAATTAACTGATTAAAAGAAAGAGTTAATACTCTGTAGCCTTTTTTAATGATTATCTTATTAGCATGCAGTCTTGACCACATCTACCTTGCCATGCACAAACTCACCACCAAATGATGCAGAACCAGCCAGTCTGACTGTTAATTTCCAAACATTCCTGCTACCCTGGAGAAAACGATTTTTGCTGAGGATGCACTTACGGGTTTGCCTAAAGTGAAACAGCTTTCAGAGAGGACAAAACAAGTTCCAGTGGACTGAAAGGTGAAGATAAAGATTCTGGCATTGGATACGAAACAGGTTGAGAAAACCTGAGAGCAATATAACTAGAAGTTGTTTGGCACTGGAATCCACAGGGGTGTAGAAATAAAGAAAAACCAAAAAGCACATGGAGAAGGGAGCTACAGAATGTAGTTAGAAAGATGGCGATGACATGGAAAGGGCTTCATGCTAGAGTGAAGGAAAGAACAACTTGGCATGAGTTGGTTGAGGGCCTATGCTCCACTGGGGGTTAGAAAGGCAGAAGAAGAAAGTGAAATATTTGATTTTGCATTAATCATTAGCTTTTTTCATTGCAGCCACTTCTTACTTCAACACTTTCTGTCTCAAAATTAATGTACTTTATGGTCAAAATCGTTCAGTCTGAATAACTAATCCTCATGTGGGTCCTGGTGCCCTACTGTAGGGAGAACAAGAATTGACCCACTGCCTACCCAAAAGCATGTCAAAAGAGTCGACTAGCTGGGAACTCTCTTTGAAGTCAGAGTACATCTGCCTGAGAGGCAAGGTACCAACAGTCTGCACACAAATGAGTCAGATTTGTAAAATGGATGCGCATTCAGTACCCAAGTTCTGGTACAGGACTAGAGTCCAGAAGTAAATGAAGAACCAAAACTTTCCGCCGTAGTTTACAGCTGGTGAACGTGAAGAAGAAGTCGAAGAAGAAGTAAAAAAGAATACTAACATTGAAAAGAATGGGATAACTCATTTCGCTGGGATAAAATAAATTAACTCTACATGTGTTTTGGCGTGTCCAGAGATATATAACATCTGTCACAGACTGACGTTATATTACCCATTATATCTGAACTATTAGTTTAGCTACTTCTGTTCCACTGTGTCTCTGTTGAACTCCTTCAGACGTAAGTATTTACTGCATTTAAGATCAAGCTTTCAAGATGTTAAGAGATAAAGTAACAGCATTGGACTGAAAGAATTAAAATACAAAAGGAATAAGGCAAAGAGACTTATTTGTATAAAACATATAAAAAGTAAAGATCTTTTTTCATGCTTTAGGCGCATCGGGTATATGGGAAGAGCATCCCATATTTTTATAGACCAATCGGCACTGGATGGGTAATGTGGTCAGCATTACGCCGGCCGTCTTGACTTCCCCAGGACAGCCATCTTGGTACCCATTTTAGGCTGGGTCGACCTGCGACGCCCCATACCATGATAAAAATCCACGCAGCCAACAGTGGGTTTTGACCGCGGTACGTTGGATTACGAGTTGGACTCACAACACCTAAGCCAAAGACGCCACTCGTATAAAACTTATAGTGAAACTAAAAAACATATAGTTCACTTGTGGTTTCCGGGTTACCATTGTGGGGGAGGGGGGTAGACCTTACACCCCCCCCAATCAGCAAGCCATAAGACTTGACTAATCAGGGATGGTTTCATTCAAAGTTAGAGTGTGTATGCCTGAGATGCAAGGAGCCAAATAGTTTGCATACAAATAAGCCAGATCTGTAAAATGAATCTGCTTAACAAGACTAATGTTCAGAAATGAATCGACAATCAGAAATTTCCGCTGGATTTTACAGCTGGTGAGCGTGAAGAAAACATATAGTTAGTTTTCTGGTACAAAAAACATTAATGCATATAGTATATTGTTTAACCAGAATGCTCGTATATACTCTTTAACTATTGAGTATTATAAGAGTTCTATCATACCTTTATACTCTATCTTACCTTTACACTCTATCTTACCTTTATACTCTATCTTACCTTTATACTCTATCTTACCTTTATAGACAAGAACTCTTTCTTACCTTTATACTCTGTCTTACCTTTATATTTAGAATCTGTGCTGGCTTCATGAGATTTTGACACAGTCTTATACTTTGATGAAGTCGATTTGGAATCCTTTGCAGACTATTCAAAAGTTTAAATAAAAAAAACTATCTGATTTACAAAAATAACAACTGGAAGAACAGAAAGTAATTTGAGATTAAACTGAGTTTATGCTAAATGTGTGAATGAAGGAATGAATGAATGAATAAAGAATTGACATTCCTGTCCTCAGGATATTCCCAAACATGCTCCGTCTCCTTCCTCTGTAGCTAACAATGATTCAAAATGCTAACAGTGCATCTGCAATCTAAATAAAAGTTTGCCTATGTCCCCCCCCCCCCCCCCCCCCCCCCCCCCCTCCCCGTTCCCCCAGTAAGGAAAATGCTTTTAAAGTGGCAAACCTGTCATTAAAACAACAAAACCTACAAAAAAATGTTAATTTTAAAACATATTTACATCCATTTGTTTTCAAATTAATATTCATAAACAACAAAATTACCCAATTCTTTGCATGCTTTTTATCAGCTTAATTAAAGAATACAAGCAACTTAGATACAGTTAGTGAATTCGAGCAATAAAGGAAACAGACACTGTATACTCAGTGATACTGTAAGAAAATATGAGTGTGAATGTGCACTGATGGTTTCAAAAAGTAAACAACTTCTCACATCATATTTGGCATGTCAACTTTGGGATCGGAAAGGCTGTAGGAAAATGCATCCCGGCCTGTGGCTTAGAGGTTGCAAACATTATTTGTAATTCTGACATACCTGGTTTGATTTCAGCTGTGGGTGAATTGTGATTATTTTGACAATGGAATTAAAATCCAACCATCCAGAAAGCAGTGGCAAACTACTGAAGGTAACATCTATCCAGTGACACTACAGACACACATAAAATGCTACTGCTGGTTTGCAATTTCCTCTAAAAGACAGACAACTAACTTTTTAAAGAATATTTTTTAAACACATTTCAGGAGAACTCTGTCCTAATTTCAGCTACAGTTTATCAATTCTCCACATATCTGATTGTGATGCTTATACATTTGGATAAGTTGCTGCTTATGTTATACTTAGAGTCAAACTGTGTTAATCATGTTCTGCTTTAAACAAATTGTTTATCCACTTTAGGAACCACTAAAAACAAGGTCAAATTCAACTCTACAGTGGTCTTGGTAGGACAATAATGGACGGCACAGTTCCTGGAAGTAAAGGCAGGAGTCAAGAAGCATTAGATATCCAACTGTCAGTAGCTTATGGTAGTTGATTAATTAAAAAATAATGATAGAGAGATTAAACAAGAGAGTGAAACAAAGGCAAAACTGAATTTGAAATGTATGATGCGAAAGAAATCAAATATTAGCATTCTTTTCAAGTCATTTAAATAAAAAGTATTTATAGAAAATAAAGAACCAGAGCCTTTGCTGGACGAGCTACGCTCAGCAATACAGTCTCAAGAAAGGGAAGTCACCAGGTTGCAACAAAATAGCAGGAGAACTAATTCAGGCAGGAGGAGAGGCCAGTATCCGAATCTACCATATACTATGCAATAAGATCTGGAACAGTGCTAATTTGGCCTAAAGCATGAAAAAGAAAAATCCTTATCCCTCTCCTAAAGAAAGGAAATCTTAAACTATGCTTCAACTACTGTAACATCGCATTAATAAGTCATGCTAGGAAAATCCTCTTATGGATTATCATAAAGAGGATTGAAAGGAAACAATATGAGCTACATGAAGCACAAGTGGGTTTCAGACATGGTAGAGGAACTAGGGATCACATCTTTAATTCCCCGTATGGGTTCCGGTACCCTAATTTAGAGAAAATAAGAATAGACCCACTGCCTACCCAAAAGCATGTTGTAAGAGTCAACTAACTGGGAGCTTCCTTCGAAGTCGGAGTGCCTCTGCCTGACAGGCAAGGACCAACAGTCTATCTATTCACAAATGAGTCAAATCTGTCAAACGGATGCACGTGCAACACTCACGTTCTGAAACAGGACTGCAGTCCAGAAGTCTTCATGCTTATTTCATTGATTATAGCAAGGCATTTGATTGTGTCAGAAATTGTGGAGTGTTATGAGAAGTACGGGGTTTCCATCGCATTTAGTGCATTTAGCCAACAATTTATATCACGAACAACAAGCAACCATTAGAGCAGCTAGTGAAACATCAAACTGGTTTGAGGTGTAAAAGGAAGTGAGGCAAGGGTGCATTCTCTCACCATATCTATTCAATTTATATGCAGAAAACATAATAAGAAATGTCAAAAATGACCAGACTTCTGACAGTCATTAACCGCTAATAACTGGTGGCAACCCTATTCCAGAACTTCACTATGCAGATGACACAGGCCTCTTTTCGAACCGTCTCCCAGTTCTTAAGAAAGAAAATAGGGCCTTTTGAGCTGAAATGCTGAAGAAAGATTCTCAAAATACCATGGACAAGGAAGGGAGAAATACTGACATTTTAAAAGATCAGAACATCAAGGAAGATTGACTAATAAATAGTATCTTGACTCAAAAGATAAACTACTTTGGTCATATCAAGCACCATGGTGGATTTAAAAAAATAATAGCAGAAGGCAATGTACCAGAAAGGAAGAGAAGGGGCCTACAAACACAAAAATGGGTGCAAGATATAAGTGGCTCTATGAATACAATGGTATACGAGGGAGGAGAGCTGGCAAGAGACCGGGTTTCTTTCAGGCAGAATGTGATAAGAGCGACGTTCTGCAAAGGACCTGCTACATGATGGAAAAGATTTCATAGGAAATATAAATAACATTACCTTTCCCCTCTGTTTACCAGTGTGCTGCACATCCTCTTCCTATGTCAAGAATAAACAAATGATTAAAAACTGAAATGCTCTACCACAGTAGGAGTTTCTACTAAAACAATTATAAGCATTATTAAATTAAATGTTTAGGTTTTAGTTTAAACAATGGATCAACATCATGGCACAAGGGTAGTAACCCATAAGCGCTCTGTTCTACTTCTAACTCAAGTCTGAGTCCAAAGAATCTCAGTGCAATGCATGAACTCCATAGCACCAGCGAGAGTCCTGAAATACTTTGAGTAGATTTTTAACTCTAAATTTTGCTTGGGCAGCGCAGTTAGGCTACTCTTTTCGATTTCCAACTGCCAAAGGATTTTTTACATGTGCAACAATACATACGAGCGTCCAATCTTACTACCCAGAGACCAGAGGAAATTACTAGAAGTCTATGTGAAAAAATTCCAGTCTTTACCGGGGCCTGAACCCAGGACCTCCAGCTCTCGAATACGGAAGATAAAGTAATAATTAGAAGAAGAATGGAACCGAAACCAATCACACAGTTCATTAAATGAACAACATATGATGGCTGATCATCTGAAAAACATGTCCTTGTAGTTGCTGTACAAGTAAAAACTCTGGCATTAGGATCAGTGCAAATACATGAGACTGCTGCACAGTTTCCCACTGTCACGTCAACTAATTAAAATCTTCACAGTCATTAGTCATCAGTCACGGTTCCATCTTCGCTGCAAACAGGGTGCCCCATAACTATTCCGTTCCTGTGCCAGTGTAAACCACACAATCTGTCCTTAAATGTTCCATGTGAAAAATTAGTGATAATAAGCATATCAGCCCAAGCAACATTTTTAAGCTCACAATTGTAAAGTAAATGCATAACGCAGCCGTTAGATGTGCCATCAATAACAATCTACTGCCAGAATTACAGCTTACTGATGATGCGAGCAGTCCATCATGAAAACCAGCATTGGTGCATGTAATACAGCATAAGAACATGTCATTCCTAATGTAATCGGCCACCTGCCATTTTTAGTTCAGTTCATAATACTGAAAAATTTATAATTTTTAATTTTTAAACCCATCATAATATTCAAAACAATGTTTTCCCATTGTAAATTTAAATAATGCAGACACAAACAATACATTGCCTGGCATATGTCACTGTATCTCATCAGGTGCATTACCAGAGTTAAATCAACAAATAATGAAACACAAAATGAATCTTTATCTTGCTGAAATTCATAAACTACATTGCTGAGTTGTGTTCATCTGTCCGCCGGAAATTCAAAATCAGAATAGTCACGTGATTACCATTTAAATTGATCAGGTAATCTTTCTGCTTACATAAAAAAGGAAAGTAGAGTTTTACTGAGACAGCCTCGGCCACTTTTAGCTAACTCCTGTTCAGTGGGTGGTAAATAATCCTGAAAGCACAATCTTTATCAACTATGTGTCCAGAGTCAAGCAAATGATGACCTATCGAAGAATTAGGTTTTCTCTTCTTGGTCGATCCTGATGCAGGATCTCCACTCAGTTGTATGTGGAGCCATTTATAGATGTGTTCTGCAACTCTGTTTTCAAGCTGTCTCTGACTGATGTAAGTCAACTGACACTTACATGTAAAGTGATAAATGCAATTGGATTTGGTGTTCTACTCCTTCTTTAACAAATGGATTAAAAATGGGAGTGGTCTTGTATCTCATCACTGGGACAGCGACAAGAAATGTTTGTACCGATGGCCATAATAATATCTAAGAATTTGTTTTTGGGTACACCTAGTCACACTCACAAGTCTACAAACTATGCAGTTGCAGGCAGTACCAAACCTGTTTTATCTGTGTAATGGCCAGTGCCTCAAGACTTCATTTCATTAAAAACCTGAAAATGTTGGAAAAGCAGATTTCTCGGGTGACAGGGTTAACTCATTACATTAGAATTCTCAACTCTGTTCCCTTCACCCAATTGTGTTATTATAAATTACCTTCACTGGATTAATATTAGCTAGAATCTGTGCAAGAGTTTATAAGTGAACAGTCAATGCACAGTTAGAACAAATACAGGAATGTCAGAAAAGTTTTACATTAGATCTGGAGTGAGACGGGGGTGCATTCTATCACCACTAATGTTCATCACATACATTGATCAAATTTGCAAATCAGCTAACATTAACGAGGGGGACAACATCAGAGAATTACTAAATGAAATACTTTTCCCTGAAAACAAGGCAATGATAGCACCAACAGCAGTACAGCTACAAGAATATATTATTAGACTTCATTCAGAATGCGACAACTATGATATGAAGATCAACGTAGGCAAAACAGAAGTGATGACATTCTCCAGAAAAGAAAGAACCACCAATATCAAAACTGATGAATACCAGTTAAAGCAGGTGAAGCATTTTACATATCTGGGGAGCATTTTTTCAGAAGACGGAAGAATAAATAAAGAAATTCAACAAAAATGCAAAAAAGCCAATCAGGTTTTAGGCCAAATGGCACCAATTTTGAAATGCAAGCCAATGATCTTGACACTAAAAGAACACTTTTAACACAATATTCTTACCAATGCTCTGCTATTAATGTCAAACATGGACACTGTCTTCAGAAGACAAATGGAAAATAGTCATAACAGAAATGAAATGTTTACGTACTATGCTAGGTGAAACGAGGAAAGATCAACTTAGAAACAATGATATCAGGAGACTAGCACAGAACCAATACTGATCTTTTTAGGTAAGACAACAAATCAAACTGTTAAGCCATGTAACAAGATTGGCAGCAGACAGGGTACCACAGAGAGCAATGTTATTCAGATACAACGGTAACAGACCCAGAGGTCGACCACGCAGAACATGAACAGCAGAAATATGAGAGACACTGAAAAGTACTTTTTATGAAGCTAACAGAAGAGCTCGCTCTAGAGGTCTCTTCCTGGCCTGACACTATAAGGCATTCCAGGAGTAGAGAACAGAAAAATAAGAAGAAGAAGAAGAAGAAGAAAAAGAAGAAGAAGAAGAAGAAGAAGAAGAAGAAGAAGAAGAAGAAGAAAAAGAAGAAGAATAAAAGAATCTGACTATTGTCATTGTGCTGGCCAGAACAGAGCAATGTCATCAAGAATGGTTGCGAACATGTCAAGGCCAGCACGTGTGGTGATGATTATTGGAGCAGTATTTGGCAGAATGCACAATACCATTCTGCTGCAGAAAAGCAACACTACTCTGCTTGTCACGCATCAATGCTGACAGGTCACGGAAATTCATGGTGAAGTAAGAACTGCTTCCAAATGGGCACAGTGATGATGACAAACACTAAGAATAATGACACCAAAAAACACACGTACACACTGAGAATGATGACGCAATAAACAATGGAAATAACCAATACATACACCCCTAGTATATTGGATATTCCCAGGGATTCCAGAATATTCTTTGTTTGGGGTGAGTTAAAAGACAAAACCAAAGAATTTAGTGAAGTAGGATGGCCACTGTATAGAGCACAAACTTTAACAGACTTTCTTATGTTCCTAAAGCAATTGCAAAAATAAATCTGATGCTCCTACCTTGACAGATTCCTTTGCTATAAAAGGAGCAAAAGATTTACGCTCATGCACAACAGGTGGCGGTGTAGGAGCATTTTCATCGCCTTCATCAATCATGTTATTATCTGAGCGGGATCGGGTCTGATGTCTGTCCAAGGAAGACTTTGGACGATGTCTATATTTCCCAAGCAGCAAAAAAAAAAAATCCTTGTTAATTTCACTCAAGGCCTCAAAACATATAGTGGATATTTGAATTATGGATTCCCTGTGTGGGTTCCAGGGCCCCATTGTGGGAAAAGCAAGAACAGATCCACTGCCTCCCCAACAAGCATGTCATAAGAGTCGACTATTCGGGAGCATCCTTCAAAGTTGGAATACATCTGCCTGAGAGACAAGGAACCAAGAGTCTGCATACAGATAAGTTTGATCTGTGAAATGGATGTGCATGCAGCACTAAGGTTCTGGAACAAGACTAAGGACTGGAGGTGGACAAACACCCAGAACTTTCTGTCCAGAGTTTACAGCTAGTGAACACAAAGAAGCAAGAAGAATAGTGAATGAAGCCACTAAGGCTGCCATATTTCTGTAGTATGGTTTGCTTTAAAATGGAACAGAAAACATGCATTACATGACTTGAAGGATTCTATCATATACTGTGCACTGTTTGGGACAAACATAGTTAAAAAGTACCACGTCAACCGCTTCCATAATCTGTATGAGAATCCAACATTTAAATCCATACACAAGAACACATGACCTTTCATTAACCTTTCACCTTTTACATAACCTTTTCAATGCCAAACAATGAGGCATGCACTTCTTGGCATTTCCAACCCAACCATGCTCTTACCGTCTTATATTTCAAACAGATGCTATAATAATCCTTTGAATCTGAATTATTAGTTTAACTACTTCAGATTAACAACTATCAGTTTCTTTGTAAAAACCCCCTCAGACCGAAGTATGAGGGGAAGGAAGTCAATAAGTAAGTCACAAATGGTTATGAGATGGCAGAAAAATGTAGTTGGTGGTTTCTAAAGGTGTCATTAGGTGACAGCAACATCAAACTTCATATCTCCATGTGTTAGGTGGTGCTAGGTGTTGCATGCGCAGTTGCAACATAGAAACAAAATGGCAACTGTATTTAGGGAGTTCACCCTAAAAGAACAACATGCTGTTGTGCCACTTTTTTTCCTGGAAGAGGGGGGGGGGGGCAAAAAAAACAGGCTGCGAAGGACATTCATAACGAAATGCTCCCTGTTTATGATGACAAATGTTTATCCCGTAAAGCTGTGTCTAGCTGGGCAAAAGAATTTTCTCAAGGAAGCTCTAAAACTGTTGATGAAATTCAATCTGGTCGTCCTGTTGAGATTGCAACAAACGCATCTATGCAGTGGGTGGAGGAGATGATTAGAGGTGGTAGGCAACTAGCGGTTGACTCTACAGCAGCTGCAATAGGGTGCTCACATGGTTCAGCATACAACATAGTGCATGGTTGATTGAAATTTAAGAAAGTGTGCTCAAGGTGGGTTCCCAGACAACTGATGGAGGAGCACAAAATGAACTGATAAGGCCTGTTCTTGCAGCATCTCTGTCAATACGCAAATGATGGAGAAGATATGATGAACAGGATTATTACTAGGGATAAATCATAGGTGCATCACTACCAGCTCAAATCAAAGCTTGCTATAATGTGATAAAAACATCCTTCTTCACCTTGTGTTCAAAAATTTAATGTACTGCTCCTTCATGACAATGACAGACCAGATACAGCTCGGTTAACTCAGGAGAAAATTAACTACTTAGGATGGGAACATCTGGAACATCAACCTTACAGCCCCAACTTAGCCCCTAGCGATATCCACCTTTTTGGTTCTCTGAAGACCCACCTTAGCGGGAGACATTTCGCTAATGATGCAGAAGTGAATGTGATGGGACAATGTGGTTTAGAAAATGCAGTTCTATGCAGCAGTTTTGGGGAGGGGGAGGCTGATAAAATGGGACAAGTACCTCAGTGTGGATGGGAATTATGTTAAAAAATAAAGGGAAAATGTAGGTGTAAAAATAAACAGTTTTCAAGTTGCTATTGTCTTTAGAGTTTTTTTTTTTTTCAAACAACCTTTTGTGACCTACTAATTGACTTCCCCTTATATTAACTGTTTTTAAGCTTTGGAATAGAAAGGGTTAACAAAACAAGTATGTGAGACTGTTTGTGTATGCACTTGAGGTGATGGTTATGCCTTTTTACAATGTCACTCATTCTAGTAATGTTTTCATAAATTAAAAATCCACATGATCTCAGATCCTGATTTGGGTGATATTCCTAGCACTGCCCACCTTAGTTTCTGAGCTTCTTACTAGTTGAAAATGGGATTTATTTGATATAAATATCCACAGATGCTTATCAAGTGCCTTGTTGACTAGCTTGAGTGATCACATCTCTCCACAATCTGCAATTTTTAGCAGCTCATATCAGTTTGTATGCCGACACAATTCCATGCCATGACAAAAGGCTGTCAATAATCATCTTGCATTGTCTTCCTTTGTCTCAGATATCTTTCTAAGTGAATAAATATTGCTGAAAAAAAATATAAATTATGTTAACATCGTTAAGCCTCTTTCAATCATCATAATCATCAAGTGCCTTGCTGACTGGCATGGGCGATCATGCCTCTTCACAATCTGCAATTGGCAGCTGCGTGTATCAGTTCGTGTGTTGACACCCTTCCATGCCATGACAAAAGGCTGTCAAGAACCTTCTTGCACTGTCTTCCTCTGTCCCTCTTTCTACAGATCTTTACAGTGGTCACAACATGTTCCAGTTTCGCTCTTCTCATAACATGACCAACAAATGACTGTCTCTTTCTGATGTTGGTGATAAGTTGTCTCCACGTACTCGCCGCTTTCAAAACATCTGGGTTGCTCTTCTTAGCTGTCCAAGGAATTCTGAAGATCCTTCTGTAAAACCACCATTCTGAGGCCTCAAGATATTGTTTGTTTATTAATTGCCCAGGATTCACTGTCCCAAACAGTGCACAGTATGTTAAAACTGGCTCTACATTTCATGTGAGAATTGCTTTCCTAAGCTCCAAAGACATCAATTTATTGCACAAAATGTTCTTCATTTTATAAAATGCAGTCTGAGTCTGTCCTATTCTGTGCTTTTTCTCTGTGATACATCTTCCATCGGCTGTTATCCATGTGCCTATGTACTTAAATTCTGTACTTGTCCCAAAATAACGACTTTCATTCTTATTATACATTTAGGCACTATTCTTTTCTTCCAATTATTCAAACCGAGGTCCATTTTATCACATTTTGCCACCACTTTGTTCGGCCCAGGTGCCGTTCTTATCTTCATGTGATGCAATGCATCCTCAACTTCTGAAGTCAGTAGTGGTGGGCCTTCACTGTTATCCTGCCAATATACTTCTGGTCAATTATCCTCATACAGATCCCTAGAATACTCTGTCCGTTTTCTAATTATATCACCTTGTCCCATTATTATTTCACCTTTTTTTATTTTAAACTCCTATTGGTGTTACTTCTTTTCTTCCCCATCAATGTAGTTATCTGTTGGTGCATGGAAGTTTAGTTTTTTCCAAGATTTTTCCCAATCTCTATCTCACTTTCAATTATATTGCCTTTCAAAAGTCGTGCCCTAAAACTTTAACAAATATCTTGAAAACTCTTGTACAGATCAACACAAATTTGTGCAAGTGGCCTCAGATTCCCCATGTCCTTGTAATTTTATCATTTACAACTGCATAGGTGCTGCTGTTTTCTTAAAGCAGCAAATTTCTTTTATCTTTGTTTGACTAATAAATTTCTGTACCCGTAAAAAACAGGATACATGGTAATTGGTAAACGCGTAGAGACTGTTTGAAAATCAGTTCACATGTGCAGCAATGAGTGGTGATTATTTTAATAGCCTATTCCGCATGCAGTGAAAAATTGTTTTCATGTAACTCTTCTTTTTCTCAAAGTCCATGCCGTGTTGCGTTGGTAGTCATGTCTATCCACAACCTTCTGTCTTGTGTACTTTAAATCAACTCTGACACAAATGATCTTCCGTGCCATGATGTCAAACAGTCCAGCATCTGTTCTTTCCGTTTCCCTCTGCCTCTCCTCCCCTCCAGCTTTCCTACTCTCACACACTCTGGTTTTCTTCTTCTCATCACATGACTGCAGAATGTAGATTGTTTCTTTCTGATGTGGGCAATCAGTTTTCATTGTTAGTCAGTTTCTTTCAAGATGACCTCATTACTCTTTTTTTTATCTGTCTAGGGTATTCTCATCATTCATCTATAAAACCACATCTCCTCACCTCGGAATTAGGTTTACACTAATCTACTAACTGCCCGTGATTCACATCCATACATCAACATAGGATTTATATGGCTTTTAAGAATTCTCTTTCTCGTCTCGATTGACAAAGAAAGATTGCAAAAATTTTTCTTTATTTTGTAAAATGCTACCTTTGCTTGAGCTATTCAACATTTAACTTCCTTAAAACATCTTCCATCTGATATTATCAGGGTTCCCAAGCACTCAAACATATCAACTTGCTTGAGGTTTGTCCCATTTACTTTGATGTTGCATTTTGGAGGGTCTCATGTAACTCATGGAAGGCTATTGCTGGAGATGACCACCTAAGAGTGTAATGCCTTTGAAACACGTGCAATTCCCTGTTTTGAAAAGTTCCAATTACACAATTAACTGTAAGCATGATGTTTGCTTTGAGTTAGTGTCTGAATTTTTCATATACTGCAAACAAGTCAAAATGAAAACTAGATGTCTGTTTACAATTTTTTTTTTTTTTCAGGCATAATTATTAACAGGTAACATGCCAAATTTTAACAACTTACACCAAATAGTTACTGAGTTACACAGATTTTAAAATTGGCCCTGGCTTTTGGAATAGACCATAGTACAGTCGAGTCTGGATAAGTAAAAGTTGCAGGGACCTAAGAAAATGCTTCCACTTATCAGAATTTCTACTCATCCAGACAGCACACAGAATAGAGAAAATTGCCGGGACTGAGCTGGTCATGTCAACTTAACCCAAATTGGACTTATCTGAGTTCCACTTAAGTGGACTTGACTGTAGCTTACACATTTGATGGAATAGCCACTTTACCTTGTAGTTGACAAAAGGTGACATTACCTTCAGAAGGTGACATCCTTTCTGGCCATGACAAAAAGCTATAAGGAATCTTCCCGTGTTTTCTTCCTTTATCCCTCTTTTTATAAATCTTTCCAGGTGAATAAAGATTATTGCATTGAAATATAAGAGTGGTTAAAATATTTCATCATCTTTCAATTGGTAACTTACATATCTGTTGGAATAGGCATTTGGTTGACCTTGTAGTTGACAAAAGGTGACATTATCTTCAGGCACTGAACTGGTTTTGGCTCTTCAGGTAGATCTGACAAATTAAAAAAAAAAAAAATTACATTTGTTTACATCTACGAATAAAGCACAAACCTCCAGCGGTTAAATGGATGAAAAGATGGCTAATAAAATTATTTCCACAGCCTTAAGAATGGAAAGGCACTAAAGATGTCCTGGTTATTTATTGCACCTGAATTCATCTCTATGGACTAATCTTGCTACTGGAATTTCAATTTTGTTCACAGAATAACTGTGCAGCTCATCCTCACTTAAATCAATTTCATTCTACAAGTTAAATTCTGTGCCAAAATTGACCTTATTATCTTTGCATCTATAAACTGGCGGTCAAAATCATTTGTGATCGATAAACAACATAAAAATATATATGTGAATACAAGTATTCTCTATATTTAAATACTTTGAAATGAATTTCATATGAACTAAGTCCCAAAGAAACATTTCATCAACATTTGGTAAACTTTTTTGTGCGTGACCAACAGGCAAGAGTTCTCAGGTTAACATACAATCTGACAGTTGATTAGCTTCATTAAAAAAAAAAAAAAATCAAATGCAGAGAAAAACAAACATAAATTTAACCTGATTAATTCTAGTGAAAATTATAGTGTTTCAGTTGTGTGCTGAATTTGAGTTATGATTTGTGCTCAAACTCTGCCACACTTGCACAGTCAGGAAAACTCAACAATGGTTGTCCATCATATATTTATTTACAAAAACGTTTGGGTCTACCAACCCTCACACAATGAAGGGAAATGAAGCAATATCGTGTATGTCCATACGCTGGCTGACATGGAAATAATCCCATCAAGCTTCGGATTCTTCAACACAGTCCTGGTTGTGCTCCATAGTACAGCATACACTTGCTGTCAAACAGACTCTCGATTTCACCCGCTCAGTGCCTCGGTCACTGGCTAACCCTCACCTCAGGGCTAGCAGTAAGAATGAACAGGCTCCATCTAAATTTTTCAGCTTGACCTCCATTGCTATCTTCAGTAACAGGCAATTTTACATCGGCTGACTGGGAACATCTACTATACTTAAGTTTCCCGGTCAACCAAGCCTGCACTAGAATTACCCTAAACAATGTTGATACCCACGAATCGACACTCAACAGTTACTATATATATTTGTCAACAAACACACAAGGGCTACTTCAAATAAAATTAAGCGGAGTTTCTTCCAATGATCTGATGATGCGGTTTTGCAGGTTGCCTCAATATGTAAAATAGAAAAAAAATAAAAAAAATAAAAATATCCATAATTTTTTTTGAGAAGTAATGATTGTCAGTGTGTTACTGATCACATCACCCATGGAATACCAGCTAGTTAATAAAAATAAATACTCTAGCATTATTAGAATTCATGAAAATGGAATGTTTATTTTAACATTTCATATGACTCTAAAAGTTACAAACCTTTCTCAAAAAAAGTGTCAAATAATTTCTTGGGAAATGTTCGGAAAGGAAAAGCATTGAAAAAAAGATCTATTCAAAAAGCTTTTGGAGTAACCTAGAGTTGAACCCTATCATGCGCCCTATTTTCTTCCCCAGGAAGCCACAAAGCTGACACTTCCAGTCGGGTCCAAAACCCAGAAAATATCCCTTTTCCAACTTGTCTGCAACTACATGTTTATGAGACCCTTAGTGAATGCTATTGAATGAGTTTAAAGCCAAGTGGATAACTGTAAGACTCTCAGTGACTGAGGTCATGGCATGACCCCAATACATATTATTTTTTTAATGCTGCTCCTTCTTCTTCTTTTTCTTATTCATCTTCTTCTTCTTCTTCTTCTTCTTCTTCTTCTTCTTCTTATTTCTTCTTCTTCATCTTCATCTTCTTTTTATTCTTCTTCTTCTATTTGTTTTCTGCTGCTACTGTTTCTTCTTCTCATCCTCCTCATCCTCTTTCTCCTCCTCCTTCTTCTGCTTCTGTGTTTGCCCCTAAAAGGGCAGCTGACATGTTATGCAGTAGTTCATAGCTAGCCTGCATTAGCTGTGCTTTTTGGCCCAACATAATACAATGTCAGCAAACCTCCTAATTAGTTGTCTTTTACTACATGTTTTTGTGGGTGTGTGGATGGGAAGGGTGTGTGGATGGGAAGGGTGTGTGGACGGTAAGGGTGTGTGGATGGGAAGGGTGTGTGTGTGTGTGTGGGAGGGGGGGGGGAACTATTGTATTTTCCCCCAGCCAGAATAGCAACCCTGGAACCCATACACAGAATTTGTAGGCTGTACAAAATTATCAGTTTCAAAATGTGAAATACATTCATCAACTTACTGGCAGGCTCATCATGGGGAGTAGTCCTCTTAGTGCGTGGTCTAATAAGTTTCCAGGCGGGCAAGACAACTGGAGGTGGTGGAGGTTCCAGTGGGCAAGACCTTGTTTCAGCTATGTACACAGGGTGAGGGTACATATGAGACAGTCCATTTAGCCGAAGTCTTTCACTTGCATCAGCCTGTCAGTCAATTACAAATAATATTTTTTTTAAACACAAGATTCCCATTACAATTCTGCTTTTTTATTCACTTTAGCATACGGTTTAAAATAATTGCCAATAAAAGGTTTAGCAAAAGTTCTAATGACAGACTGGATGATCCATTTTTAAAAACAAGCAATTATTTTTAAAAATTACAACCCAGCTGGAGTCTGATCTTAAATCTGCCACCACAGTTAGCACCTTAAAATGTGTAATAGTATTATTATTATGTTCAGTTCATGGTTGCAGTTTTTAGGAAGATGCTTGGGGACTGTTGCCTGAGCTACAGAAATATGTGCTTTTTCCCTATATTCTTGGCAGGCAGCTCACCATACTGAGGAGAGAGGCTAGGCTCTATGGAATAGCCTAGTGCATTTTTCATTGTTCTTTTAAAGAACATCTTCACTGCACATCGGACATGACCATAATCACTCCATTCTCCTCCTTAGAATGTCTCTAAGTGTTTTTAGGCTAACAAGACACATTCTGTTCTGGCTAGGGTAAAGATGGGTGGCTCACGCACGGTTTTCTTGTCTCGCTGCTCCAACTGGCTATTCAGTGAAGAATCATTTTTCCCGAAACTGAAAGCCTCACAGTGTTTACTCTGTCTTACGGCATTGATGATATCTCTCTTGTCCATAGATAGCCCTTTCTTGATAGTCTGCCAGCCAGGGTGTCTGTTCTCTATTACCTTTTATACCAGCATGCCCTCAGACAAAAATGTAGGTGATTTTGTAAATCATTGCAGATGGATCCACTGTTTCTGTCAACACCTCCCATCTTGATCTTTTGTAGCATGTAGCATGTTGTCACTGAGTCACTGAATAAGCAGGCCTTGGTGAATTCCTGAGTATTCAGCCATTTTAAGGGTTTTGTCAGTTATGACCTCCATTTTTCCACTGCTGGTGGTATAAACAAAGGCTCCACTGTCCTGTTTGATGACTTTTTCTTTAGTTCTTGCAGTTAAAGCTCATGACTTCGCTTCTGATTAATCCCAGAAACAGCATCTTCCACTGATGCTTTCACTTCTGCATCAACTATTGGTGGCTCCAAATCACTATCACAGAGAACTGCTTGTATTTATTTGGTATTTCTACTTCTATTCCTCTCCAAGGTTTATGTTTTAAAGGTAAATCAGCCGCTGAATTACTGCCTCTGCCCAGCCCAACCAAAACCTGCCTCCTTAAAATCTGTTGACTTCACGTGTATTCAGTTCATCATGCGGTGGGTCTTAGCCTTCACTCATTTTGAGGTAGACACATGCTTGACGTATTTCAAGCCTGCCGTTTCATAAATGGAATATCTAGTAGAAATCTCACTGCCCTATATGACGTGTCTTTGGTGCAGCCAAGTATGATGTGCACTGCTTTATTTTTTACTTTTCCAGTCTGTCGATTATTGTCTTGTTGAGGGTGAGGATTGCCTGTGCATTTTCTATGACATAGAGGGTCAAACCCTGATAGAGGATGAACAGCAGCCTTTGTTGACCACGTATGGCAGCTATAACTCTCACTGCAGCTAAACCCTTTCTGGCCTTGTTGATCCTTGTATCAATTCGGAATATGCAGCTAAGGTGTTAATCAAAACTTATACCCAGGTGTTTTAAAAAGTTCCATCATTGCCATTTCCTCACCATTCATATACACTATGGGCGTGATTATGTTTATTCAACAGATCAACATTAGGGCACACAGGTGTAACCCATGAGTGCTCCGTTCTACTTCTAACTCAAGCCTGAGTCTGAAGAATCTCAGCCCCATGCTTGAAATCTACTGCACCGGCAAGGATCCTGAAATACTTTGGGTAGATTTTTAACTCCAAATTTTCCTCAGGCAGTTAATTTCCAACTGCCAAGGGATTTTGTTTACATGCGCAACAATACACATGATCTTACTACCCAGAAATCAGGGGAAATTACTAGAAGTCCACAAGAACAAAATCCAGCCTTCACCGGGGCTTAAACCCAGGACCTCCAGCACTTGAGGTGGAAACCATACCTCAACACCAAGATTGTGTGTACTATGCCAACTGGTACAATGAAGCCAATCCTCAGTATTTTAATTTTAGCAGCCTAAGATAATGATGAGCATAACTGGCAAAAATAGCTTGTGTTAAGATATGCTTCCACAGTCAGTACGTCTGCCACTATTGTATGACAAAGACTGTCAAAACACAAATACGAAACCAATATTCCACAAAGCCTACTGTAGTATTTATGTTTACGTTAATTATTTCTGATATGCCTTGAAATATTTTCACTGAATTACCTAAAATATGTTCAGGAAACATTACTAGTCTCAGTCAAATCCCAGACAGTATGTAGACTGTGTGTCAAAATATGCCTACCATATTTTCCAGAAAGTAAGACCAAACTTAAAGGCTAAATTCAGGATGCTAATATAAGCCTCACCTTAATATAAATTAATTTTTGCACTTGTAATATATATATATATTATATATATATATATATATATATATATATATATATATATATATATATATATATATATATATATATATATATATATCTATATATATATATATATATATATATATATATATATATATATATATATATATATATATATATAAACATAATAAATTGTAATACATTTTTTCATAACTATTATAAAGTATAGTTCCTGTGACAAACCTTTGAAAATAAGAGGGGTTTGCCCTGCTTCATGCTGAGGGGCACACTGGCTAGGATACTAGCCTTATCTTATAAAGAAAAAATGCAGCCTAAAAAGTTAATGTTATGGCAGAGCAGATCACGTCCTTAGCCTTGGCTAGCAGCTGATCTAGGAAGGAAGTTCTGAAAGGAAAACAGAGCACCACTCTTCTGATCTGGCAGCTTCTGTGGTAAGCTTTGTTCTAAACATATTGGATTTACCTTTCCTTTGGAGTAAACAGCACAGGCCTGGTAAAGGATCATGCTGTATGGCCATGCACAATCTCTACAATACCACCCAGGCTTTGTCTATGCAGAGGAAGAACTTCATCCCTTGCCTTAATTCCCATTCCTCTCTTTAATACTGTATAACACTTATAATTTAGAGAGATGGAAAGATACCAGCAAAAACATAACAGAACATTCTTTACCATATCTACAAGATTTGAAACCTTCACTGGATATTTGGACGTATTGCTATATGATGCAAATATTACAACCTCAGGTTTCTCTGGAACACAAATGTCCTCAGTAATTGACTTGTCCTCTGAAAATTGCAACATACAGAAAATTAAATTCAACAATTCTGCTTTCATACAGCATGATGTAACTTATGGCTTATTCTCAAAAACTACACTGACTATTCATTTCTTTAATAGACTAATCTCAACTCTCAGAGGGTGGCATATTTTGGTCTATTACTGCCCTTAGACAATCTGACTTAAAAAAAATAGTTAAAATTTTGATTTTTATACATCATTATTTGCAAAGAAATGTTCATTTAATAAATGTAGGGAATTTAAGTTTTATCAATTTTACATTTACCTTAAAATTTGCTCTGTTTTATCAAAGATATGGCAACCAATATTGCTGAAATTTCAAGGAGCCACCTATGTGGTAAAAGGTGATTAATCAGAGTTATGCTAAATTCAGATATGATGGGCCAAAAGGAGCAGCTATTGCAGCCTAGCTATAAACCACAACACAGCACACCAGCCACCCTTTGAAAAGTGGTGCAGTAGAAGAAGAAGAAGATTTTAAGTCACCTGTGGTATAAGTAAATAATGTTTGAGGTTTGACCAATAGATCAACATCATGGCACACGGGTAGTAATCCATTAGTGCTCCATTCTTCCTCTAACTCAAGTCTGAGTCTAAAAACGCTCAGCACAGTGCACAGGCTATGTAGCACCGGCGAGGATCCTGAAATACTTTAGGTAGATTTTTAACTCCAAATTTTTTCCCGGGCAGGGCCGTTTGGCTACTCTTTTCGATTTCCAACTGCCAAGGGATTTGTTACATGCGCAACAATGCACAAGGGAGTCCAATCTCACTACCCAGAGACCAGGGGGAATTACTAGAGGTCCAAGTCCACATGAACAAATTGAAGCCCTTACCGGGGATTGAACCCAGAACCTCTAGCACTTGAGGTGGACACCATGCCTTGAGACAACAAAGCCCCCTGGTATTAATAAATGTAAAAGATCCAACATTGCAATGAAAGTTCTAGGAAAATTCCTATTTGGAGAGTGGATTACGTATATGTGCAAGCCAGTTTTTACTAACTGTTTTATCACACATTAAGGAGCTAAAATTATTTGCTCACTTTTCTTTCTGGCTATCAAAAGCAGGTCACATAAGCCTACAGGGATTCTACTGCAGATGTGTGAAAATGGCAGATTTAACATATACTACATAAAGGGTGACAATAAGTGTTGTGATGACCACTTCCTATTTCACTATCATAATGTCCTATGGGATATCTCTGGTATCCATTTCAAAAAGAGTAAACTCCACTGGCTTGTAAAGTTGAGGAAAAATGAATAATTTCATTGGCAATTAAAGACTGCACTTTTTGCCTGCGGTAAGTCAGAACATTATGTACTCTGTTACAACAGCTTCTAACCCTTTAAAACAAATTCTGACAAATGTCACAAACTTTCTTTTTTCTTAATTATTTATAACCTTGCAGCATAAATATAGAGTAAGTGACGCATTTTGGTAAGTCTCTTAACTGTCAGTACAACAGTCCAGTTTCAATAATAAAACCACTACAGTTTGTTTTATGTGTGGTCATGCACTGGCCAATTAAAAAAAAAAATTTCCAGAATTATCTGAGCAGGAAAGGTGGCGAGCAGTGAAACTAGAATGTCTACCTCACTTTAGCAAGAATTAGTTAAGTAGTAAAGCCTTTCACCCCAGTGGCAAAATATTTTTTCAGCATTATTTATTTATACAACCTTTTTTTTCTCTCAGTTTGTTCCTGCAAAACAAATCATTATCCAGATTGCTTGGCGATAATTTACTATCATCACCAGATATAATTTACAACTGATTCATCACAATTCCTGCTCAGGTGACATGATTCTCATTACAGTTTAAATTGCATGGCGGTTCACTGCAAAAGTGTATGGATGTTACTTTGTACAACAAAGCCTGGGGTATGATACTACAACATCTAGTTTGAGAAATGAGGTGGAATCACAGCGGCTTTCTGTTGGTTTGAGAACCAGCGGTACACACACTTTATGACTGTAATAGTCTTCTAAAGCATACTGAGAATGGTGACAGAAGTCATACTCCATGCAGAGTGGCAAGCATCATTTTAGAGGTCCCCAATAGTTAACATTATTTGCCTATGTCTTCAGGGCAGGCTGGTGGGTTGGGAAACAAAAAATAAGGACAGAGTGGCTGGTGCTGCTTCAATGGGTGAGGTCGTGAATTGATAGATGACAAACTAGATGCGGCCTAAAACCTTTGGAAGCAAGTGAACAATGCAGAAGTATAAACAGATCATTATGGGTAGAGAGAATGGTGTAGTGGTTGGACCAGGGAACCTGGCTGTCTGCACTCAGAGGAAAGGCAAGAGGGCATATAATCCTACTAGTACCATCAGTACTGGAACTCTTCTTTGGCTGCTGAATATCAGGATGCAGCACATATGGGTGTGTCCGAAGAACTCTGATATCAGTTCTTAACTAAACTGGACTCAATTCAGACATAATTTACTGACACAATATTTTTTCTGCCATCAGAATACAATGAAGATAAATTCTTTTCTCAACTCTTTGAGGACTTTTCGCCAGTAAACTGGCGTTTGAATTTATCCCTATTGGACTAGTCGCCAGTATACTGCCGTATCATAGAGACACTCTAATTTTGTTCCGTTTGTGGGGAAAATAAACTTTTATGAACAAGTTAGGATTAACAGCAGGATGTCCTTTTAATTGTAATGTTCCGCATGGCTTTTGCGTCATTTTCTGATTTAAAAAAAATTATTTTGATGTGATACAATTTTATGTGATTTGTCTATACCAAATGATAAGGGAAAAGGTCTAGAACTGTTCAAACTGCTCTGTTGTTGATGAATCTCTGCCAGATGGTGACAAAAGTCTTCATATTATGATTGATATCTAAGTGACAAACCTATTGGCAATAATTTAGTTTAGGATATGAAAATTGAAGAAAATATTTCAATCAGATCACCTGTTTCGATCAGCAGTTTTACTGATTTATGGTTGTTGTGAAATGTGACAGGTCATACAAAAATGATCATAACATTATAAGTATTTAAAATAATTGTTTCAAATAAAGACTAGCTGATACATAATTGAACAGAGAAGGCATGGATAGCAGTGTTGCTGAACAAGTAAAAAAAGGACAGTAAGCACAACCTTTTTATGTAAATAATCTTCCGATGTGTCTAACATCCTTGAACATTTGTTATTTTAATAAATTTTGTTGTAATACCAACACTTAAATAGCTTAGATTTTTTCTGCACTCATGTATCTTTAATCTGATATATGTCCTGATACAGCCAATACTTTTCTTCAGGAAGATTTTAGCTTTGTCGTGCTGCAGTAAAAGACATTCCACCCAAAATTAATGCTGTCCAAACCCCAGAAAAAATGTGGTCCTGAAAAAGTTAATCAAATAATAATTTTTCTTTAAAGAAACTATAGCTATGTGCAAACTGCATATTTGTTTATTTACATGAAATATTCAAGTAAAGCATTTATATTTATTTTTGTGGGTTCCTTAACTCTTTGGGCCCCAAGAAACGCATTGTCTATTCATAGGTTCCTACCTAGAAGACCAATGAACGCAAGATGCGCTAATTTTACACCTCTCTTTACTGCCCCTTGGGTCTCTGTTGCTAAACCTCCTCAGACTGAAAGAGTTAAATTAAACAAGTGTGCACAATCATTTTCATGATCAAGCTGGTTCTTTCAGGAGGCTTGTGCAAATGCATTTAAAATATTACCATAGAAAACAATTATTTATCATTTTAAGGCAACCAGCATTTGCCAATTTAAGTTATTTTATATCAAAGAAAATGCTTACTCCAGAAACAAAATAGAATACAAGGTGAATATGCACAGTGACCACACTATACATTTTTTGTTAAATGTCCTGAGCAGGTGAGTGTAGAGAAACATGAAAGCAATTTGTTGTTCTGCCACTTCTAGAAAAAATAAAGGACTTAAATCAGTGACAGTAATATCTACATGAAGGAGAAGATTAAGATAGCAAGTAATATTATTTGGTTTGGTTGCATGTTGTAAATAAACTATGTAATATATTTATATCCTCATCATTTAAAGACAGTAACTACACAAGTGAAAACTAAAAATACAATAACACTGCCACCATGAGAACCAACATTTCCAATTGGGTCTAATTCCCATAAATGTCACTTTTCCTACTATCTACGCAGGATTATTCAACTAAGTTTACTCAGGGACTAAAATAGTGAAAATGGGGATCGTCACGGGCCAGAAGACCAAGCCCCAGCACAGAAAGATCATTAATACAACTGGCAATGATCCACATGCCAAGCCTCCACGGCCCAGATCTGGCCCATGGGCCGCCAGTTAAATAATCTTGTTTGCCCGGCTCTCTAGCGCAGTTGGCTAAACCGGATTGCGCGGAGACCGGGTGACGAACTCCTTGTGGTCCGGGTTCAATCCCGGGGGTAGGCAGGAAAGCCACATTTCTCCCAAATTTATAGTATTTACAATGGAATCAAGGCCGAAAGGTTGTGATATCCATAATACCAAGCCTAAGGGTTAACAACTCATGGGTTCTGGATACTAAAACAAACAAACAATAATCTTGTTTTATGAGATGCATAAATAATGCTAATGGCTGAGTTTGCACTGCGCAAACCTTTGGGAGGTCAGGATATAAATATAGTTACTAACAATAGCACTGGGGGGGGGGGTCGGGGGGGGGGGGGGGGATTTCTTTGTGAACCATATAGCTTTTTTAAAGTCAATCTAATGTCAAATTGTCCCCTAAGCCTCAGTGATAAAGATGGCATATTGTCTTATAGGCCCTGGGGAAAGCATTCCATTTAATGCTTCGCTCTGTTCGTATTCACTGATGACTCTCTTGTACTGCATGATTGGGAGGGGCTAGGAGGGGGGGGTGGGGGGGGAGATAAATTATGTTTTAAAAGCGTATTAGTAGTGTAAAAAAATGCCTTTTTATTTTAAAGGATTTGACTAGAATTCCTACAAGGTCATGACCCATTTACTTAGCATTACTAGGGTGACAGGGTTAAAGCATTGTAATGCTAACTGAGCTAAGCAACAACAACAACAAAAATACTCTTGCTGATTAAAAAGACAAACTGAAGACATTCTGAACCCTTTCAGTACAAGGCAACTCACAATTAGTTTATCGATTATTTTCTGTCTACAATTTTTGTTCAATAAGACTTAAAAACTGTAGCTCTAAATAATTCCTATTTAAATACACCTTGAATTACGACTATCCGTACTTACAACCACAAACAAATTTAAATAATAAAAATAGCATTTTAAAAAAAATACAACAGATAATTATATTGCTAGGGTCAAAAAGTTCCCTGATACTGATGCAATAGAGTATATAATATGTATTTTTCCACAAATATGTACAACAATTATTCGTTTATAAATCAAATTTTTGTGTTTTATGTACAATTTTATGTACCATTTTTTGAATGAAAATAGTGTTGAAAAATATAAATTTGACTTACGACCAGTTCAAATTACGATGTTCTAGTCGGAACGGAACATGGTCGTAAGTCAAAGAGACCCTACAGTGCTGAAGTAACAACCGACTAGTACTGAGAGAGTTAGATTTAGTTAGGTTCCTAACATAAAAAAAAATTAAATTCATCTAACAAGATTAAATAAAACAAAAACAAAATAATGAAATCCACAAATAGGTCACGCTGCACATAAAAAGAGGTATGCTTCAAGCCAGGGTTGGTAAACACATGCTAACCTGTAGCTCTGTCTTTGTCTTTTCCTTTGCCTAGAAACATTTAAATGTACAGCCATATTTAACTAACACAACAAAAGGCATCACACTTGAACATGTATGCAGGACACAGGGAAATACCACAACAGATTACCTAATATATATATATATATATATATATATATATATATATATATATATATATATATATATATATATATATATATATAATATATACAGCATACAGCACAAATATACAAGAGCATGAAAATTACAACATTATAGCCCTTCTAAGAGAATAGGGGCTTTTAAGCTGAAATGTTATAGAAAGATTCTCAGAATATCTTGGACAAAAAAGAGGAGAAATACTGACATCTTAAAAGATCTAAACATCGGCTAAGATTGGTTAATAAAAAGCATCCTGTCTCGGAAACTGAAATATTTTGGTCTATCAAGCGCCACGACAGACTGGAACAAATAAATAGCAGAAGGCATGGTACCAGGTAGGAGGGGCAGGGGCTGACCATCACACAGATGGGCACAGGATATAAGTGATTCCTTGAGTATAAGTACATGAGGCGGGAGAGCTGGCAAGAGACCGAGTTTCTTTCAGGCAGACCGTGATGAGAGCGACGTTGTGCAAAGGACCTGCTGCATGATGATGATGATGAGCCCTTCTAAGACAACTGACTAATGATCTACCTGACTTTGTCAGTTATGAGCAAAATAATGATATCACATGCTATATAAATTAAAGGACTCAGCAGCTGGACATTGTAATGTACATGCTTCTATGCTGTGTATTGTAATATTTGTTAACCAAGCTGGGTTGAGTTAAGTTGAGTCAAGAATTGACATCACAGCACTCGGGGCACTCCCACATGTGATCCATCCCCATCTTCAGCAACCAGTGCAGAGTTCCAATACCGGTACCGGTCGCAATCTGGTTATATGTCCATCTTGCCTTTCCTTTGAGCGTAGTGAGCCGACCAGACCCACTGGTTACACCCAGGTGCATAATTATCATTATAATAATTTTTACCGAATGTTAATAATAAGAACAACTCCACACTGGGGCATGCACTGCAGGGGTCTACCGGTCATCAGTAGAGATTCTTTGTCTACAATTTTTTGTGCCCATTGCTTCCCTAAACAATCTTTGGAGGTGGGCCAACCTTCACGGCCAGAGTAACAAGCTTATGGTTGGTTCACTGGACAAGTGTTAGACTTTAGCCTTTGAGAGAGACATCGGCAGACATTTATCTGACACTTTTACTTTTAAGGGATAAGAAGCTCTTTTCTGCTATGGACTTGGACCAGTCTACCAAAGCCCATCCCCCACAACGTTCTGTTGCATCCAGAGCCAGCTCGAAGCTGTTTCAGCAGCTTGGCCCAGTTGTTTTAGTGACCGTTTACACTCATTTCCTTGCAAGCCCAGCTGCTTTAGCACATTATGTGTGAAAGTAGAGATAAAACCTCTTGCGCCTACCTCGACAGTGAAGATTTTTATACTGCGTATGCTTCATCTCTCCTCCCACACGAGCTCACAGTAGTTCTCAAGCATGTACATGTGATTTTCTTCCATCTGCGACTGGTATGGCATAGTCAGCTCAATCATGATGAGCTGCTGTTTCTCTGCAGAGTGCAGGACCATGTCAGGTCTCAGGCCGGTCTTCCGGATTGACTCTGGGTTCCTTTCTAAAACAGGCAGGTTGACAGCCAGTAACCAGTCCCTCGCACAGTCAAGTACTGATGGAGTGTATGTGACCTTGTTGATTTTACCTTTATAAATCTGCCCAGCCTTGAGGAAGCGCATGGGGATGACGGTAGGACTGGCCCTCGCGTTGGCCCTCATTGTGGCTTGGTCCAAAATGTCCGTTAACTCTTTTAGGACTTTGTTGTGGCACCAAATATATTGTCCCCAGCCTAGGGCTTTTCTGCACACAGACAATATGTGCTCAAGCGTCTGCTTAGCTCTGCACAGTGGGCATGTCGGGTCAGTAGTTGCATGCCATTTCACCATGTTGACGCCAGATGGTAACACATCGTACACAGAACTAACAACAAAGCTCAGCCGCAGCGGGGCCATTCGCCAGTCTTCACTTCATGTGAGTATTCATGGCAAGGTGCTCTCAAGGCCAATCCACTGGCCTTGCTGCGACTGCGGTGCAGCTTTCTGGACCTGAGTCTCGTTTTCGGCATCCCTTATCTGCTGTATTACCATGTTTCTGCGCTCTTTGGCCATGGCTTTGGACCACCAACTGACTTTCTCATGCCTTAGGCTGTGTCGGTCAGTTTGTGTGTAACACGAGCATTAAAGTCACCAAGCATGTACAAGCCACTGGATTTCAGAACTGTGTTCACTGCACTGTCTAGGTTCTCAAAGAAGGAATCCTTCGTGTCCTCAGCTGACGTGAGTGTTGGTGCATATGCAGTAAGAAGGGTGACTAAACCACAAGAGTTAGACAGTCGCAGAGATAATCTTCTGTCATTTCCTCCAACTGGACCTTCAATTGATCCCAATAATAAGTTCTTCACTGCAAATCCCACTGCACTCGATGTTGTCGGATTTCATCTTGACCTCTACCCTTCCAAAAGAAGGTATAGTTCTTTTCCTTAAAGGACCCATCTTCAAGAAGACGTATCTCCTGCAGGTCAGTGATATCTATGCCAAGTTGGCTGAGTTCAGCATCAATGACAACCATTTTTCTCACATCACTAAGGTTTTAAAGGTTACTGGAATGTCCTGGACATATAGTCCTAATGTTCCATGTTGCAAGCCGAAACTTGATAGTAGATTTCTTTTTATAACCTGGTGCACTGGTTTTTTTCTGCCTGTGTTTTGGATTTTGCCCTAGCTTTAAGCGCCCACTGAAGCAAACAAGTTGTGGCAGATCAACACCTTATTGCCTGGGGGCTGATCAGCTTGAGGCGGGTGGTAAGCTGATCAGTGACACTGAAAATGTCATCTACCATCAAAGACTACCCGTGGCGCCCTCGTCTATGCCAATTGACAAGGATTTATAACCAGTAAACTGCAGTCTCTTGATTTGATTCCGAGACCGGTTAAGGCCACGGATGGAGTTTCTCCTCTCCATAGCACAAAGCCTGGGCAAAATTATAGAGACCATAAATTGCCCATGCTGCATGACCCTCTCTCGGCCCGCCTTGTTTACTCCAAAGGAAAGGTAATATCAATACATTTGGAACAAAGTAGGCTGCAGAAGCTGCCGGATCAGCAGAGCAGTGCTCTATCTGTCCGCCTGTCAGCGCTTCCCTCCTAGAGCAAATGCCAACCAAGGCCTGGTCTGGCCTGCCATAACATTTAGTTTTTTAGGTTGCATTTCCTCGTTCTAGGGTGAGGCTGGTATCCTCCCATATGCACTCCACCACCCTAAGCTGCTGGCAGAGTATAGAAAGTCAGGTTTGGTAGATGCCACCCAACAGTCAGTGTTTCTATGAGGGCAGTGCCCATACTGGGTGGGTTGCCCTAGCAACTGTGCCTATAAGAGCATCTTCTGCCTAGCACAGCTATAATGGTGACCAGTTCTTAAAACTATTCAGCTGCTCCCCACTTGTTTCCATCACCTGCCTTCCGTGACTTCAAGTTACCCTGATAGGGGGGCTAAACATATACTCCACCTTGCCCAATACAGGATAAGAATATATTTACGTTTTTTTTTAAGGTATTGGGGAGAAAGCTCTTGTAAAGTCTTTTTAAAAGCTACAGTGATTACACTTTCTCATAGCTTACGTGACAGAGGTCTCAGGGTCATAGTAAGAGTCACCAGATACATATTTTGTAAGGTCCCAGGGAATGTATTATTCCACTGCATGCTTCATTCTCTTCCTGTTTCTTGATTATATATCTTTATATATTTCGAAAAGCTTTTTTTAAATGCAGACAATTCAAACAAACCAGTAATGTGTCTGTGTAAAATTGTTTTTAAGGAATGTTTTGGGAGGAATTCCAACAGGGTCATTCCTGGGGTGAAAGGATTAATGATTAAATTTGCAGTAGATTCTAAAGAAACATAATTAATTGTAACATTTTCTAAAGACAGATTTAGTAACCAATAGGTATATGTATGTGTAGACATGTAGGGTACCATCAGAAACTGAACCCTTTGCTGAATGCTGATGATGAAGATGGAAAGCTTATGGGAATGTCCTAAGTACTGTGATGTCCGTTCATAACTCTTTACGGACACAACACCACTTTAGTAGCTTTGAATCCATCAAGTTCAGGTGGAACACCACTATAATGGCTCTTCATAGAGACACTTTAATATTGTTTTGTTTGCTGGGAAAACATATTTGTATGAACATGTTTTGAACAACTAGAATTAGCAAAATGAAGTCCTTTCATTTTTGAAGTTTTGTATCATGTTTGAATTACTTTCTGATTTGTTTTTAATTAATTAGGTGTGATTACAATTATTATGTGATTTTTCCAGACCGAACGATAAGGGAAAAGGTCTAGAACTGTTCATACAACTCTGTCATTGATGAATCTCAGCCAGATAGCGACAATAGTTCCCAATATTATGACTGATAATACATGCATTGATAATATAGGTTAGGATGAAGTAGAAGAAAATATATTAGTCGGATGATCTCTGTTTCAATCAGCTGTATCAGGAATTCGGTTGATGTGAAATTTGACATGTCATACAAAAATCATCATAAAATCCAAATTATTTAAACTATTCCAAATAAAGACTAGCTGATGCATAAATGAACAGAGGAGGCATGTGAAAGCTTAGAAATGGATAGCAGTGTTCTGAACAAGTAAAACGTAAGGTAAGCACCACATTTTATGTGTAAATAATCTTCTTTTGTATCTGACACCCTTAATGTTGTGGGATTTTAATAAAGTTATTGTTGTAGCACTGATAAATAGTTTAGATTTATTCTGCATTAATTTCTCTTTATTATGATATATTATATGTCCCTTTACAGCTAATACTTTTTCTTCAGGAAGGTTTTAGCTTTGTCATGTTGCAGTAAAAAAAATTCTAGCTCAAAATTAATGCTGTCCAAACCCCAGAAGAAAATGTCATCCTGAAAGAGTTAATCACTTGAACTGATGCCACGGCATATTGTGTGCACATGCTTATGTATGTATGTTAGTGTGCAAGCACATAGGTGTGGATGATGGAAAGAGAGGTTTTATTTTAATTAGTCTGGAAAAAAACTTCCAAAAAAAAACCACACTGATAGCCACAAAATATTGTTCTGAAACAAAGTGCACAATAACTGAGACTTAAATAATTGGGACTAAACACTTTAACTAGAAACTAAATTCAGATGACTTACATCTTAGGGCATGCACAATAACCAAAATAAAATCTGTCAATAGTTATATTAATAAGTAAAACAGTTATAATAATAAGTTAAACAGGCAGAGAAATCAATGCATTAGTTGTTTATACATGAAACTCACTTCCTTTGTCCTTCTTGTCTTTCTTATCATCTTTTCCAGCCTTGTCTAGGAAAGAAAGAAAGAATAAAATTTTTCTGAATTCAACACATAACTCTGCTTTTCTCCTGAAAAAGTTTTACAATGATGTTTTCTCTGTGATACTGATGATTTACTAAGCTGAACAGATTATGCAAAAATTACAATCTGTTTATTAAGGAATAAAGGCAGATCAAAAATGTCAATGGAAAAGGAAATTAAAGAATAAAGAGAAATCGATGAAGTGAGCTACATTAACAGAAAAAAAAAAACAACTTGTTGAGTGGTGGCTGAGGACTTTACTCCATTGAGGGATGAAGGGTGAAAGAAAAAGATTAGGTGCACTCTGGTAATTATTGCTGGTACAGATGACAAAAGTATGCACATAATAAAATATCGGTTCATGGAAAAACACATGCAGAAATTCCCAAATACAAGCATTATTGTGTGCTTGAATGGATAAAGTTATGCAGGCTTCTTCTGTATGGCGGTTGGCAAACGTTGCAGTTTACAACTAGGCTGCATCTTTCAGCACAAAACATCTTATTTTAGCAAACCCTTTAACTATGAGCTTGTTAAGGGGAAATAGTCTATACTCCCCCACCACCCAGAATAGGGCCAGGTTTCATATGAGCAGGCACACACACTGAACATGATGGCTTCCCAAAAATCAGCTAGTGAATGGCAGACATCCCCCCCCCCCCCCTGCAAAAAAAAGTGTACATAAAGGTGTTTACATTCATTTTTCACTAACAAGATTATTTAGGCTCAGCTATATTTTCTGAAGATTTTTTCTACAGGTCATTGCGCAGAAACACATTACTTCCATTATTATCTGTTTATTAAATTTTTCTATCAGCCCCATGAAAATATAGGGTATATACTTCTGCTCATCATTAATCATCAGGTCCTTCAAAGAAGGTTGCTATCCCCACGGCACACCTGAAAGCCTCTTCTCTAGCCAATTCCATAGCCTTGTGGGCTGTCATAGCCAATGCATCTTCAGTGTCCTGTATACAACTTTGTGGGGTTCTGCCCACGACCGGCTCCAGCTGACAGGCCGTGCTGCTGAAGTCACTGGGCCAGGCTAACGATGAGTTAACGCCCGCGGTTCTCAAACAAGAATAAACTATCTTTGATAGTGGCGAGGGAAGACAAATTTTAACTTTTAAGTATCCACATGCCTTCTTTAATAATTTCACAATTTTTAGCCGACTTTTCTTGATTTTTGCCGCAGCACTCCTGGCATATGCTCATGGCACCCCAGGGTGCACCTAGTTTATGAAACGCTGCGTTAAAACATCATCAGCTCGACCCGGTGACTCCAGCAGCACAGCCTGTCAGCTGCAGCTGGTCATGGTCTGCCTCTATCATATTTTCAGGAAACAGTATCCTCCATCACCACTAGTATCCTCCAACACCACTAGTATCCTCCATCACCACTAGTATCCTCCATCACCACTAGTATCCTCCATCACCACTAGTATCTTCCATCACCACTAGTATCTTCCATCACCACTAGTATCCTCCATCACCACTAGTATCTTCCATCACCACTAGTATCTTCCATCACCACTAGTATCCTCCATCACCACTAGTATCTTCCATCACCACTAGTATCCTCCATCACCACTAGTATCCTCCATCACCACTAGTATCCTCCATCACCACTAGTATCTTCCATCACCACTAGTATCTTCCATCACCACTAGTATCCTCCATCACCACTAGTATCTTCCATCACCACTAGTATCTTCCATCACCACTAGTATCCTCCATCACCACTAGTATCTTCCATCACCACTAGTATCCTCCATCACCACTAGTACACGGTTCAATGGTTATGATTCTTTGCTGCTTGAGAATCCAGCACCATATTTATAAACAAATATGCTCTCTCAACTTTATCACAGATAACCAAGGATAAACAAATATGCTCTCTCACCTTTATCACAGATAACCAAGGATAAACAAATATGCTCTCTCATCTTTATCACAGATAACCAAGGATAAACAAATATGCTCTCTCACCTTTATCACAGATAACCAAGGATAAACAAATATGCTCTCTCATCTTTATCACAGATAACCAAGGATAAACAAATATGCTCTCTCACCTTTATCACAGATAACCAAGGATAAACAAATATGCTCTCTCATCTTTACCCCACAGATAACCAAGGAAAAAGAACTATGCTCTCTCAACTTTATCACAGATAACCAAGGATAAAGAAATATGCTCTCTCACTTTTATCACAGACAACCAAGGATAAACAAATATGCTCTCTCATCTTTATCATAGATAACCAAAGATAAAGAAATAAGCTCTCTCTCACCTTTATCACAGATAGCCAAGGATAAAAAAAATATGCTTTCTCATTTTTATCATAGATAACCAAGGGTCAAGAAATATGCTCTCTCACCTTTATCTCTGCCTTCCCTTTTCTCTTTTCCCTTCTCCTTGCCATCTTTATGACTGGCTTCCTTGTCTGTTTTTTCATCTCTAATCGTAACTTCCTGAGATCAAACACAAATGTGAATAACAGCTGTATCAGCTATCACTGGATTTTTCTTTTCTCACAACAATAATTCCCCTAGGGGTCCCCGGGGCCTCATTTGGTGGGAAAATGAACACATCCAGTGCCTTTCTGCAGATACATTGTTCACTGTTCATTTTAAAGATCATTTTTTAGCGCACATTGGGCATGACCATAAGCGCTCCGATCTTCTCATGAGTATACATTTCAGTGTTTTTAGGCTAACAACTTCAATTCTGTTCTGGCTGATGTAATGATGGGTGGCTCCTGCATGGTTTTCCTGTCTCACAGCTACAATTGGTACACCCAGAGCATGCAGTCTGTGCAGTGAAAAATCATTTTCCTCAAAACTGAAAGCCTCACATCATTTAGCCTCTTGTATGGCATTGGATGCTCTCCCGTCCATAGATGGCCCACTCCTAATAGTCACACCGACAGCTCTCCTAAGACATTTCCTCTCTGTTTTTACCACCTTCCGCTCATTAGTTGTGGTAAGGGTCCATGTCTGGCTGTCTCACTTATCTGCTCTCTAGTATTGTGCTGTACCCCGACCTCCCTCCCCTTCCCCATTCCTCCATCCATCCATCCCCTCCATTTTTATTAATAACTGACCAAGGTTCTTCTTCTTCTTCTTTTTCTCTTCTAGTTTCTTAGGGTAAAGTTGCAGTGCTATAACAATGTGTGTCTTTTCCTTACGTACCGTGTGTTGAAGTTAGTTGCGTATCCTTTACAGGACATTGCAGAACCACACAAGTACTTTTTTTGGCTGTTGTAGTTTTTCTAGAAAAATTTTACCTTTAGTAGTTTGCCACTGCATGCTGAAGGGTCAACTCTCAGTGTCACTGTCAAAACCATCGCAAGACAAACCGTCTGAAGATGGGATCGAACCTGGCACCCTGGCATTACGAAACTCGTTCGCAATGCTTAAATGACAAACGTACCGTCTGAAGAGTCATTCATCTAAGATTTTACTCAAAAATCATAGGTTACAGACCATTTTCCCCCAGTGCTTGCAGGTCGAATGGGTTGAGCAAATCATTAAACAAAGGAGTTAAAATATAGTTGTGAAAAGTTGGTAAAGTTAAGACATCGTTTTAAAAGGTAGGTAAATTTAAAATATAGTTTCTAAAAGTGGGCAAAGTTAAAATATAGTTTTAAAAAGTGGGTAAAGTTAAACCACAGTTTTAAACAGTAGGTAAAGATAAAATATTGTTTTTAAAAAGTAGGTAAAATTAAAATATAGTTTTTAAAAGTAGGTAAAGAAACATTTTCATTGCCTAGGTGCATCAGGCATTTAGTTCTAGACCTATATTTTTACAGACCAAACATCATGTGATGTATTAGGTGCTCAACATCAAGCCAGTTATCTTTACTTCCCAGGTCATTACCTGGCTCCTATTTAATTATATAGCTCTAATAGTAAATCAGAAGATGTATATCTACAGAAGACAGTCATCAACCATTTCTGTTATTCATGCCAAATGATGTGAGCGATCATGCCTATCCCCAATCTGTGATCTTTAACAACATGTATCAGTGCTGACACACCTCAATGTAATGACAAGAGACTGTCAAGAATCTTCTCATGTTGTCTTCCTTGTATCTTTTTCCAAAGATTTTTTCAGTGGTCACAACATGTTCCAGTTTCTTTTTTATCATAATTCCCCCCCCCCCCCCCGCCCTTTACACCCCCAATAATGATGACCGTTTCTGTCTGATGTTTGTCATAAGCGGACTTTGAGCCCTCACTTCTTTCAAGACATCTGGGTTGCTCTTTTTTTGGCTGTCCAAAGAATTCTTCTGTAAAACCCCATTTTAAAGTCTTCAAGAAACTGTTTGGTTATTAAACGTTAGCTGCATATCCTTTACAGGACGTTTCAGAACCAGCCCCAGCATTGTTTGGCTGTTGTGGTTTTTCTAGGAAAATTGTGTGTTCAGTAGTTTGCTATTGCTTCTGAATGGTCAGCTCTCGGTACCACTGTCAAAACCAATGCAAGACAAATCGTCCATAGCTGATTTTGAGCTCAACATCCCAGCATTACAAAGCATGCTTGCAACACCTAAGCCACAGACATTTGGTTATTACAAATACTAAAAAGCTTGGCACAGATTTGTTGTACATGAAACAGAATATCAAAGTTTGCTTACTAAACTTACTGATATATCTTTGTTAACATTTTCTATATCTTCAGGAGCCTTTTGCCATTCCTGAAGTGGAAGTTTCCATTCAGTCAGGGAAGATTTCATCAATTCCCAGACTTCATTCGTGAGTCCTCTTCTATAAGGAAAAAAGTTACTTGTTGTATGTGTGGTAAGAAAGAAAAAGTATTTTAATATATTTAGGAAAACAAACACTCAAAGTATGTACTGTATGAACTGATAGTAAATATTCAAATGGATGAACAGGCAGAGAGATAGGTAAACAGGACCACTCAGACTAATTAGATTAAGCTATTGGATTGTTTGGATCGATGTATCATTATCATTATAAACCACTTCTGCCATTAAGTGTCGTGGGGGAGGAATAATTTGTGTTTCAGTGCGCACGTTGGCTGCCACAGGCTATTGTCATGCCATGAAGGCGTGGAGTGTCATTAATGTCGTTGATCAATATTTTCCACGGCCTTCCTCTGTAGCTGATCTTACGAGGTGTAGTGCTTGTAATAGTATTTGATCTTGCTGCATTCTAACGAGATGGCCAAACCATTTGATCTGCTGTTTCTTGATGAATCTAGTACAAGGTGTTGCTTTCACAATTTGCCTGATGTATCACATGTATTTTAAGTGCTTCTTCTCAGAACCTCATGCGAAAGTTGTCTCATGTGGGATGCAATTTTTCGTTTTTTAAAGCTCCACCCTGGCTTTTGCCAGGGGCCCTGAATATTGCTAGGGCATAGATATGGCCTAACGACTGAAAGTGGTTTCCGGGACCTATCCACTGGTGATCCTCATCTGCATGGTGCACGTTGTGTCACCGGGTGTTTATCGCTTGTGTGATGTCCTGGTGGGGTAGAACAAGAGAGAGAGAGAGAGAGAGAGAACCTCATAATCTTATATTGACTTTTTTCTTGCAAGTTACATTACTGATGTGTAGTATCATTTAGTGAGGTGGATTCATGAGAACAGGATGACATGCTGCAAGGAAGAGAAAATCAGAAGGTTAATAAAGAGAAAATGACTGCAGATAGGTTCAACAGCTTAGTATCTATGAAAAAGCATGTTATCCCCTTGGAGATGGAGCCTTATTTGGAGTTCAGTACCAAGAAGCGGAACCTTCAGGAGAAAATTCTTTTAATTTGCATGCACAAAATTAGAAACAACCCCTGTGGTGGACACCTGAAGTCGCAGAAGCCTGGACAGAGAAACAAGGTGCAACCAAAGACTTGGAGAAATGCAGAAAGTCTTCAAATTTTTCTCATGATCAGAAACAAGACAACACAAAAAAGACAGACTCACTGAACATTTTAAACAACTCACAAAGGAGTCTAAGCACACAATGTGGGAACATTTTTGCCAAGAAATAGATTATGAAAAATCTCTCAGAAAATTCTGGCAGCTCCACCACAAGATGAAGGAAGGCAAACAAATCTCTGTTATGGCCGAGCTAAAATGGACAACAGGGTGGTGTTACCGTCAGATGAAGACAAAGGCAAGGCTATTCTGCACAGATTTCTCCTGCAGATGGAAAACACAGATAGAGCAGAGAGGGAGCAGATGAAACAGAGATTACACAATATCCACATGGCAGAAATGGAGGAAGACGATAATACAGTATACATCTCAACTGATTGCGTCAGAGTAACACTGAAGACTTTTCCAGACACAGCTCCAAAGATTGATGGCATTAGATACAGCGACTTCAAAAGCCTCGAGGAGACAGATATGGATGAACTATCCACGATATTGAACAATACCATGAAAACTGGCATTATCCCTGATGACTGGCTCCACAGCTACCTCAGACCGGTTCCTAAGCCAGGGAAAGAGCACACGAGAATAAATGGATACAGAATCATCACACTCCAGAACACTGTAGGAAAACTCATGGAAAAAATCGTGGTCAGAACGTTTACCCAATCATTGGAGTCTGGTGGTCTATTCCTTGCTACACTAGGTGGTTACCGACCGGGAAGAGATACATGGTGCAATGCTGCAGTATTTGCCTATGACACATATGAGGGTTTCCAGGAGAGAATGGAAATGGCTGCAGCCGCTATTGACTTAGAAGATATGTACAACAGCGTCCTATACAATATTGCTCATCAGACTGCTGTTGGATATGCAGACGGAAACAAAATTGGTCAATGGATCGCAGCAGCGCTATTTTGAAAGAATAGTGTCACTTCGATGTGGTGACTGAGCATCAAAACCTCCATGTGTCTTAATGGGTCTGCCCCAGGGATCACCTTTGTCACCTGTGCTCTTCAATGTGTACACAGCAGGAGTCATGAGTGTGTCATGAAATGAACAGCCACCGTACACATTGGACGAGTCAGGACCTGATATCCTTCGCGCTCAGCAAAATTTCAAACTTAGACCCGTCCGGAAAAGTAAATAGTCCCTTATATTGATCTATACCTTTATCTGGTAGAATATTCATTTCCAGACCTTCTAGTTGCTTCGATATATCTTCATTTTCAAACTTGCAACTGTAAGTTGGCGAATTCTGATATTTTATTTAGAAATTCCTGTCAACCGGTTTACTCCTGGGGCAGGAATACAAGGAAACTTCTTTTCTAGTGACGCTAAGCCTAGTTTGAAGCGGGCATTTTTCTGCCTGACTGCCTAGTAGAACAGATGTGTTCAACGGAGCCTGGTACATTTATGCTTTGAGGAGGCGGCTTTTGGTGTCTAGGACATTTCCTAAGCTTGGGTAAGTTAATTATAGTTTATGAGTACCATAAATGATGTCTTTTTAAAAGGGTCACTGCTGTAGATAGAGCGGTATCAGCTATGTGATCGCACAGAGGTCGGCCGTTCTTGATGTCCAGAGATCAGGCTCGAAACATTAAACCTTTCCCTGTACAGACTAAATAGTTTGTGCTCTAAATAACCCACACCATTTGTAAAGATATTAAACCCTACAAGTAATTATTCTATTACCAAACATAGGATTTGTATTGATTAATAGACACAGGTAAACTGGGTCATTTTTGGCCGGCTTGTTGCTAAGACAGAAGCAAGCTTGGCGCTCTGGGTCAAAGGTTAATTGTAGCACAACAAAGTGTGTATGGTAAACAGAAGGGGGAGGGTATGGAAAATATATGTGAGAGAGAGATGGGATGTGTGTCTACAAGTGCGGGTGGACGAGGAGAGTTGATGTTCTCTGTTTATAGTCTATTTGTCTCCACTCTGGCACTCATCTCCTGTCACTGTTACTGACTGAACAAATGAGATGATATGTAGAGACTTGCACTGTCTCATTATCCCCATAGCTGTCCTCTCAATGGTTACTAATGTGGATATTAATAAACTGAGCTTGACATGTAACCCCTGAGATGACTGCTAATTCTGAGTTCCTTCTTGATACAGGATATCTCCTTGGAAGCCAGGCAGTGAATCAGCAGTCCACAAAACCACCTACAAGGAAGTCACCTATGTCTAAGCTAGTGGTGGGCAGCAAATGATGAACCTCATTGTGGTCATCAAGTCATGAAATCCTCCAGTTGGTCTACAGACAACATTATGGGTGTTGTACCTTCACCATCATTTATCCGGCAGTTTTTGTGTGCCTCAAGTGTTTGACTTGGTATCTGAGATCCTCTCCAGGAGCTTGGGTGTATCTCCAGTGTTCGAGTGTCTAGTGTGGGACTGTCTTGAACATAACAACAGAGTGACTGAACATCCAGCCAGTTCAAGAAACCAAGTATTCAGATAAGTGCGGACACTCATGGGTTTATTGCCAGGCTTCACTATTAAATGTCCATACTGATCATAGGGATGAGAAAGGCAGACTTTGGAACATTCATACACGTTCAGTCAAGTCTAGATCCAGTTGAAGTTTTGGTTCTTCATATCCTCTGGCTTCTTGAAGTTCTTTGCTGGTTCTTATATAATGTATGTGTTACAATGATTACAGTATTTCTGAAGTTTCACTATTGACTGGAGTGTCACTCATTCATTGTTCTTAGCTGTCTAGAATACATGTATGTTCAATTAAATATTTTCATCTGTGTTAACATGGTTATGATAGTAGACTATCATAACCTGGGGGCTATCTTTTTATAGTAGTAGGAATGTCCAGCCAAGTGTGCCTAGGAATATTATATATTTTGTAGTGCCAAAACTTGAGTTGCCCTACTCCAGAAAAAAAGTTGAGCGTATATTGGCCACGGGGCATCCCTTAGACCAATATGAGCCATTGACTCAACATAATTATTTCTGAGTGCTGTTGGTTCTTAAGGAGAAATCCTTAAATCAGGCACGTGACAGGAGTGATATGTGACAGAGTGCACAAAGCGTAGACCTAGGCAGAACAATGTGGTATAAAGATGATATCCTTGTGTACCGTCGAGGTAGAAACAGGCACTAAATTACAAGCACGCTACAACACGAACTAGACAGACTTAGTGAGTAGTGCCAAGTAAACCCATCCAAAGCCTCCTTAACATGGTTCTCTCTGAATACACACATCGTCAGTACACCAACGCCAGTCGTAAGCATGTGTGGTATGGATATTGAGAGAACAAACACCATGAAATACCTGGGCATGACATTTGACAGATGCTTTTCATACAAATACCAAGTAGACAACGTCATACAGAGCCAGGAAAGGTCTGACAGCACTCAAGGTGCTAGCAGCAGCTGATATTGAACAATGCCTACTTTTCCTTCTCTATCAAGGGCTTGTATTAGGTGTCATGGAGAGAGGGAGATGGAGATGGAGGGGGGGGGGAGAGAGAGAGAGAGAGAGAGAGAGAGAGAGAGAGAGAGAGAGAGAGAGAGAGAGAGAGAGAGAGAGAGAGAGAGAGAGAGAGAGAGAGAGAGAGAGAGAGAGAGAGGGAGACTTAAAGGTCATGGCAACTAAGATGGTTATGACGAATGTTTTACTGTGAAAATATCTTACTGTAGAGGGATGACTTCTGGAATCCAGCCAGTTAAGCATTGAATCACACTAATGTCACCAAATTCCTGGTTTTGATTTCCCCCAGTATAGCTATAAAAAATGTAATAATTAATACTGTAATGAAAAACAAAAACTAAACTGAAGAAATATGCATACACACAGATAAAAAACATTTAAATTATTATTTTTTTCATTACTATTATTATTATTCCTCTTCTTTTTCTTCTTCCTCTTCCTCGTCTTCTTCTTTTTCTTCTTCTTCTTCTGCTTCTTCTTCTTCTTCTGCTGCTGCTGCTGCTGCTGCTGCTTCTTCTTCTTCTTCTTCTTCTTCTTCTTCTTCTTATTCTTCTTCCTTTTCTTCTTCTTCTACTGTGTCTTCTTCAGCATTCTGAGCCTCTGAGGTTCACTGCTGCAGACATCCCCCACCTCTATTTATCTCTCTTAACTGGACATCTCTTACTAGTTGGTGACTCCAAGTGTTTCAGGTCTGTACGTATATTGTCTCTTCAGCTTTCTCTTTAGCTGCCTCATGGTCTATCCCATTCAACTTTTTGTACTTACTCAAGTGAAGTGACTTTTAATTGCTTAAAGCATCCTTCACATATTCAAAGCATTATTTACTTACTCAAGTGAAGCATCATTTACTTACTGAAAGCATCATTTACTTACTCAAGTGAAGCGACTTTCAATTACTCACTGCAACATTTTACCTATTTAAGGAAGGCAACTTACTTACTATAAGCACTATTTACTTACTCAAGCGAAGCAATTGTAATTACTCAAAGCAACATTTACTTACTTGAAGCAATATTTTTTTACTCTATTGAAAAAACTGTTAATTACTTTTAAAAAAAAAGAAAAAGAATCAACATTTACTTATCCTGGGGAAATAACTTTTGGCTACTTGAAGCAACACGAAAACACAGTTTAGTGTGTTTTGTTTCAAGACCTGTGCAGACTGTAAAGCATTCACCTGTAGATTATTTAGCTTATATCTAACGGGTGAGGAGTAGTGTCTGGTTTTTACATCAGGATACACTGGTGTGTTGGGAAATGAACAGAAGGACAGACTGGCTGGCTCTGCACAACTTGGTGGAACACTGATGCATGATAAGGCAGACGTGGTTAGTGCCTTGTGGGAGATTGTGTAGAGTTTGGAGGAGCAGACGCATCACCACAGTCTGGTGAGATTGATGCGGGGGTTGGGGGGGGGAGGAAGTGACGAGAGGTTCAGGCCGATGCTCGAGGCCCAGAGGAAAGGCAAGACGGATGTTTAATCAGAATGCTACTGGTACCATTAGTACTGGAACTCTTCGCTGGCTGTTGAAGATGGGGACAGAGCACTTATGGAAATGCCCCGAGTGCTGTGATGTCGGTTCTTGAATCAAATTAAATCAAATCAAGAAGAAGAAGAAGAAGAAGGAAAAAAAAAAGGAAAAAAGATGGTGGATGTTAAGAAAGGCATGCATATTTGTAAAAGTCTCACAAATAACTGTTGGCTACTTGAAGCAACATTTATTTACTTACTTTAGTGAATCAGCTTTTACTTAAACAAATTAAGCAACATTGTATTATTCTAGTAAAGCAATTCTTACTTACTCAAGTAAAGTAACTCCTACTTTCTCTATTATAGAAACAACTTTTACTTTCAAACAACTTTTACTTACTCAAGTAAAGTAACTTTCAGTTATATCAGTGAAGTATTACTTACTCTAGTGAAGCTACTTTCATTAATGCTTTGGTCAGCAACATAGGCCAGAGCTCATGCTGTAATGTGGTTGTAGGCAGCAGAATCCGGCCATGACTATCAAATGGTATGGTGTCATCAATTGTTATTTTGCGCCAACAGCCCTGCAATTTAAAATAAACACAATTTACATAATTCTGATAATCTGTCAATTTTATGCTAATGAACACAAACTGCTCAAGAAACCAGCTTTAGAAATGCTCATGAAGTAAATTATTACAAATCCACATCAAAGTGGGTGTTTTTCTTAAAACTCAAAACTGAACTTGGCACCAGATAAACCCAACCTAAAATGGGTACCTGTTACCATCCTGGGTTTCAAATGTGACCTGCTTGATGTTAAGCAATCAGACACACTTAAGTATACCTGGATCTCTGAAAATATGTGTCTACCACCATATGCCTGATATACCATTGGTATAAAAACAGGTCCATCACTTTTTCTAAATTGTATATTTTTGGGGGGAACTTTATTTAAAAAGGAGACCTGTTTAGTGCAGTGGCAATCTTGACTGCTGGCTGAGAAGTTTTATTTTCAAACACTTTTTGAGACTGAGATTTGTTGACCTGGGCTTCCAGGCTGACACAGCCTGCATTAAGCAACAGGAAAGTGTGTGGAAAGTAAAGGCAGCCAGTGCGATATTGAACAGATTATGCATAGACAGGCATGCTCCGTGCAGAGTGGCAAGCATCGCTTCAGTGGTCCCAGGTAGTTAGCATCCTTTGGGTATTTTCTCCAAGTCATGCCAGTGTGTTGGGAAATGAGCAGGCAGGCAGACTGTCTGGTTCTGAGCCACTTGGTGGTAAACTGATGCATGACAAGCTGGATATTGTGAGGACTCTTTGGGAGCAAGTGAACAGTGCCAAGGCACAAATAAATCATTATGGTCTGAGGAGAAAGAATGGCACTGCAGAGAGTTACCAGAGGATCTGGCTGATGCTCAACACCCAAGGGAAAGGCGGGACGGACATAAAATCAGAGAGTTGTTGGTGCCATTGGAACTGGAACTTTTCGCTTGCTGCTAAAGATGGGGATGGAGAACTTATGGTAGTGTCCCAACTGCTGCGACATTGATTCCTAATTCAATATGCAACATTCAATAGATTATCTATCATGTGTCAATTCACAAATCAGGCTAACATTATTTGTTTGTTATGCCTCAGCATGATAAAGGATCGTTTCCTTTATTTGCATACTGAAAAGGGTACCCAAGTCATGATAATCATAGTTCTTAAAGAGCGTAACTGGTAATACATTAAACAAAATAGGTAGCAGGAAATGTAATGTGAGGTAAAGATAGATGGCTTGATGTTAACCACATATTAAATACCAATGTTTAATGCAATATCTTTTATTTTGCATATGGGAAAACAACATTGGTTTTTAATATTTGTGTATGAATTGCAATTACTTCTAACTGAACATTTTGTGTGTGCGTGTGACCACATTTTTATAGGGTACAGCTGTGATGTGAGGAACAGTTTGCCGAACGGTTAAGAACACGAGGCTTTCATGTGAGAGACCTAGGTTCAAACCCTTAATAAGGTGGAGGATTTTTTTTTGGTGTGGGATAAAAATAACATCCTAACCTGCACAGTCCATGGAAACAGCACTAGCCACTCAGCCCTAAATCCTCAAGCTCAAAGACCCTTGCCTGCACCGCATAAGTGGTAAATACAGGCAGTGAATGTTGAATTTTGAATTAACAATCGACATCACAGCACTCGGGACACTCCCCTAAGTGCTCCGTCCCCATCTTCAACAGCAAGCGAATAGTTCCAACTATAATGGCACCAGTAATGGCAGTTTAACAGCAGATACAGACAGTATATAAAGGGGATTTGACCTCATTAGTGCAAATGAACTTGCATGACTGTTATATTTTTGTTAAACGGGGTTGGCACCATATGTCTGATGTGGCTCAAGGCATGAAAACCCTCAGCTACATTCTTTACTTAGTGACACTTAGTGACACATAATCTTTAAGAATAAGACAGAAGTTCGGCCATAATGGTCGATAGCTGACTGACCGCTGATGCTATGAAAAGTTACTTGTTTCCAGATAGGTTCTGCTGATAATAATTGCCCATTTCTGGATTGGGAGTCAAGAGATTTTATCATCCAGCTACGGAGGCGAGTGCTTGGTGTGACACAGTGAACTGTATATTTCACGTGGAATTTTTTTTGTTGTTGTGCCCTGTGGCCAGAACTAAAATGGTGGGTTCGCCGATGAAGTTGAGAATGGCATTCACTTATGTCAGTACAATGCCAGCTTTCATAGCTTACTGTTTGCGCAGTTAGCCTCAGTTCTGGTGTGGGACTGTTAGTGGTAGCACACCTGACAGCTGCTTTCTGCATTTTTACTTTGCTTGTGCAAGCTTAAAGATGTTGCTAAAGCTAACTAGTTTTTTTCACTAGTTTTAAAATGGGACAATGAAAGACATTTAGGATTATTTTCACTGGCACAGTAACGGAGCAGTTAAGGGGCAACCTGTCTGCAATGGAACCTCAACTAACGACTATCAACTTACAAGAATAAATGACATTATAATGAACAGAAAAAAACTGTAATCTATAAGAATAAATGACATTATAACAAAAAGATACAACTGTAATCTACAAGAATAAATGGCAATATAACGAAAAGATAAAACTGTAATCTACAAGAATAAATAACAATATAACAAAAAGATAAAACTGAAATCTACAAGAATAAATGACAATATAACGAAAAGATAAAATTGTAATCTACAAGAATAAATAGCAAAATAACGAAAAGATAAAACTGTAATCTACAAGAATAAATGGCAATATAACGAAAAGATAAAACTGAAATCTACAAGAATAAATGACAATATAACGAAAAGATAAAACAAACCACTAACCATCCAGTACAGCCGGACAACATATTTCCCATACACATTATACAAAGGCAAATGAGATGCTTTCCCAGCCTTACAGAGAGAGTAAATGTGTTCCCACGGGTTCCATGTGTGGCTCAAATCCCCGCCTTGAGAAGATAAATCAGCTGTGCTTTCTGCTGGGATATTTACAGCTGACAGTTCCCACAATGTGACGATCTGGCTGATGCAGTGGCGAATAAACTGTGAAACCAGATTTAAGTACTTTATACATGTTACAGTGATTAATATATCCTAACTGTTTAAAAAACAAAAATATGTATGGTTATCTGATGGTGCGTTTGGTTAAGTTGATGGGAAAGCCTGTATGCCTAAAAACTATCAAAGATCCAGATTTAAAAGAATCGTCAACTGGTTAGTTGAACAATAAGGTATTCCTGTGTGCAATTTGAACAATTTCACTCACTAAATTATAAAGATTTTGAATATCAAAATTATGATAAAAATTATGTTTCTTTCAGTTTGTTAGTTAATCTTTCCACCTGAGCCTCAGACAGCGTAAATGGCAGAGGTCATAAGTCTCCATGACTGGCGGCTAACTGCCACCTGTTTTGATCTTGGATGTTCATAAGGCCCATGGCTGTGCCTTCCCTGATAATGGTTCTATGCAGGATCTCTCTTGGTCTTGCCCGTTTTCTTTTTCCCTGAAGGATTGATGGGGAAGTCTTATTCATTCTGAGTGCATGGCAGATGTAGTTCCAGCGGCACTTTCTTATAAAACTGGATACCTTATCTTGCTTGGTCTCTTTTCTTATTTGCGGATTGGATCTGAAATCTGTCTAGTATTTTTCAGTAGTCTCATGCAGAAATACCACCCGACCATCTCCACCTGGGAGCTTGAGACACCGTTCACCGACGAAAGCCTCGCCCATGTGATATACAGAAACCATGACATACTCGATGCAAGGTCGAGAGTCGAACAGTACATCCGTGACGCAGAAATTGACACTATGATAATATACACAGACGGCTCGAAAACCAGCACGGGAGAAGTCAGGGCAGGTGTTTACATACCGGCCTGGAAGACCACACACGAATACCGACTCACTAACGATATGGCAGTCTGCTCAGCTGAGCTGGTAGGGATTCTCAAAGCACTGGAGCTAGCCTGCAAACGGCCCCCCATAAAACTCCTCGTCCTTTCCGACTCTCTATCAGCAGTACAAGCCCTGAGGGACTTCTAGAAAGTGAGCCGGCAAGACATCAAAGAAGAAATCCTGACAATTTCCACCAGACTCAGAAGCCTGTGATGCCAAACTACCATTGGTTGGATCCCAGCACACATAGGCATTGAGGGCAATGAAGCAGCAGACAGAGCGGCGAAGAGAGGCACGGTTAGCCACAACACAGTATTCGCGGGACTGGGCAAAACTGAACTAAAAGCGATTATCAAAAGCAGAATATGCAGAGAATGGTCCCAACAGTGGTCGACCAGCGACAAAGGCAGAGCTGCCTACAAACTACTCAACAAACCCAGTCTCAAGAATCAAGTGACTAAACCGACCAAAATTCCGGCAATCCGAAAACTGTGGAAGATGCGACTAGGGTGCTGGCCAGACCGATTCCGCACTCCTGTGTGCGAGGAATGCAGGGCCCCCAACTCCATGGAGCACTTCTTACTAAACTGTAAACACCACGAAATAGAGAGACAAAAGCTCGTGCTGCACTTCAGAGCCTCAAACCAACCAATGACAACTGAAAACTGCCTCAGTGTAAGCTGCGACGACAAGGTCCAGCAACTTGTAAAGCAGTTCATATCCAGAACCGGGAAAGCGATCTGAGAGCCACCCCTCATCATGATGTGACCAGATCCAGTGAGTACCAGCACCCACTACAGAGGCAACTTTACCTCTCACTCACTCTTCCGACCTCACTGTGTGTCCTCTCAAAGGCATTCCTGCCCCTCTGCCTGTACCACTTCCACTCCTTCTCTGCCACAGGCGAATCACTCAGTCTAAAAAATTCAACTAACATAAATTTCTCACAGTATATTTTCAGAAAGATTAATACAACCGAACCTACCAAAGGCCACCCGACGCTCCGAGGCAAACCAGCTAAAGGGCATAGCACAAGAAGGGGACCAGCACTCATGGATTTCAGTCTGTTATGCATTTCATTTTGTAAACTCCCCCGCCCCTCCCACATATATTTCAATATTAATCAACTTATTTTCAGCTAAAAACCGAGGAAACCCACCAAAGGCCACCCGGCGCTCTGAGGCAAACCAGCTAAAAGGGCATTGCACAATAAGGGGACCAGCACTTGTGGAATTCCAGACTACCACGCTTCTCTGATAACTTCACCCGTCCCTCCCCACATATATATAAAATGTAAATCAGTCTATTTTCAGATCTACCCAGGCAGAGCAGGCAGTGTGCAGGACTCAACTCACCAAGGACCTCTTCCTCAACCTAACAAGCTATCTGTCTCTCTCCATCTTCCGACCTAGCTATAAAATATCTTGGCACCTTCGGGCGTTCTAATTTTGTTGCAACCTTTGTTACCTCCTCTACTTATCTAACGACTGCGCATAACAAGTAGATTGTGACAGTCGTCCTGTGGGGGCCGTGTTTTAGGGCGCTCAGTGTGCAGGACTGTTTGTTTCGCGGCGGTGTGACTGCGGACTGACTTGGTACTAACACAGATGAACAGTGCAACAGCTAGCGAATAGCCAATAAAACAGGAACCAGGCCCCTCAGAACCAGAACTTAGGCAACAAATGAACAAACTCAGGTGAAAGAGCTCACCACAAAGGAAGATAAATAAAATAAGATAGCAAAGGAACCGTCCTTGAAAAAGCAGGCCATCAGGCGGCTAAAAAAGGACTAAGCTTGGAATTTTTGTTTGATTTTATACGATACGATACGATGTGTTTATCCTAAGAAATTTTCTGCAGTTCAAAGGTTACAATTTTTTTTTAAAGATTGAGTAAAAGTACTCAGTTATGCAGTCAGTATCATTTACATCTGACATTTCGAGTCCTAGCAATTTCTTTTCTTTTTTCTCTCTTTTTTAAGTATCTAGAAAGCATCAGTTGAAAACCTTTTGGCTCGATACTATGGATATCGCAACCCTTCGCCCTTGATTCCTGACAGATACCGTAAATCTGGGAGAAATGTGGCTTTTCTGCCTACCCCCGGGCATGAACCCGGACCACAAGGAGTATGTCACCAACTTAGCTAGCGAGCCGGGCAGTCCTAACAAATTAAAACAATATATATGAGAGAAAGAAAGTTAAAATCACAAGTGGGATAAACTAAGTTATAGTAACAGAATAATGGGTTAGTAAAAGGCTTAAAGTACATACTGTATATTTAAGTTAATATAGGGTGAGCTGTCTGGTATTTCAAGGGTTAAAAAACAAAGATCTCTTATCCACAATTTAAGCCATATTGGGATATGTAATAGCTTCTTATTGTTTAGACCAATTTACATTTGATGTTAGTTGTTGTAGGATGGATAAAAGGATTTTTATTTAAAAGAGGAAGAGTTGCACAATTCGTCGACCTCACTCTCTCGCCCAAGACCATCTAAGTCCAGTGGCAAGACCAATCAAGACGTCTGGAGATGAACTCAGATGCAGTGGATGACCAGGGCTCCTTACTAATTTTACACTGGGTTGACCTGGCAGCACAGGTCAACTTAAAAATAATCTTACTTGGACAGAGATCCGAACACATAACCCTCAAGCTAAGAGACACACATGACAGCTATAGAATTACGCATGCTCTCACATAGCATCAATTGAAAGTGTCAGAAAATGTATGTGTTTTTAAATGCTCACTAGTTTTAAAATCCATTTTACATAACAACAATCTTGTTGAAATACACTGTGATTAAATCTTACCTCACTTTCATGCAAGTGTTCATTTGCACTGATAAGGTCAAATCCTTTTAGTATACTGTCTGTTTCTAGTACAACTGGGGCCTATATAAATGTAATTTCACCAAAGTTTTCAATAAGAAATAATTAAAATTCATACACAAAAATTAACATATTTTTGCCAAACAAAATTAAAAGAAAAATTACAGATAACTGCAGTAACCAGATTTACCTAATGTGCACAGAGGCCTTGAGAACAGGGTCTTTTAACGAATCTTGAGACCCATCAAAAATGAAAACAAGGGAGAATAGAGAATGAGAAGCAGAGAAATGCATAATCTGTTTAAATAAAAAATTACTGGTATGAAAAGGGTTAATAGATTACAACGGTTGAAGTATGTAGAAAGAATGAAAGATAACAGTGAGACATCTGTTTAAATCACAAATTACTGGTATGAAAAGGGTTAATGGACTACAACGGTTGGGGTACGTAGAAAGAATGAAAGATAACAGCGAGACATAAGCTGTGTACACAAAAGAGTACAATGGAAATAGTCCACAAAAAATATCAAGAAGATGATAGAGAGATATTATACAGTCAATCCTACCTGGAGTCAACAAGTGAAAGGAGAAGTCAGTCATAGAAATGAACGGAGGCAGGTGATATCTTGTCATAAGTTGCCTTGAGACAATGTCTCCTGCTTAACAGATGGCAATAATATAGTGCTATTAAGATTTCTTGAATAAAGTACAAATTTTGTGATAGTGAGTCAATTTTTTTAAATCCCTAATATGGGGTCCTGGAACCCAAACAGGGAGGGATCCTCCTATCCAATTCAGGCCGGGTCAGCTTCAGAACAAATGTCAGTTATAAATAATCTCCCCAACTGAGTATTCAAACCAAATATCTTCAGGTCATCAGACATATATATAGCCACTACACTATCATGGCTGAACAACTAAATAGTGAAAAATTACACGCAACATAGAGTTATGGTTTAAGCCTTTTGGAGGGGAGAAGAGGTAGAGGGAGACCAAGATAACAGATGCTGGACAACCTGACATCATGGCATGGAAGATATCTGTATCAGAGCTAACTGAAAGTACATGAGACAGAAGGTTGTGGAAAGACAAGACTACCAATGCCACATGGCATGGACTTTAAGAAGAAGAAGAAGAGGAGGAGGAAGAAGAAGAAGAAGAGAAGAAGTAAGCATTAAATCTTTTATTTAAAAATTTTTTTTTTAACTTTTACTCCAACTTGCCTAGGAGATAAAGAGAAAAAATGTCACAAGGTTTAAGTAATTATTTTAATCAATCAGGTACCGTTTCCAAAATGAAGATTGACCGCAGTGGATCTCCACCACCCTCTGTCTACCATCTTAGTTGTGCACTCTCTTAGACAGACTGCTGTTTGTCCATCTCTTGATGTTGTCCTCCCATCTGTATCATCGTCTAACCCTGGCTCTCTGGCCTTCAACTTTTCACTCCAGTATGGTTTTTAAAAGTTATATTAGTGTGGCTAAACGAAATATTTCAGTTGTCTCTTTTTAATTTTTTCAGCACCTCTGTATTTGACTGTGTTTGTTTTCATGATTTACTACTTCTTCTTCATTTATTTATAGTCCATACTATTTTCTAAATGCTTGTTCGTGACTTATAAATTCTCATTACTGCTAAAATATCCAAGCATCAGCCATTAAAGACAACTAATCAACTACATTTATTTTCACTCTTTGTAAATCAGATCTGGCCACTAAACAAGGAACAAAAGAAAAGATAACTGTTTGTTTTAACTCCTAACTAAAAAGAACTATTAACTTGGTGGGTGCCAAATGGTTTTTGCAGCAGATGCTCAAGTAAATCATCAGTGTTTTTTTGTTTTTGTTTAAAAAGCTGAATACACAGTTAAATGAGCTATAAGAAGGAAGAGAAAATTCTTTAGTATGTGCTGACAAGCAAAGCATCAGATAACATCTGACACTATGGTCAGGATTCACAACAAAGGACCAGTCCTGTTTGACATTTTCCTTGAGACTGAATGATGTATTTCTAAAAAGAAAAGACATACTAAGAAATAATGATATCAGAGAAATGATAGGAATAATGCCATGAATGGCAAAACAGAGATAGAAAGAGACCTACAGAGAATAAGGTTGTTCGGGCATCTAATGAGAAAAGATACCCCCATCCCCTCCCCACCCCCCTGCAAATGTAAAGTAGAAGGCTACAGCGCATGAGGAAAACAAAGAAGCTTACAGATCGACCACTGAAATCTTACAATTACACAGATTCACATTAGCCAAGCAACACATCTGGTGCCTGGGATCTCAGTGGTAGAGTGGTTAAGTTGATTATTCTCAAGGTTGTGGGTTAAATTTCACACTCTGTCCCTAAATTCACAAAGATGGTTCAGAGATCCCTGGAGTCATGGCTGGAGATACGGAGTTCATGCACTGTGTGAAGCAAATGCAGGAAATCAGACAAGGCTGAAACTTACAGCACACAAAGAAGTTATTATCCAAGCATATTTACCTTGATCATAAATTCTCCTGGTCTTCTCCATGTATCTACTTTCAAGGATGGTGGCAGCTCAGTCTTTCCTTCAGGGTCGTCAAAGTAGTTATGTGATTGTTGCTGAGTGTAAGAAAATACAAAAATACAACATTAAACTTTTCCATTGCACTATGAAAGAACTATTTTGTATATGACCATTTCCACAAGTTTGTTGCTGAGTATGAGGAAACTAACAAAAATTCAACATTAAACTTTTCCATTGCACTATGAAAGAACTATTTTGTATATGACCATTTCCACAAGTTTGTTGCTGAGTATGAGGAAACTAACAAAAATTCAACATTAAACTTTTCCATTGCACTATGAAAGAACTATTTTGTATATGACCATTTCCACAAGTTTGTTGCTGAGTATGAGGAAACTAACAAAAATTCAACATTAAACTTTTCCATTGCACTATGAAAGAACTATTTTGTATATGACCATTTCCACAAGTTTGTTGCTAAGTATGAGGAAACTAACAAAAATTCAACATTAAACTTTTCCATTGCACTATGAAAGAACTATTTTGTATATGACCATTTCCACAAGTTTGTTGCTAAGTATGAGGAAACTAACAAAAATTCAACATTAAACTTTTCCATTGCACTATGAAAGAACTATTTTGTATACAACCATTTCCACAAGTTTGTTGCTGAGTATAAGGAAACAAAAATACAACATTAAATTCCATTATGGAATTATAAAAGAACTATTTGTGCCAAGAAAAAAGAAAAAAAAAAAAGAAAAAAAAATATTTTGTGCAAGATAAAAATACTCTTTCAGATAACTTCATCAATTAGCACGTCTTTTACAGAACGTCCCTCTCCTTCACAGCACGCCTGAAAGTATCCCTTTCCCTAGCCAGCTCTCCGGCCCCATATGCTTTCAATGCCAATGCATCTTCAATGTCTTCTATCCATCTTCGTGGTGGTCGACTCTGCCTCGCCTTTCACAAACTGCATCCTCCATCACCGTCTTTTCCAAGCCACCATGATGCTTGATGTGGCCAAAATACTTCAACTTTTGGGACAGGATGCTGTTTATGAGCCAGTTCTCCTTGATGTTCAACTCATTCAGAATGTCCATGTTTTTCCTCTTCCTGATCCATGGTATTCTAAGAATTTTTCTTAAAAGATTTTTTTTTTGGCTGAATAACAGGGAGATATAATACAATATTCATCTCATCACATTTCATTTTGATCCTCTGGTATTTTGCAGTGTTGAGGAGAAGTATAACTTGCAGGAAAGTGCTATTTGTGCACTTTATAAATGGGATCCCAGCGAGTCTATACTCTCTCTGTCCACTGTTTGCATGGTCAGCCTCTTCTTTACTTCTCATCTGATCTGTACATCATTGATGTGGTATCATGTCTGCTGTCATCTGCCTTATATATAGCCAAACCATTTCACTTTTTTTTTTCAAATGAAATCCAAAGCTGCCATTACCTGCATTTTCTTTAAAATTTCACTGTTTCTGATCTTCTCTTTTCTTGTCTTATTAAGAGCTCTTCGCAGGAATATAACTTCAGTTGTTGTAATTGTTCTTTTTATCTTCCTGTGTCAGTGTCCAGGTCTGGCACTGATAGCACAGGGTTGGCAAGAAGACTGTGTCACAGACTGCTCTACTGGTATCTAGTGAAACATATTTGTTTCTTAGTATTGGTGCCATTTGCTCAACAAGTTGATTTGCTCTGTTACAGCTTCGACCTCGTCTTCTGTTTTGCCAGCTTATGACATTATGCTTCCTAAGTATTTAAAGCTCTTGTTTTCTTTGGGAGGGTGTTCTGTAAGTTGGATATTTATTGTATTGTCTACTTTGTTTATGGTCCTGACCTCTGTTTTGATGGCATTAATTTTCTGTAATACTCTAAGCACACGGTTTAAATCATGTTTAATGGTCTTGCAGTTCTATTTCTGAAGTAGCAATTTATGCTTGGTTGTCCACAAATAGTAGTTCTTTGATGAAACTGTCTGTCGTTAGGTCTTCTTCTCCTTGAGATATTATAGTACTTGTCTGGCTGGTTTCTTGACAGATGTAATCAATACAAGTTATGAATAGCAGAGGAGATAGCACTGCCGTACTCTGGATTTTATGGTGAATGGTTAATGAATATAATATTAAATTCTTTACTTAATGGGGTAAAAACATTTTAGATAAATATTTTCACAAAGTAATTCTGCAGTTGTTGCTGAGTGCTAGGAAAACAAAACACAAAATAAAAATCTTTGGCGAAAAGTACTTTAAACAAATCTATGATAACCATTTTCTACTGCATGTGTACAAAAGTTAACTATGGCAGTGCAGCACTGATAATTATAAAACACACATGAACACTATGGTCAGGTTTAGTTCCAAACAGCAAAGACATTTATGTCAAAATTAATATAATTCTAGGATCAACTGTCAGGTTACATCATGTTCTTTGGTCTGAAAACTAGCAGTTTCTCCACCATAGATTTATGACCTCCATTAATTTATGCTTAAGAAAATAATGTGTTTTTCCCTAATACCTGTCATATTCATAATAAAGGTTTGTTGACTCCACCTTTGATACACATTTTTTGGATTACCTCCATCTTCGACACATGTTTTTTTACTGCCAGGACATGAGCTTTGCAGTTATTCATTTATTCTGGGAGATACTAATTGTCTGAATGCTGTTTGTTGCACACTTAGGCCTTTATGATGCTGTTCTTTCACATGAAGATCCAGCTGGGCGTTTCCTGATCCCTTATCCTTTTAAATGTCTAATTAGCATATAACTGATGTTGTATAAATAAGACAAATGTTACAGCCTTCTATGTCTGTATGTTACAAGACAGCTCAGGAAAGTGGCTATCCTCCGACTAACGGTCGGCGATGATCACCATGTATCTCAGTAAAAACTGCTCCCATAAACCGAACATTACATCCGTGAAACCCGTGACCTTCACGACAAAGACAACAACAACAAAAACCGAGTCCAACAAATGCAAACTGAGCTGCTTAGTATTGAATGAGTTAAGAGCCAGGAAATTAAAAATAAAGAATCAGTTTTATTTTTGATGTTTTTATTCTGATACAAGTCTGATTTAATTATTCACCTCATCTACTATATCATGGTAGTGTAGTGGATAGACACTGACCTGCCAGCCCTAAGGTCAAGGTTCAAATCTGCTTCAAAAAAAGGTGTTTTTCAAAAGTGGCCTTGGCTTCCAGGGTTGACCCAGCCTAAAATGGGTACCAGGTAATGTCCTTGGAGGTAAAGGCAGCCTGCATGATGCTGACGATATCACCTTTTGTGTGTTGATCAGTTTATTAAAATGCAGGTCTAGCAGTAAAAGTGATGCAGCAAAAGCATTAAAAAAGTCCTTTTACCATTCTGATAGCAAGGGAAGTCATATACTACCATCACACATGGTCATTTGGATTAGTGACTATTAACAATGAACTGTCAGGCTCAAATCCTTTGTGAGATAATGTATAGTTTTGTCGGGGCAACAATACAATTCTAACCTGCTCAGTCCATGGTGACTGCACTAGTGTTGCAGCCCTCAAATAACCACCCCCCCCTCAGGCTCATACCCCCCCCCCCCCCCCCCCCCCCCCCCCCCCCACTTCCTCGTACTATATTGCCCTAAACAACAGTAAATTCAGAAGCAAAGACAAGATCACCAGAGTCTCTGACAAGTTCTGTGTTCCTATCTTGGTCATGCCATGTAGTCAAGCCATTCAGATATTTATTTTTTTGCCAGTTGCCCATTGAGGTTGCCATGCTTTGAAGTTATCACTGCATACAAATAACAAAGAACTGCTGGTTAAGAGGCAGTGGGCCTATTCCTTTTTTCAAAAAAATGTAGCCCTGTAGCCCACACACGGATGTTGACGTACAACAGCCCACAAGGGGATGTTGATGTACAATAGCCCACATGGGGATGTTGATGTACAATAGCTACAAGGGGATGTTGATGTACAATAGCCCACAAGGTGATCATCATCATCAGGTGCCTTGCCGACTGGCGTGGGCGATCATGCCTCTCCATAATTTGTGATCTCCTGCAGCATGTATCAGTTCAAGTGCTGACACACCTCCATGCCATGCAACAAGACTTCAAGCATCTTCTCTCGTTGTCTTCCTCTATCTCTCCTTTCAAATATCTTTCCAGTGGTCACAACATGTTCAATTTTCCCTCTTCTCATAACATGGCCGAAAAATGATGACTGTCTCCTTCTGATGTCTGTGATAAGTTGTCTTCGGTCTCACGCCTCTTTCAAAACCTCTTGGTTGCTCTTTTTGGCTGTCCAAGGTATTCTAAGCATTCTTCTGTAAAACCAAATCTCAGAGGCCTCCAGAAATTGTTTGGCCTGCCTACCGATTGTTCAGGATTGACAGCCATATGTTAAAACTGGATGTTTGTAGCAAGCAAGAATTCTTTTTCTAACTCTCAATGACAAGATGTTTTTCATTTTATAAAATGCAGTTTTTGCCTGTCCTATTCTATTTCTTATCTCAGTTATGCATCTTCCATCTAATGTTATCCATGTGCCCAGATACTTAAATTTCTGTACTTGTCCTAAGATAACACCGTCAACTTTTATTACACACTTAGAAAGAATTCGTTTCTTTGATACCACCATTACTTCTGTCTTCCCATTATTCAAACTGAGGCCCATTCTTCCACTTTCTAACACCACAATGTCTATTATTTCCTGTAGTTCTTTCTGACTTGTTGCTATCAAGACTGTATCATCAGCATAATGTAAATTGTTTATATTGTGCCCACCAACCACAATAACTGGCATACCAATTAAAGCTCTCATTATATTTTCACTGTATATTGAAAACAAATCAGGTGACAGTACACATCCTTGTCGTACGCCCCTCTTTATGCTTTAAAATGTACCTAAACAGTTGTTAATTTTTATAGCTGCTGTTTGCTGCCAATACATATTCTTTATTTTTCGTAGATCTTTCCCATCAATGTTTAATTTTTCTAACAGTTTGAGTACTTCTTCATGCTTCACACTGTCAAATGCTTTTGTATAGTCTATGAAGCATATATACAAATCAGTCTTTACTTCTTTAGCTCTTTCTGACAATGTCCTTAGGATGTATATGGCATTGTTTGTGATTTTTCCTTCTACAAATCCACATTGTTCATCGCTGATTTCTGGTTTAATTTTGTTTCTTATTCTTCTTATAATTATTCTTAGTAAAATCTTAGTCATGTGACTCATACGACTTATTGTGCGAAGGTCTTCACATTTTATAGTGCCTGGTTTCTTAGGCAGAGCTATAAATATGGATTTTAAAAGGTCATTTGGAATATACCCACTATAATAAATATCATTTAAAAGTTTAGTTATTATTTCAATTCCAAAATCTCCCAGTGCTTCGATTTCTTCCAGTGAGATGTTTTTTGGCCTGGGTGCTTTTCCTTTCTTCATATGATGTATTGCATCCTCAACTTCTGCAGTCATTATTGGTGGACCATCATTGTTGGTCTGCAGTTCTACATCTGGTCTATCAACATCATACAATTCCCCTATATACTCTATCCATCTGTTAATTATATTATTATGTCCCATGAATAAGTCACCATCTATTGATTTCAAACATCCAGTGCTCTTTGGTGTCATCTTTCCTGTTAACATATTTATCTTTTAGTACATGGAATGTGAGTCTTTCCTGTTGTTTTCCCCAATCTCTGTACACATTTGATTCAGCCAGGCTTCTTTAGCCACTTTGCATTTGTTCACTATTTCTTTTTGTATTCTAGAGTATTCTTCTTTATCATTCTTTTTCTTCCTTCTTTCATCCATCAATTGCAGAATTTTGGTTGACATCTATTTCTTTTTTGCAACTCTATGGGTTGGTGGGATTGTCTCTTTAGATGTCTGCTGAATTAACTCACGCAACATATCCCACTGTTCATCAATAGTCTGTATAATTTCCATTGCATTATGCCGGTTTTGTACAGTGACATTGTAATGGTCCCTAATTTCTTTATCGGTTCTAAGAATTCCTAAATTTAACTTGATGTTCTGTGGTGTTTTTCTAATGTTTTTTAGTTTTATTCTAATTTTTCCTACAACTGGAACATGGTCACAAGGGGATACTGATGTATAATAGCCCACAAGGGGTTGTTGATGTACAATAGCCACAAGGGGATGTTGATGTACAATAGCCCACAAGGAGATGTTAATGTATAATAGCCCACATGGGGTTGTTGATGTACAATAGCCCACAAGGAGATGTTAATGTATAATAGCCCACAAGAGGATGTTGATGCATAATAGCCCACAAGGGGTTGTTGTTGTACAATAGCCCACACAGGACTGTTTATGTGCAATAGCCCACACAGGAATGTTTATATGCAATAGCCCAGATGGGGATGTTGATGTACAATAGCCCACACAGGGATGTTGATGTACAATAGCCCACAAGGGGATGTTGATATACAATAGCCCACACGGGGATGTTGATGTACAATAGTCCACATGGGAATGTTGATGTACAATAGCCCACAAGTGGATGTTGATGTACAATAGCCCCAAGGGGATGTTGATGTACAATAGCCCATGAGGAGATGTTGATGTATAGCCCACATGGGAATGTTGATGTACAATATGTCACACAGATTTAGAAATATTCAAACATTTTTAAAATTAATTAAAATCATAACAAATTAAAATGTATGCTGTCTAAACTCAAAAATAATTATGTAACTTACGAGTGTTGGTGATTTTAAATTTTTCTTTTCCTCTTTCTTGGTTGTCTCCTGTGAGAATCACATATAAATTACCTTCAAGGCATAAACATAAAAAAACACACACAAAAAATAAACATTCATCTTAATAAAAAGAGCATCTTTTTTTCTAATGCAGAAACATCAAAAAGAAAACATGGAAAACAATCAGCTTTCTCTGATACCTCATTCTTTTACAGAAATGAATGCTGGTCTCATTATTTATTGGAGCTAAATGTAGTGGTTAGGCACTTCCCTGCTAGGTGAAAGTTTGAGTTTGACACAGCAAGGTTAGTTATTTTTTGTTGTTATTTTTTAACTAATGACCTGAGTTCCCTAGCCAGCTAAGCTGAAACAGGTACCAGAAAATCTCATGTTTAAGTAAAGGTGACCAGTGTGATACAGTGGTTTGCATTATTAACATTTTAGGTTTTTTACACTTATCAGATTTTCATATTCTCAAACATGCCAGATAGAGTTAACATAATTTGAATAATTAAGCATTTCAATTTTTTTTTAAAAACAGATTTTAAGGACGTCCCCCCCCCCCTTCCCCTTTTTTCAACTTTTTTTTTACTTCTAAACTGTGTTGATTGTTTTTATATAATTTTCTTTAAATACACAGAAACCATGTTTTTCATGTAGTAGTAATAGAAATGTAAACAACTATATCCTGTTCAACCCATCTGGGTATTAATTAGGATGTATGTAGCCTTTTTATAGTTTGATATTGCATATTTATGCTTGCCAATTACTTTTAGTCATTTAATATTGCATAAAATATTATTAAATGTTAACAGTTTTACAGGAGTATAAATTGTTAAGATTAATGAATTTTAGGTGAAATTTTGAAGTAACTGTGATCATATTGTGTAATTTTTCTTTGAGAGTATTTAAGGAGTTCTTGGATGCCCTATTCTGTCTTATAATACATTAACCCATTAGATTCAAACCGTGTTCTTATGAGGCACTGTTTAATCTTTCCCTGTATATTTTGTACATTATTTCTAGCCGAGGTCTCAAAATGTTTAAATGTGAGAATGATTTATACATCTGCCAAGGTGAGGATTTTTTTTTTAAAAGTTACTTTTTAATTAATATAATAAAAAGTTTCACCACAACAACAAAACTAAATTTTTTTAAATGACTACACTGACACTTTTTTTTATACAATTTTTTAGACACTGATTACAACAGATCTGAGATAAAAGATATTGCAATTTTTTAATTTCTTCTTCTTCTTCTTCTCTTCCACCTTGTACCTCAGCGAAGTTTCGGGTGTGGGGGGGGGGGGGGGGGGGGAGTGGGGAGATGTAACATTCCTTGGTGAGCTCTGTCAAGAGCGCTATAAAGACTGATGTTCATTTCTGTAAGGCTGTCCTTAATGCCATCACCCCGTTTTTTTTTCAAGGTCTTCGACTCGTTCTATACCCGTTATGAAGTTTTAGTGTGGCTCGCTGTGGCAGATAGTACCAGGGCATTCTTGTAAAGTGTCCAAACCACTTCTAGCATTCATCTGATTTCGTAATTTTGTATTCTGTTTTTCCTTGAAACTCCTGAAGCTCTTCTAAGGCATTTCATCTCTGATTGCAAGGCAAAAATATGAGAAGAAAGAAATGCTTGGCTAACACTATCCAATATGCTACAACCATCTTCTTCTTCTGTGTATACCATAAAAGGCAGTTAGGGCTGTTTACAGATAGACTGTTATTTCTGCATCCTAAAAAACAATAATGAGTAGTGGGTCTATTCTTTTTCTCTAAAAAGGAGACCCCAAAATCCACATTGGAATGCAAATCATCCATAGTATCATTGAAGCCATGGTGGTTCAGTAACTATAAGCTTGTCTGTTGGCCTGGTGGTCATGTATTTGAAACCCTTTTGTGCCAGGGTTTATTTCACTGTCTACCTAGTCTAAAACTCTTATAGTCCATGCTGTTGTCTTAGTAATCATGTCTTCCTTCGAAGTAAGATCGCATCTGACAGGCGAGAAACCAACAAATCTGCAGATTAAAAAAAGCCAGGTCTGTAATTTAGATGTACACGCAAAACTCATGTTCTGAAACAAGACCAAAGTCTAAAAGTGGATGAACAGCCAGATCATCCTTCTGGAGTTTAAAGCCAGTGAATGTAAACAACAAGAAGAAACATGTCTGCTCAGAGACAGTCAGTCTGAAATAAGTTAAAATATTTCTCACTTCCTTTGAAATTCTTCTGTTTTCCTATTCACCCTTGGGGATTGAGGGGGGGGGGGGGAGGGGGGGGGGGGGGGGGGAAGCATGCTGTGTTGTGGTTTACAGCTAGGCTTTAGGCCCAACAGATCAGTTTTCAGAAAATCCTTTGGTCACTTTTACGATAGGATTATTACAGAGCGGCGAGTCTATTGTTCCAAAAATGGGGCCCTGGCACCCAGAAGGAGATTTCCTGGGAAATAAAAGTGGCTAGTATGATACTGAACATCAAACATTCAGCCGCCCACACACACAAGTGGGACTAGAACTACATAATGTATCTCGTAGGGTGAAAAGTGGTCCTTCACTTTCTTTGCTCATACCCAAGATATCATATAAGTTTTGCATGCACACACAAAATAAAAAATAAACAAACAGAAGAACAAGAAAAATACACAAACAAAGAAAATTGGACAGTAACATATACTTTAAAAACAAAACCTAACACAAGAAAAAAAGGACCATGCACTTCTTTTCTAAAGTCCTGATCCATGAAGTTTTAAACACTTATTAACCATGAAACTTCAACAGATATGTTGTTTTTCTTAAGTGCAAAATATGAAACATCCAACTTACCCATGGAACCTGTAGATTTTGTGTCAAAATTTGAATATTTTATTAAGTGGATGAAATCAACATTATAAGTTGAAGTGTTAGAATAAAAACTACCATTTCATTAACAAAATTTAAAATTGGAACTCTAATTATTTACACATTTACTCTTATCCACTTGAAATTTTCCTCCACATACCATTAAGCATCGAAAAATAACAAATCTGTATTTCTTTTTCAGTAGGTGAATTTGGCTTCAGGGTTAAGAACATAATTTCATAATTATAAAATACAGGATGAGATTTCAACTGCAGATAATTTTGCAGCAAACCTCTTTGCACAGTTTCCCACAATAGTATGAAAGTCAAACCATTGATTGGTATAACTGTAAAACTGTTCAGAAAATAACAGAAGACTAATGAAGGTATGAACAGATGAATGAATGAACGAATGAATGAATGAATGGACACCAGTACAGTCTGGACATTTCCAGACATGCTCTGTCCCATTCTTCAGTAACCAACAAATAGTTGACATGTTATTAATACCAGTTGCAACCGGAATAAGAGTCTGCCTCTGTTTCCCCTCCAATGTCAGAAATCTTCCAGAACCTCGAAAACCTTCAGCTGAACTAGTCTTTCAGTGTATGGATCCCCTATCTGATCTTTTGCACTGTCTATTTTTGATCCCATAGAGCCTTCACCACATCCGATGTATGATATAGTAGTTCGCCACCCAGACAGCGGCAGCATATCAGCCTGCTCGTTACCTCGCATACATGAATATCTTGGGCAGAAAATCTCTTATCTGCTCTTGATCTGGGTCGTATTTAGTAATGCAAGCAACTTTGTGCGCAGGATACCAGTTTAAATTTTCCAAAGCATGCTCTGTAAGTCTGTTGCAATTACAAAATGTCAGGCTGTGCTGCTCTTAGGCGACTGGAATGCTTCTGTTACCGCCTCCATCTCCATTCTCATTCTGGATGTAGAGTTCTCTATTTTCAAGTAGTTTCCTTTCATTATCATCATCAGGTGCCTTGCCGACTGGCGTGGGTGATCATGCCTCTCCATAATCTGCGTTCTCCTGCAGCATGTATCAGTTCGTGTGCCGACACACCTCCATGCCATGCAACAAGACTGTCAAGCATCTTCTCTCGTCTTCCTCTGTCCCTCCTTCTACAGATCTTTCCAGTGGTCACAACATGTTCCATTTTCTCTCTTCTCATAACATGGCCGCAAAATGATGACTGTCTCCTTCTGATGTCTGTAATAAGTTGTCTTCAGGCTCCCGCCTCTTTCAAAACCTCTTGGTTGCTCTTTTTGGCTGTCCAAGGTATTCTAAGCATTCTTCTGTAAAACCACATCTCTGAGGCCCCTAGAAATTGTTAGGCCTGCCTACCGATTGTCCAGGATTCACAGTTTCCTTTCACCTTTATAATAAAACCTCACCCGTTCTTGTTACCTCTCACTATAGACCGATGTGTATATATTATGAGACACCTAGGATCGTATTGAGATGATGACAAGGTAGCAGAGATAATTATGAAATAATGACAAGGTAGCAGAGATTATAATGAGATGATGATAAGGTAGCAGAGATCATTTTGAGATGATGACAAGGTAGCAGAGATCATATTGAAATGATGACAAGGTAGCAGAGATCATACTGAGATGATTGCAAGGTAGCAGAGATCATTTTGAGATGATGACAAGGTAGCAGAGATCATATTGAGATGATGACAAGGTAGCAGAGATCATAATGAAATAATGACATGGTAGCAGAGATATGAGATGATGACAAGGTAGCAGAGATATGAGATGATGACAAGGTAGCAGAGATATGAGATGATGACAAGGTAGCAGAGATGATAATGAGATGATGACATGGTAGCAGAAATCATATTGAGATGATGACAAGGTTGCAGAGATCATATTGAGATGATGACAAGGTAGCAGAGATCATACTGAGATTATGACAAGGTAGCAGAGACTATGATGAGGATGAGATGACGAGATAATGACAAGATAATGGAGCAGCAAGATAAGATTACGACAAGGTATAGAAGGAGCAAGATAAGATTAAGACAAGGTAAAAAAGGAACAAGATAAGATTATTACAATGTATAGAAGGAGCAAGATAAGATTATAATAAACTAAAGGAATAGAACAATAATATTATTACAAGGTATAAGAGGATCATTATGAGATGATTACAAGGTACAAGAGGATCAAGATGAGATGATGACAAAGCACCAGAGGATCAAGATGAGATTATGACAAGGTACAAGAGGATCATAATGAGATGATGACAAGGTACAAGAGGTTCAAGATGAGATGATGACAAGGTACAAGAGGGTCATGATGAGATGATGACAAGGTACAAGAGGATCAAGATGAGATGATGACAAGGTACAAGAGGATCATTATGAGATGATGACAAGGTACAAGAGGATCAAGATGAGATGATGACAAGGTACAAGAGGATCAAGATGAGATGATGACAAGGTACAAGAGGATCAAGATGAGATGATGACAAGGTGCAGGAGGATCATGATGAGATGATGACAAGGTACAAGAGGATCATGATGAGATGATGACAAGGTACAAGAGGATCATGATGAGATGATGACAAGGTGCAGGAGGATCATGATGAGATGATGACAAGGTGCAGGAGGATCATGATGAGATGATGACAAGGTACAAGAGGATCATGATGAGATGATGACAAGATACAAGAGGATCATGATGAGATGATTACAAGAGAATCATGATGAGAAGATGACAAGGTATAAGAGGATCATGATGAGAAGATGACAATCTACAAGAGGATCAAGATAAGAAGATGGCAAGCTACAAGAGGTTCAAGCTAAGACAGTGAGATGATGACTGACATACCCATTTCTCAGCATTGATGTCAGCATCATTCCATTCAGGCCAGATGGTAAACTTGGGTCGTCTGATATCAACTACACTGCCAATCCCAGCTGCGCTGCTGAGATAAATGTATCCATAGAATAAAACAATAGAAGATAAATAACAAATGCAAACAGTTTAAATTTTTTTTTCTGTGCTTGTTTCTAAAGTATCAAATGTCACTTTTACAGCTACATACTGAATATATACATACATAATACAGTCGAACGTCAGGAAGCTAAGTGTACCTGGATATGAGATTTTCAGGATTTGAGGTCAGGTTCACACCCCCCCCCCCCTTTCCCCCAAGATTACAAATGTTAGCTGGGGAGAGAATTTTTCTCGACCTTACCCAACAGCATCTGGATACCTTTTATATGGATTAGGTCATGTCAACACTGCTGAAGGTGGACCAGTTGACATGGGCTATAACATCATAATTGGAAGTAACCCCCCATTTTCCTCTGCCAGAAAAAAAAAAAGAAACAACAGCAAAAACTATAAATCATTGTCACACATTTGTCTCCCTTGCCAAGACCTAAAAACTTAGGTTCTTTATTAATATCTTACCCCAGATGACGTCGCAGGACAGTCCAATATTTTAGAGGGTGGTAAGACTGGGTTTCTCGGTTTTCTGATGCTTTTAACGACCCAAAACATCTAGAACTGGCCCTAACCCTAACACACTCACATTCCACAAGAAAGTGCAGTCTAGGTCCCATGACTGGATACAGCCTAGGTCCCACGACTGCGTGCAGCCTAGGTCCCACGACTGCGTGCAGCCTAGGTCCCACTACTGCGTGCAGCCTAGGTCCCACGACTGTGTGCAGCCTATCTACCACCCCATGAAATATTAGACTGTTCCGTGACCTGTGGATTTCCCATTTGGGGTAGGATTTTATAAAGCACCAAAACTTCATCAAAATCTGATAGGGTGATTTTTTTTTTTTTTTTTGAGGGCTGTAACAAATTAAAATTCTTTACATTAATGTTAATTGTCATATCAGTTTCAAGATGGAGTTATTCACCATACAAGCTCAGTCAAGGAATGGATAAAATTTGTATCTAAGTTTCCATTGTACTACTACACTCACACATAATTATTTGAATGTTAATTGGTAATATATATTTTAAATAATTTATGTTGTTCAATAACTGCCCTCAACTGCAGTTAGAAAAGAGAGTTTTCAAGTGTTGTGTAGAGCTGGTACTGTTTCCTGCATTTGACATATAAATATGTAGACAAAGTGAGCAATGTCTATTATTTCTGAGAAAAATTTAAAGAGTGCCATGAATGGATAGAAAAGCAAACAAGTCAGCTTTTAAAAGCACAAGTGAAAACTATAACCAGATTAGAAAAATTAGATGCTGAAAATCACACAGATTTTATCATGTTATGTTGAAAAATAAAATGCACAAGAAAACTTAGTGATAACCAGCAAACTTGTTTTAAAAAGGCAAGGGGAAGACAAAGAGTCAAATATTTTAATGACTTGGACACATGCATGGGGGGTGGCGGGGGGGGGGGGGGGGGGGATACAATGGGGAATTAAAAGAAACAAAAACACAAACCTGATCCAAGATTGTTAATGATTATTTAACTTGTCTCATTATCAAACAGCAAAACATCACTCTTGTCTGGCTTGACTGAAAGTCTCTCTGTCTATAGCTGATTCTCCACCCCTATGTGCTTTCACAGCCAATGTATCTTCACTATCTTGTATCCACATCCGTGGTCTGCCTCTGCCTCGTTTTCCAGAAACTACCCTCCAGGCCATGATGACCTTCAACAAGGCCAAAAAACCTCAGCTTTTGAAACAGGAAACTGCTTACGAGCAAATTTTCTTCAATGCTCAGATCATGTAGGATGACTGTTGTTTTCTTCTTCTTGGTAAAATGTCTACAGTACATGTCCAGCTTGGTACTGGCCAGCCTGTTAATTTCTTCCAGGAATAATGCCTTCCATTATCCCTGTTTCAAAACCAGTATGGCATTTAAAACCGCTAGGTTTCAAGAGACAATGCTGTATATGAACTGATTTATTTCAGTATTAAGAACCTATGTTTTGTGATTGTGGGTTCCTGACTCCCTTTCTAATGATCTCTATGTTTGTTACTTATGTGTGCTGAATTTGGGTCATTGACCTTAAAAGTCATTTGAGTAAATAAATAAATGAACGGTAGGGGTATAGGTTAGGTGAAAATAACTAAGTAATAGTACTGTGAATTGTGAGTGGAATATTTAGACAGACGTGAGTTAAAATAAAATAAGATATGGGGTAAACTATTTTTTAAATTGCCCTAGCAGATGCCATGGCTGACTCCGATGTGGTCAACATAAATGATCGGAGGCCGACTAGAATGTCAATGAGACCTGATGCATTGATGCAGACACAGCTACTGACATCGCATTTGTCTCTCAGTCATCAGTTTTTGATGCAAAATGGACTGTCTTGAAGACAATGAAAATGATCACCTGCCATATTCAATTCTGATTTCTAAATACAGTAAGGTTAAGGCTGGGAGAGCATGCAAGGCTATTGCCAGGGGCTGCAATATAGCCTGGGTATAAATATGGCCTAAAGGCTGAACACGGTTTCTGGGACCTCTCCACGGTGATCCTCACCCACATGGTAGCACATTGTGTCATCAGATGTTTATCGCTTGTGTGATGTCCTAGTGGGGTAGAAAGTCAATCAAGACCTTCCTGTATGAGCATACCAAACCCTCCTTGGATGCCTCAGACAGAGGGCATGAAACAAGACTGTCAAAAATACTTTTTTTTACATCCCCCATGGTGGACTCTAGACGTGGAACTAGCACAGAAGACAAACACGAGTTGCAGGGAAGCAGCTAAGGAAAGTGTGACAGACACCGCTAAGCTCATGAGAAGAAGTGGAGACGGCAGAAAATGTTAAAAACGCTCGGGTCGCAGTTTTCAAGTGCTGTGCTGCAAAGGAAGAAAAAAAAAAAGATGACAAAAATTTCATGAATAAGGTTGGTGATGAAAAACAAAGAGAAAGAAGAAGTGTTTCTCCAGAGATTTATTGTGCCGACAGATTATAACAATCCAGTCATCAGGGATGCAGATAGAGAGAATTTATCTAGCACCATAAAGAATATGCAATATGAAGACATCATATGAGCTGAAGATATTAAACATAGTTTGAAATGGCAAAAGACACTACACCAGAATCTGATAGTGTTAGCTCTGGCCACACGAAGGTACTGAGCGATGTAGACCTGAAACAGATGACTGACTGCTTTAACCAGAGCATTAGGAAAGCATCCATTCTGCAGGATTAGGGTGCACAACTATCTAATCCAACTTCCAAAACTATGCAAGGGTCATTCAAAGCTTAGTGGCGTTAGAATTATCACAAAATATTACAAAATATGGTGGGGTAAGTCTTAGAGAATATAGTCATTGTCAAGCTATAAAATTTGTGGAAAGAGGGAAGCATATTCCAAGAGGTCTAGCAAGGAAAAGATACCTGGTCAAATGCAGCCACTTTTGCCTCTGATGTTTATGAAGGGTTAAAAACAAAAAGAAACAATGGCAGCAGAGGTTGATCTCTAGGATGTGTATAATAGAGTTAGATATGATATTTTTTTATGTCTGCACTGATGAAAAAGAGGACAGTTCCTGGTTGGTCAAATAAATAGCAGCTAAAATTTATTCTTTTAGGCTGCTCTCCATCTGGGATCATGGACCTCGAGGCCATGTATTATAGCGCAGTGACTGCCACAAGGATCCGTCATCTCGCCTGTGTGTATATAAGCAAGACTGCAAGCCTAGAAGCCCCAGGGGTTGGAAGAATACTGACATTTGCAAATGATATTCTCTCTTATAGGCAGGTGAGGGATAGGGGAAAAAATGGCCTAGAAGCTACAGGTGACAGTAGACAAAGTGACTGACTGATGTACAGAAATGAGCGCTGTCGTTCACCCAGAAAATGTATCTTCTTCTTCTTCGTTCACCAGCTGTGAATTCCGGTGCAAGGTTTGATAGTTTGTCCATTTGGACTTTTGGCTTTTACCTGGACCTGAGTTTTGCATGTATATCCGTTTTACTGGCTTATTTGTTTGCCCTTACCTGCCTCTGTATGTATGAAAATGTGTCTGTTTTGTGGTGTTCTCTAGACAACAGATTTCTTACAAATGATGTCCCAGGTGTCACAATTGACGGCAGAAACATCAACAGAGAGACTAAACTGAAGTATCTGGAAAATACATTGACAGGAGCCTATCCTTTAAGGACCATTTAGAGAAGGTTGTGACAAGATTCCAAAAGGGACTCAATGCACTTAAGACTATGGCTGCAATGGACAGAGAGCAGAGAATGCTTTTCACAATATATAAGCAGTTGATCCTTTCGATGACTGATTATGGACTAAAACTGCTGTCTCAAAGAGTCAGCTGGCTAAAGTGCATGTAGAACACAGGTATGTGGTTCATTTTGATGCGCCAGAGACACCCTAGTAGTGTGCATGTGATATATCCTTGGTTTCCTGACTATTGCAGGTAGGCTCAAAATGCTGCACGCAAAGTCATACTCAGAGTAGCTGCATATACAGATCACCCTTTGCACAAAGCTCTGGATGCAGTTGAGGGACTGTGGCTGATGAGAGGGAATTCATGGATGGCTTAGGGTGAGGTCACAATAAGACAGGTTTGCATCCTGAAGAACATTAGGCAAGAAGAGCAGTGAAATAGAGTGCTAGCAGATCAGTCAGACTTGTGTAGAGTCCTAACAGCACTGACCAGGAAATGCAAGGAATGGCTAGCAGCTGCCACAGAGGTAGACATTCAGCAGGATACAGCTTGCTCAAGTGATATGATTATTTATTTATATTCAGACTTCTTCTTCTTCAGCATTCTGAGCCCTTGAGGCTCATTGCTGCAGATAACACCCGCCTGCATTCATCTCTCTGGTTAGCCTTCTTTTTCCAGTTGGTGACACCAAGTGTTTGCAGGTCTGCCTTGACATTATCTCTCCATCATCTTCTTGGTCTGCCTCGTGATCTATGACCATTCATATCCCTTGTGTATACAGTTTTTACTTCTCTGTAATTCTTTTAATATACCCCAACCATTTCAGTCTGTAGCTCTCATGATGCCAGTGTTCAAAGGGGATTTAAACAGATTTTGGCTATCCTCCGAATAACAGGCACTAAAGATGGCTGCCAATGGCGGTCAAAAATAGGGCCTCAGTCATGTGTCAATTGCGCACTTTCGGTGACTTAATTTGCGGTTTTCCTGCGACTACGGCCACCACCAAGAGTCCCCTGCGCCGCTCACGCGGCGTATTTTGGGGCTAAACTAGGACTCATGAGCAAAGCTGCAGGAGATGTGGAAGATGCTGCTGGTGAGTCCCAGCCATTTAGTTCAGCCCCAATCCACGACATGTGAGCGGCGTGAGGGACTCATGGCGGTGGCGGTAGTCGCCGGAAAACCGCAAATTAAGTCACCAGAAATGCGCAATTGACACTGACTGAGGCTCTGTTAGGATGTTTTTTGCGGCCGCCATCTTTAGTTCCCGTTATTCGGAGGATAGCCAAGATTTGTATACTTATACAGCTGTAATAAATTAGGAGTATAGGGTTGTCAACTGGCTGGGAATTAATTCAAAGTGTTTGAAAAATGTCAAGTGTATACTACATGTGAGGTGGATGATGTTGAATCAACATTATATAGTGGAATAAATACTATACAAAATCCGGTACTTAAAGAAAGGGGACTCTTGATTTTGGGTGCTGATTACTGACGTGTACGGATTCTAAGTATGAGAATGCTCTATGGTTCTGATAAGTCACAGAAGAATAGAAATTGTTGAGAGCATGCAGTTTACTTAAAAAGTGTTAAAAGAACATTTTAAACAAGAATTCGTAAGAGAAAGCAAGTTCGACGAAACATCACCCATGATGTTCACGTTTGGCATCCATTTTGTAACCAGGACGCCGAGAGGGGCGGCCGATGTTGAAAAACTTACTCTCTTTGAGACGCTGAGTGAGACCGAACTCCCTGGATACTTTTCCTCCCTGGCTTCGCGGTCATGTCTTAAAACTGTGAAAGTTATTGTCTTTGTAAAGTCATAAAATTATTACAGTGACTGTAGTACAGTTAATGTAACAAAAAAAGCGCAGCTCTGTCGATTCCGTCTTGTAACTAAGTTAGTTAGAAGTTGGCGCATGCGCATGTTCTCGTATGAGAACATTTCAAAGACAGGACAATGATCTGATGAATGAATGAATGAATGAATGAATGAATGAATGAATAAATGAATGAATAATTGACATGACTCCACTCGGAACATTCCCAAATGTGCTCTGACCCCTTCTTCAATGGTCAACGAAGATTCGATTTGACATGTTAACAGTACCAGTTGCAACATGATAAGGTTTGAAGCTTGAACAACGGATCAACATCATGGCACACGGGTAGTAACTCATACGTGCTCCGTTCTTCTTCTAACTCAAGGAGTCTGAAGAAGCTCAGCACAGTACACAGGCTCTGGGTCCTAAAATACTTTGGGTAGATTTTTAAATCCAAATGTTTGCCTGGGTAGCGCTTTTAGGCTACTCTTTTCGATTTCCAACTGCAAAGGGATTCTTTACGTGCGCAACAATGCACACGGGCGTCAAATCTCACTACCCAGAGACCATGGAAAATTGCTAGAAGTACAAAGTGAAATAATCCCAGCCCTTTCGGGGATTGAACCCGGAACCTCTAGCACTCGGGGCCGACACCATGCCTTGAGACCACGGAACCCCTATGCAGCATGATTAAAACTCAGCCAGTGTTTTCCCTTCAGTGTCGACTTCGTCGTCGGTCGGGAAATTATTTGGGTCTGTCTTTTACGATCGCATCAACACTGAAAGAATCTTTTTAGTGCTTCTTGGTGGCGAGCAGTGTTGAGCCATTTTATATGGCGCAAAAATCTAAGCCACAAATATAACCAAAACCTTCTCCCTTCGAGGATTCTGGCTGAACGAGACAATTTGTTAAGGGGAAAAAAAAAAACGGACGGACGGAAGTTGGCTATCGCAAATGCAAAAACATACTATTTTAAAGCTGATGTTTTTAATTTTACGTATTTTTTTTGGGGGGGGGGGGGGGGGGGGGGGGGGAATTCAACTGTAAAACATACAGTACCAGCTATTCACAAATTATTCTTTAAAAATAAGCTTAATATTGCTATAACAAAAGCAATTTTATGTGCTTTTTTTTCTCTTCGTGTTCACAGGTGGAAAGTTCTAGCAATTCGGGGCTTAAGTCTTGTGTCCAGAATCTGAGCTTTGCATGCAGATTCGTTTTTCAGATGCGGCGTATTAGTATGCAGACTGTTAGTTCCTTGCCTCATATGCACTCTGACTGAGAAAGAAAACCTTAATAAGACGGTGCACCACTCACCTTACCTCCCCCCCCCCCCCCCCCCCCCCCCGTCAACACAAACACGAAGTTGGGGCCTCCGCGTGTCGGTTCCGAGGAGCCCCATTGAAGGGGGAAGAAGAATAGACCCACTGCCTACCCAAAGCATGTCTTAAGAGTAAACTAATTGGGGGCTTCCTTCGAAGTCAGTGTGCATTTGCTTGAGAGGCAAGGGACCATCAATCTGCGTTTAAATAAGTCAGATATGTAAAACGGATGTGCACGCAACAGTCAGGTTCAAACAAGACTAACGTCTGAAAATTGACGAACAACCAGAACTCTCCACCTTAGTCTACAGCAGGTGAATGATAAGAAGAAGGAGACGACAATTTGGGCCTTAAAAATCAAACGGGGATATCGGGTAGAATTTCTGCAATTTTAACTTATCATAGAAATCCATAAATGTGAGGTCCACATACCAGATAATGCATTTATTTTGCAGCACACCCTATAACAGAACACGTCATGTGAACACTACGATTGCCCTGCCTAACTGACAGCTCCAGAATCGGTGAAATACATCTACACGGTAACATGATGAGGTAACTAGATTAAGGCTAAGGTTTAGACAAACGGATCAACATCACGGCACAAGGGTAGTAAGGCATAAATGCTCCATTCTAATTCTAACTCAAGCCTGAGTCCGAGACCCTCAGCGCAGTACACGAGCTTCGTAGCACCGTCGAGGATGCTGAAATACTTTGAGTAGATTTTCAACTCCTAATTTAGCCCGGGCAACGCCGTTAGACCACTCTTTTTGATTTCCAACTCACAGAGTGCATGAGTATCGATCAAAGCATTGTCTGTTTATTCTATATATGGCATACAAATTAAAAAATCTGACTCACACAAGAGAATCACGTTTACCAGAAGCTGCAGGAGGCGTGGGACTAGAGGCCCGGCCCAACTTGCTCCCAACGGCATGTTGATCAGCAACTGAGAGTCGACGCCCTTGAATGGAGGTCCGTCGAGGGTTAACACTGGACGTCGCCACTGTGTCGTCATTAATGGATTTTCGTCGCTCCCGCTTCATTCTGTATTTTCGATTAAAATGCATTTATATGTGACGCACGATCAGATTTTATATACGAGAGGTTGAGATTGATAACAGGATCATGTGCATGGTATAAGTTGAACTTTATAATATGTTATATTATAATTTATGCCGAACTATTCAAATTCAAATTCCTTTGAGAACAAATCTCAACCACGTTTAAACTCAATCACGTTTAACATGCTGCTAGATAGCCGAAACTGCCAACAGTCTCCGGCTATGTTTGTGTTTTTATTTATTAGCACCACTGTGGTGGCTAAGGTTCTGGAAATGTGAAAATATTCCACGTGTGACCATTGGAACGTATAACAGTCTGCTTTTATTTTCAGCGAGGACAGAGGAACGAGTAAGTGACGTTCAACCGGACCAGAAGTCCAGAACGAGCGACAAACACCCGATGACACAAAATGCCACCATTCAAATGAAAACCACCTGGCGCAAGTCCCAGAAACTCCGATCAACCGTTAGGTTACATTAGGGCCCCGACAACACCCGTGATAGGGTTTTAATTTAAAAAAAAAAGAATGTTTTATACATTTGGACAGGGATTTGAACATTGAGTCAACCTGCCTTCGTTTTTAATCACGGATGGCTGATGGATCATCCTGAGTGGACTTAATTTAAGTGTTTAAACTGACCAAGTTGTTTTGTTTTCGTTTAGTTTTTTTAAGATGCAGTGTCCATATATACAGAAAGACAATTTAGAAATAAAATTAAAAAAAAAAAAAAAACGCTTTTCGACAAACAGAGGAATTTAAGTATTTGGGAACAATTTTCACACCCGGCGGAAAACTGGACAGAGAAATTAACTCGAGATGTGCCAAAGTTAATCAAGAATGCGACAACTATCTCCCCTATTGACACACAAGCAGATACCTCAGAGTACTAAAGTGAATCTTATCAGAACTATTTTTTTGGCCAACACTATGCTATCAATGCCAAACGTGGACACTTACATCCTCCAATAAACGTAAAATTGTGACAACAGAGATGAAATGCCTTAGAAGATCTACAGGAGTGTCAAGAAGTAGTTTGGACACCTAACAATAATGCCCTGGTACTATCCGTAGCCATCGACAATGTACTAAAGTTTGGCCATGTACTATCTGCCACAGCGAGCCACACTAAAACGTTACAACGGGTATAGAGAGAGTGGAAGACCTAGGAAAACATGGAGTGATGGCATTAAGAACAGCCTTACAGAAATGAACATCAGTTTTAATAGTGCTCTTGACAGCGCTTATCAACGAACATTACATCTTCCCCCAACACTTCGATGAGGTACTAGGTGGAAGAGAAAAAGAAGAAGAAGAAAAATTGTCTCTCTCTCTCTCTCTCTCTCTCTCTCTCTCTCTCTCTCTCTCTCTCTCTATATATATATATATATATATATATATATATATATATATATATATATATATATATATATATATATATATATATTTATTTAAAATTCTGCTGAGAATTTTCTGGTCTTTAATTTTGATACTGACCTTCACCCAAAAATAACAATAAATGATAAAGAAATTTAAAATGTCACAAACTTTGAATATCTAGGCTCTATAATAAACTGCAATGGAGACTGTTCGACAGAAATTAAAAGGAGGATGGTCATAGCTATGCAAAGATTGAACAGCCTTAAAAGTCTATGGTTAAGCACCAGCAAGTAGATACAAATTAGAATTTTGAGAGCATGCATCTTCCCTGTGGCTACATACGGATGTGAGTCGTGGACTATCTCTCAGTCCTTAAGAAAGAGAATAGGGGCTTTTGGGCTGAAATGCTATAGACAGATTCTCAGAATATCTCGGACAAAGAAGATAAGAAATATTGACATCTTAAAAGATCTAAACCACAAGGAAGAAAGGCTAATAAACAGTATCCTTTCTCGGAAGCTGAAATATTTTGTCATATCAAGCGCCACGACGGATTGGGAAAAAATTATAGCAGAAGGTATAGTACCAGGAAGGAGGGGCAGGGGCCGACCGACACGAAGATGGGCACAGGATACAAGTGACTCCTTGAATGTAAAGTGCATGAGGCGGGAGAACTGCCTAGAGACGGAGTTTCTTTCATGCAGACTGTGATGAGAGCGACGTTCTGCAAAAGACCTGCTACATGTTGATGAATTTTGATGTTGTCATTCATGATTGCGTTTTACTGAAAGCTTAGCCTATTAGTTTTATTCTCTCTATTTTCTACGAATTTTTAAAAGTATAATTACAATGTCTGTATGAATGGCATTTTAAAATATATTTAAAGGGGGAATAAGCCAGTATTTTTTAAGACCAATATAATTGCAGGAGTTTACTGCCCTTTACACCACAATAGAAAATGCGACATTAACGATCGTTCGTTTTTGTGATGGATGATTCTTGCTTTGTTCATTGATAAAGACTGGTCGCAACGTTCGTTTGTATTTATGAATTAATCAAGTAACAGTGTTTTCTTTAACTCTGTTGCATTTCTTATTATTTTTTTGTTGTTGGTTTGTCTGATTAATTAACTGACTTTTAACCCCACCTGGACAGCACAACGCATCACATCAGCGACCGGGTCGCTCACTGGCTCGCCAGTAGACGACGTCGTCGCCAGTGGGGACATATTTTAGTCTGTCTTCTTTGATCACCCCAACACTGCAGCAGCTGTTTTCAGGGCTCTTGCTGACGTGCTGTGCTAAGCCATTTTATATTGGCACATAACCTAGTCACAATTATAGCCTAAAGCTCCCCCTTTGGGGATTATCGTTGAAAGTTACGCACCCCACGCCCCTTCCCCTTTCCCCCCTACCGCACAACGAGCCACCAATACCCGTGACACAATGTGCCACTATTCGGATAAAGAATCACCCGGGCACAAGTCCCAGAAACCCCATTCAGTCCGAAGGTTATTTTTATGGCCCCCGACAACAGCCGGGAGTGGAACTTTAAAATAATAAAACATTGCGTCCCGTAGTAGGGCGGATCCGACGTAATTGCGTTTTGTGTTCAATTAATTGTCCTTGTCATTTTAGCGATGTAGGAGTAATTGTGTGTGTGTGTGTGTGGGGGGGGGGTGATATCTGAAAGCCCCATCCCGGATGTAAATGAGGCTGGCGGTGTGTTAACAAGATCATCCATCCAGGTCCCGTCTACAAAAATATGAGTGTAGAGGATAGACACCTGCCTGCGGATCAGAAGGTCGTGGGTTCTGATCTTGAGGGAACCAGGCTTTCTTCAAAAATGATCCTGGCTCCCGGGTCGACCCAGCTTTGAGGAGGTACCAGGTGCGGTTCTGGGAAGTAAAGACGGCTGGCGTGAGGTTGACCACGTCACCCACCAAGAGCCGATTGGTCTATAGAATATAGACCTAGCTCTGTATGCCCAATACACACGAAAGCGTGGCAACAGAGCCCATATTTTATTTATTTCTTAACTATTATATGCCTAATGCACCGTTGGTGTAATACGGGTCTTATACTTCCCTAATCTTACTAACTTACATCATTAGCATCATCATCTGCCTCATCATCGTCAGCCTTATCATCCGCCTCATCATTATCATCATCAGCCTTATCATCATCATCCTCATAAGCCTTATTATCATCATCATCCTCATCATCAATCATCATCAGCCTTATCATCATCATCTTAAGCCTTATCATCATAATAATCAGCCTTATCATTATCACCATTAGCTTCATCATCCTCATCATCATCAGACTCACCATTATCATCATCGGCCTTATCATCATCTCTGTTGTTGTAATTATTATTGTCACTTTCGAATAAGTTTTTAAAAAATCCCAAATTCTACAAGTTAAAATATCCTGGGTGCATATTGCGTCCCCTTTTTTTTAATAGACTAACAGGAACTCGCCGGGTAGTCTAGTCAGTACTATGACTACTACCTTTTCGTCCCAGGACTATTTTTGGTACATATTTTAGGATGGATCGTCCAATGGCATTTCAAAATACTGACACTGAAATTTAAACGCAGCTCACATCTTCATTCCGGTCTTCATTCACTGCTGGTTAACAAGACCTCGGATACATATCGGGTTTCGTACGAACAGGAGCCGCTTTTCCGCACGGTGTGTATAGACGGCGAAGGAGAACGCATACGCTAACACCACAACAACATACGACAGCCCGTGGGAACGGCCACGGCATGAATGGGAGCCGAAACGAAATGTGGTACCCGGCGAGATGCGGTGATTTTCGAGACATGCACCAGACTTTGTGAATGTTCGTTGTGCTTTTCCTGCCTGGTTATCTTTACTCCAAATTCTTGTATTTGCAGCAGTGACGTGGACACGCTGCTCCTAAACCTCTTCAGATCGCCTATCTTTCTAAGACCATATGTCGGCGTGATCCATAGGCCAATATGTCAGCTTTTTTATTGCCTACAACACTGTTTATTACTTCTACCCCACGCACTATTTATTGCTTCATTATGCTGTTCAGTTCATTCAGATACACAGTTCACTTCTTATTTTGTTCACTTCTTCTTTGCAACACACTGTTCAAGTCTTTACATTTCTTTTGCCACCAGTATACTTTCTCAGGTATGAGTTTCGCTTCTTCTTTATGCTGTTCATTTGTTTTCGATATAAGTATCTGCTTCTCCTTTTCGATATGTAGTTCCCTTCTTATTTCGTTTACTTTTTCCTTTTCTTTGCAGCGCACAATTTAATTGTATTTCCTTTACGCTTTTCACTATTCCCCTTTGCCTTACCTAAATACAGTTTGCTTTCTGGTTTCAGATATATACGGAGAAATATCCTTCTGGCGCCAGTCTCGCTAACAGCGGCTACATTTTTAAATATGTTTACTGATATGACTGTCCCCGCGTGAATGTCTGACAACCGTTGTTATCTGTAATATATTTATGTAGTCTCCAAGGGAAACACATGCTACACGATTAATTGTTTAACAATTGATTGACTAGACACGATGTATAAATTAGAAATAAACGGTTTGGTTGAAAGTTTCATGACCTGTAGGTTTGTTCTTAGATTCCTAGGACAAGAAGGCCACACAAGTTTCTCACAGGTCACATCATGAACGGAAGCCACCGTAGTGTAGTGGCTAGACGCGTGTCTGCGGATCCGAAGGTTGTGGGTTCAGTGCCTGCCTCAGTCTGCGCTTTTTAAAAAATGGATCCTAGTTTGACTCAGCTTTAAATTGGCATCAGGTAAAGTAATTACATTTACCGAAGATGGGAAATTAGATAAAGAAATTAACATTAGATGCAATAAAGCAAACCAAGTATTGGGACAGCTAGCTCCCTCTCCCCCTCCCCTCTTACAGCATAAGACAATCCCAATCAGCACAAAGAGACATCTTATTCAAAGCATATTTATTCCAACTCTGTGCTACCAGTGCTAGACATGGTCACTCACAACAAACCATAAAAGAAAATTAGTAACCATGGAAATGAGATGTCTGAGAAGGGTTGTAGGAGTGACCATAAGAGATAAGATCAGGAATTAGATCATAAGAGAAAACGTCGGCACAGAACAAATTCTAAATTACATACGAAGACAGCAAGTGAAATGGTTTGCCCACTTAGAGAGAATGCCTTGTGACACCATACCATACAAAGCATACATGGAAAGAGAAGAAGGACGTAGAGCATGAGGTAGACTAGGAACAAAATGGAAGGATAACATCAGAGAAACTCTACAACAGCACGATGTGCTTATGGTCGAGGAGGCCAGAAGAGCTAGAAACAGAACCTTATATCCCCCTCGACCCCCACAGCGGTAAAAGAGGAAGTGAAGAAGAAGAAGAAGAAGAAAAAACCCTCCACTAAAACGTATTTAATCACACATACATACATACGTATGTACGCATGTACACACACACATACACACGCATACACACATACATACACAAATACATACATACATACATACATACATACATACATACATACATACATACATACATACATACATACATACATACATACATACATACATACATACATACATACATACATACATACATACATACATACATACATACATACATACATACATACATACATACATACATACGTACGTACCTACCTACCTACCTACCTACCTGTCTGCCTGCCTGCCTGCCTGCCTAAGTAAAGTAAAAGTAAAGAGTAAAGGACCCTTTACCACGCCATCAGGCGTATAGAGCAATAGGGCTAGACCAATATTTTTATAGACCAATCGGCACAAGATGAGTGATGTGGTTAGCATCACGCCGGCCGCATTTACTTTCCCGAGATTGGACCCGGTACCCAATCAAGGCTGGGTCGACCTGGGAGCCAAGGTCATATTTGAAAAAAGTCCGGCTCCGCCAGGGAGCGAACCCACGACCTTCTGATACTCGACGAACGTCTAGCTGCTCGGCTACGGCGACTCCCGCCTGCCTGCCTGCCTACCTACCTACCTACCTACCTACCTACCTACCTACCTACCTACCTACCTACCTACCTACCTACCTACCTACCTACCTACCTACCTACCTACCTACCTACCTACCTACCTACCTACCTGCCTGCCTGCCTGCCTGCCTGCCTGCCTGCCTGCCTGCCTGCCTGCCTGCCTGCCTGCCTGCCTGCCTGCCTGCCTGCCTGCCTGCCTGCCTGCCTGCCTGCCTGCCTGCCTGCCTGCCTGCCTGCCTGCCTGCCTGCCTGCCTGCCTGCCTGCCTGCCTGCCTGCCTGCCTGCCTGCCTGCCTGCCTGCCTGCCTGCCTGCCTACCTACCTACCTACCTACCTACCTACCTACCTACCTACCTACCTACCTACCTACCTACCTACCTACCTACTACATACATACATACATACATACATACATACATACATACATACATACATACATACATACATACATACATACATACATACATACATACATACATACATACATACATACATACATACATACATACATACATACATACATACATACATACATACATACATACATACATACATACATACATACATACATACATACATACATACATACATACATACATACATACATACATACATACATACATACATACATACATACATACATACATACATACATACATACATACATACATACATACATACATACATACATACATACATACATACATACATACATACATACATACATACATACATACATACATACATACATACATACATACATACATACATACATACATACATACTACATACATACATACATACATACATACATACATACATACATACATACATACATACATACATACATACATACATACATACATACATACATACATACATACATACATACATACATACATACATACATACATACATACATACATACATACATACATACATACATACATACATACATACATACATACATACATACATACATACATACATACATACATACATACATACATACATACATACATACATACATACATACATACATACATACATACATACATACATACATACATACATACATACATACATACATACATACATACAATACATACATACATACATACATACATACATACATACATACATACATACATACATACATACATACATACATACATACATGCATGCATGCACGCGCGCGCGCACACACACACACACACACACACACACACACACACACACACATTCACACACATACATGCATACAATTGACGTATCTTATGTATGATCAGAACTGCAATTTTTTGTGCATCACATTATTGCAGTACCATTTGGTTTCCCGCCAAGTTTATGAAAAAGCTGTTGTCGCGGATTCCAGTTGGTGTAAGTAACGTCAAGTTGAGTGAAGAACTGACATCACAGCACAAGGGGTATTTCCATGCGTGCTCCGTCCTCATCTTCAGCAACCAGCGCAGAGTTCAAAAACTGATGGTACCGGCCACAATCTGATTATATGTCCATCTTGTTTTTCCCTTGGTGTAGTGAACCGGCCAGACTCTATGGTTACACCCAGGTGCTTCATTCTCTCCAGGCCATAATATTATTGTTTCTCTATTGATTCTGTTGCTTGTTCCCAAAGAGCCTTGACTACATCTGCCTTGTCAGGTATCAATTTTACCACCTAGTGGTGCAAATCCAGCCAATCTATCTCTTTGTTTATTACCCACCATTCCGGCATGCCTGAAGAAAAGATCAAAAGTATGCTCACAATCCGTGACTTTCCCAAAGGGAGCCAATGAAGCTCAAAGAGGGCCCATAGAGCTCAAAAAGAACCCGTGGAGATCAAAGGGGGTCCATGGAGTTGACTGACTGACTGACTTTCTACCCCACTAGGACATCACACAAGCGATAAACACCCGATGACACAAAGTGCGACCATGTGGAGGAGGATCACCGTGGAGACGTCCCAGAAACCGCGTTCAGCCTTTAGGTCATATTTATGGCCACGCTATATTGCGGCCTCTGCAAGAGCCAGAGTAGGGCTTCAAATAACGAAAAATTTTGTCCTTAAAAGAACGGGAGATAATAGTAATAATTGGAGCTGTAAGGGGGCCCATGGAGACGACAATTTTTACTAAACAAAATTTGGAAACAGAAAAATATAATTGGATTTTTACTTAATAGTCAATCCTACGGTTATTTAACTAAATTTACTCGGGGGGGGGGGGGGGGGGGTGGATGTGAAAACTTGGACTGTCACAGGCCAGAGACTCAAGCCCCAGTATAGAAAGACCATTAACACAATACACCAGGTAGGTAACGATCCACGAGCCCTTGCTAGGTATCCGCGGGCCAGATTTGGCTCCAGGTTGCCGGTTGAATAGCTCTTCTCCATACAGTGTATGTATAGCCAAACCGCATTGTATCCTTGTTTGATATGACCTCAGTTAACGGGGAAGCTATACTGGGAAAATGGGAGTGGGGGGGGGGGGGTGAAGCCAAACTAAACAAAATTGCACCTTTAAATTTAGAACAACGGGATACAAGTGCAGCACTGATACAAAGGCAATAATCTTACGATGACGGTTTGGAAGGGACAGATTAAGTAAATTCTCAATTTAAACATTTAAATAAACATTTAAATATTATTGGTGAGAGTCATTTACCGTCTACATAATCAGGCGATTGTAGACACTGTGACACGGAGACTAGGTCAAATACAGTGTAAGAATTAGCACTGCTGAAATGCAAGATCTTTTGACTACGCGGCCAAAAATGATAGACTTTGTTGAAGGTAGCAACTGACAGATCACTAATTAACGGGTATTAACATTGTCAATGAAAACTTATGGAACTTTTGACAAAAATTAAAAATGGTAACCAACACCAGATTACGTTGAAACGCTGGGTGTCAGCAAAACCTAGTGACCCCAAATCCTCTACGAGTGGTGAACGACTACGATATGAAACAGGAAAGGATTCGCGATTTTGTCATCGAAAGTAAGCGACCTTCTAAGCAATATCTCCCTTAATCGCCCTTCCCTCTCCTACTTGTATGTGCAATGTTACCATTTTGATGAAGGCAAAATAAATACAATATTTTAAAAAAAAAATCTTTTTCTTCTTTATTTGAGTTAATATGTATCACAAGTTTTGTTACTATATTTAAAGTGTACTATATTTGGAAAAATACAATTTAACATTTGAATTAATTGGAACCTAAAACAGATTACTTTAGTTTCATTCATTCTCAGTGGGCAAAAGTGGCAGGAAAACTCGAACCACTTGAAATTCGAACGCATCTCGGAACGGAAAATGTTCGAATTCCAAAGTACCACTGTACAGGAAAACAAATGTATTCGCTGCGTCCCTGCTCACCACTTATGTTCTATTTGACATTTAGAATTCAGTAACGCGCTTTTAAATTCAGAAAACTAAGTTGCTTGGCAAAATCACCCTTGTCAGTGTTATTAGATAACTGACTTAAAGCTGTGAAAAAATACGATAATCAAAAACGCCCTTTTCAAGCATATCTTCATTGAAGCGGCCCATAACATTAGTGTTAGAATTTACATGTCAATGGAAGGATCACCGACGCTTGCTGTTAAGTCTGAAGTAATCTATTGCTG
>CAJHNH020000635.1:390000-452500 GCA_905116865.2 Candidula unifasciata
TCACTGCCCAGAGATCAGAGGAAATTACTAGAAGTCTGTCCACGTGAAAAAATCCTAGCCCTAACCGGGGATTGAACCCAGAACCTCTAGCACTCGAGGCGGACACCATGCCTCGAGACCACGCAGCTCCCCTACGCGTACAGTGGCCTAATACAACTTAGATCAGGAGCAGGCCATATATATTTTGCTAAAGATATACTGGTGTCCGCTAGTTGCTCTGGGTGGTGAGCTACTTTACGATAGGGTGGACGTGGTGAGGGTTCTTTGAGATCAATTGGACAGTGTAACAAAACAGCAGAGTATTCATACCACAAAAAACCTCTTTAACATGGAGTAGCCAGAGGATCTTGGCGGTTTTCAAAGCGCAGGTGAAAGCACAGGCGGACTTTTAATCTGGTTGCAACTGGCACCAACTTTAACGGAACCTTTCGTTGGCTACTGAAGAAGGGGACAGAGCAGGTGTGGGAATGTTGCGAGTGAAGTTATGTTAATACTTGATTCATTCCTTAATCGTTCATAGTGATATGATGAACTGTCACAGCCGCATTTATCTGTTTTACTACTCTTTAGGGCAGTCTAGACGGGTGAGGGGGGAGGGCTTGGTTCTCCTTAAAACTACGGCCACTTATTATGGAGCACGCCGGAGTTCAGTCCCCTGGCCGCATTGCAATTACGGAGTGGACAAGAGGGAACGACACAAATGACGTAATTACTTTGTGTTTGCGATAGATGCACTGCTGTCATATTAGTGTTAGGGTTAGGGTTTGGGTTAGGGTTAGGGTTAGGGTTAGGGGTAGGGGTAGGGGTAGGGTTAGGGTTAGGGGTAGATTTAGGGTTAGGGTTAGGGTTAGGGTTAGTGGCCGTAGTTTTAACCCTATTATGACAGCAAGCAAACACAAATATAAGTTGGCCATTGATCCCTTTAAGGAATGTGTCCATAAGATTAAAGCTTCATGGATTAGAATCAAACAACAGCTTCTTCTTCTTCTTCTTCTTCTTCTTCTTCTTCTTCTTAGTGTTCACCGGCTTTAAAGTCCAGCCGAAAGCTCTGGGTGTTCGTTTCTCTAAAAACTTCATTCTTTTTCCAGAACCTGAGTGCTGCATGCACATTCGTTTCACAGAGCTGGCTTATTTGTATGCATATTTGTGGTTCCTTGCCTCTCATGTAGATGCACTCCGACTTTGATGGATAACCCTAACTAGTTTACTCATACGACCTGCTTGTTGGGGAGGCAATAAGTCTATTCTTATTTTCCTCACAATGGGAACCCGGAACACACACGAGGAAATACGGCAGGAAATCCAGAAAAAGCCGTTTACCGTTCAGTCTTTTCCTTTGAGCCTAGGCCGGCGAATATGGCAGAGGGAGCTATCTCTTTCTGTCTGGCAGTTCGCGAAACCTGTTATAGGTCTTGGGTGTTTATTAGGCCCATGGTTGAGCCTTCTCTGAACATGATTCTACGCAGGGTCTCTTTTGTCTTCACCGTTTTCTTTTCCCTTTCGCTGTCCATATGAAGGAGTCTTGTCTTATAAACTTGCACAGTTGTATTAGTGTATTAGGCCACCTAATGGGTTACTGCAGTCCAATGTGGTATGGGAGGCAGTATGAACAAGAATATTAAAAAAAAAGTAAAGGACTCTTTTCGACCCCCTTAGATGTATTGGCAAATAAGACTAGACCTATATTTTATAGGCTGACTGGCACTGGGTGTGTGATGTGGTCAACATCATGCCGGTCGCTTTTACTTCCCAGGACTGCACCTGGTACCCACTCAAGACTGGGTCGACCTGGGAGCCACAGTCATCTTTGAAAAAAAGGCCCGGTTCCGTCAGGACCCGAACCCTCGACCTTCCGATCTGCAGGCGAGCGTAATCCACTAGAATGTACGCCAGTGTCAATCGTAAACAGTAAAAGAGAATAGTCACGCCTTGGTAAGTGGCTAAGGATATAGAATGACAAAGGCAATGATTTGTTCAATCTTTAGAACTAATTTCACAGGGTTTGGCACGAGCTTCCATTACAGGAAAACTGACATGTTGCTAACGCCATTACATAAATACCTCTAGCTGTGCTTACACGTATTCTTTAACGGTGGGGAAGATGAGTTTGGGGGGGGGGGGGGGGGTGGTATAGACACGCATCGAACTGCCTTTGCTTACTTGCTGTACCCCACCAGGACATCGCACAGAGCGATAAACACCAGGTGACACAAAGTGCCACTATGCGGATGAGGATCACCGGTGGAGAGGTCCCAGAAACCCCTTTCAGCCGTATGGCCATATCTATGGCTAGGCCATATTTATGGCCCGTCTATACTTGGGGTTCCGGTAAAAGCAAAGGTGGGGCTTCAAATAACGAAAAAAAAATTGCATTGCAAATGGTGACGACATTATTTATAAACTTCCGGGAGGTATGCCAAATACAGTTAGCTGCCAGAGCTTGAAATATTATTTTAAAGTTCTCATTTCTTAACTATTTCTATTTTAATAATTTCGCCAGGTGATGATTTTTCAATCCTTCGGAGAGGGAGATATGACTGCGTCGAGGGTTGGGGGGGGGGGGGGGGGTATGACAGACACTGTTAGCTGAGAGCTATTTTCTTTCCTCTTGATTTCACCATTCTGGGCCACAGCAACGCTTGGCCGGGTACAGCTAGTATTTAATAAGATCTACTATTTTATGCGAAAAAAATTGTGGTTGGTGGTAGTACATAAACAACCTACGTTATGCTGTTGACACCGTCTTGATAGCGACAAGTCAGAAAGAACTACAGGAAATAATAGATCCTGTGGTGGTAGAAAGTTATAAAATGGGCCTCAGTTTGAATAATGGGAAGACTGTCGTAATGGTGATTTTCAGGAAAAGTACAGTGCATAAAGTTATAATAAAATCCCAAGGCGTTATTTTGGGACAAGTACAGAAATTTAGGTATCTAGTCACAAAAAAGAACACCCAAGGAAGATGTACCTCATAGATAAATATCAGAATATGGTAGTGAAAAATTGTATTTGATAAAACTAAGACAGTTAACCAACAAATTCATGTCATTGGAGATTAGGAAAAGAATTCTTGCATGCTATGTAGAGCCAGTTTAACATACGGCTGTGAACCTGGACAATTAATAACACAATCTTGAGGTGGTGTGACGTTACAGCAGAATCATTAGAAATCCTTGGGTAGTCAAAAAGAATAACCCAGATATTTAGAAGGGGGAAAAAAATACAAATTATCACAAACATCAGAAAGAGACAGTGATCATTTTGTATTGTTGGTCGTGTTATCTGAAAAGGGAAACCGGGACTTGTTGTGATCACTGGACAGATGTAGGGAAATGAGAGACACACGAAGGCAGCGGCAGAAGATTGTAGACAGTCTTTCGTCATGGCAGGGAGAGGGGTTTCAGCACACGAACTGATAAACGCAGTTGCGGATCACAAATTAGGGAGGGGCAAGATCGCCTACGCCAGTCGGTAAGGCACTAGAAGATGAACTGTCGAGGTTTCCTGTAAATAAAAGTAAAGAACTCTTTTCCATGCCTTTAGGCGTAATGAAAATATTTTAGCTAGATCTACATTTTATAGACCAAACAGCACTGGACGCCGGCCACCTTTACTTCACATGACCATACCTGGTACACACTCAAGGTTGGGCCGTCCTGGAAGCCAAAGTGATTTTGGAAACAAAAAAGTTATGCCCTATGATTTCTAATGAATTATTTAATTTAAAATGTGTCTGAAGTAGTGAATGGGGCAGAACTGAAGTACAAATGTATTAAATTATTCCTTGTACTTCTGTGTCCAGTGTGACGGACAGACAGAGGATCTGCTGAATCTTGGCACATTGTTTGTTTCTGTCCACGTTTGACTGACTCAGTGACTCATTCTAATCTTTTCTAGACTTAGGGATCATGATTTTATTGTTTGCTACTGGGCTAACCGCTTGATGCAACACTGTGAGCTATATATAACATTGAATTACTCTAATCTACGCCTGCGGAGGTTTCTTTTATGGACTGGACTGCACGTGAAGATAAAATGACGGATGGTTAGTTTTCTAACTGCCTTACCATGTGCTTTATGTAGTATTTCCGGTGTAACTGCCTGTTTGGCTTGGTTGACTGTTTTAACCGATGACGAATCAAGTTCTAGAGGCGCACTGTTAGTGTTAGCACCTCTAGGCGCTGTCTAGGGCATTTAATATTGTGCGAATTTCTGAAGTTTTACCTTTGATGGCCATTTTTAATAGCTTTCAAATGGAGCAGTGAATAACTGTGATTTTCACTGGCACAGTAACGGGTCAACATGGAATGTAACAAGTTTGCCGAGAAGTTGTTAAAATGTTTACCATTTTTAATGTGTTTTGGGTCAAAACAGGTCCTTTAAGTTCAAACACCGGCGGGGAAGTCATGGCATTTAGAAGTACAACCAACGAAACAAAAGACAAGGACTGGCCTGATCTGCAGCTTATCTTTAATATCTACAAGCCCTCTGTTAACGGCATGTACATTTTTAACTATGCAGAAAAGGAGACATTTCAAAACTACTGGTGACCTACTTCCAACCGCGCCCTTATTACCACATGTTTGTGTGCTTGTTTATTAATCGCTAAAAGATGTTTCCGGATTTAACGACTTCATGACTAGAGATCTTTTTATAGTCAATGCTGCGTGTCGTCAATAGTCATGCCGTTGACTACTTTCTGTCATGCGAACTGTTAGTCGTTTCTGATACAGGTGTTCTTTGTCTTTACGTCAAACTGTTTAACTCTTTGAGGCCCAAGCAACGGTTTGAGCGTTGTCTGAGAAGTTCCGTTTTTATAAAGGGAAATTAATGTGGGCCAAGTCTGTAAAAATTAATGGGCTTGAAAAAGTCTTCCTTGGCCTTCATTTCCTTGTCCTAGTTAAAAGTACTTCAGTTTTTCTCTTCTCGTGAAGTCCTACAAAATGTATATAGCTTCCTCAGAAGAGGGTCATTACATCTTTTCGTGAGTTACTTTTTTCCAGATATTTAAATTAATCTTCGTGCAAGTGTAAGGTTTCCTCATAATTGCTCTACAAAACAAAACTTCTGCAGGTTCCGCATTATGTCTTGTTATCAGTAAACGGCCAATTGTTCATGATTCACTTCTGCACATCGGGGTAAACTATATAGCCCCAAAGAATTCTTCTGCTCGCCTTTAATGACCAAGAAAGAATGCACAAAACATTCTTTATCCCGTGAAATGCGGCATTTACTTGAACTTTTCTATGTTTAACCATTTTTTAAAAAAATATTTGATAATCTGTTGTCAGGATACCTGTCTTTAAATGTACAGAACCGCTCCAAACGCATAGTTACTGATAGTTATGTATTAATAGCAGGAAACCTAACATTTGCATGACTAAATGGCAATAAATATTAATTTCAAATGTAGTCACCATAAGCGTCACGTGTCAAAACGCTCTCAAAACTAATCTTTATAACATTTGACAATAATGATAATGAGGTTTAATTACTAGTCTTTCATCAAGTATGGTCACTGTCAACAAGGAAAGCAACAGCAAAGTAAGATTCTGATCCAGCAAGCCAAAGAGATAAATATTTTGATGGCCTGGTCACAGTGATTGGGAAAGTACAATGACTTTATTGTATTTCTGATGACCTTATGGAATGAGAAACGACAACAGCTTACGTTCATCGCCCTAGAAGTTATGCCGAGTAAAGAACTGGCATTACAGCAATCGGGTCAGTCCCAGAAACCAAACCCTTCGGTTCCACCTGCAAAATGCATTGACTAGAGTGATGAAATGTGTTCATGAAACCTTTAATTCCATCATTAGAATGTTTTTTTTTTTTAAATTAACATAGTACTGCTTTGTAAAATGATTTACACAGTTTAAAAAAATAGTTTTAGTCTGTCACTCTATTTAAGATTTGAGTTTATACATGAATGAATGAACTAATGATTGAATAAATTAGTTGATATCGCCGCTCTATCTATGTTCTATGGATGCCCCCCCCCCCCCCCCCCACGAAGAATCCCCATGCTAAAAGTGTTTGCAACAACCTGTTTAAGTCTTCCATTCTTCACCCAAAGTAAACTTTTTAGTGCTTGTTAACTACCAATATTTGTTGCATATGTTAAAACAGTAATAATTAGATTGCTTTTAAATTATACACATTTCGGAAATAATGTGTTTTGTCGTATTTACATTCATTGCTTCTATTCTATGAGGAATAATGTATAATTGTAGACAATGGCTGAATTAGCTGACAGGAGCAGGGGCGACTATGGCTTTAGCTGTTTTCCTATACTGCTGAGACCAGAAAGCCGAGGGAACATCACTTTAACATCCCGCGATCCTTTTGACTACCCCATCATCCAAGCTAATTACCTGGACAAGCAGGAGGATATAGAAACCTTAATAAGAGGTAACTAATTTATAATGAAGATAATATTGCTGTATCTTTCAATTGCCCGTCTTTGTTGATTGTCTTCTTCTTCCGCCTTTCTATCCCCAAATGGAGCATAGGCCCTCAACCAACTTGCGCCAAGTCATTCTATCCTTCGCCATTGCATGGAGCTCTCCCCATGTCCTCCCCATTGTTATAACTTCATTCTCCAGCTCTCTTCTCCTTGTGTTTTTTGGCCTTCCTTTATTCCTATGCCCCTGTGGGTTCCAATGCAAAGACATTCTAGTTATGCTGTTCTCCTGTTTTCTCAGTGTGTGTCCAGTCCAGCGCCAGAGTCTTTTCCTCATCTCTTGTTGCACTGGAGCCTGCTTAGTTCTCTCCCAAAACTCTACATTAGTTTTTCAATCATACCATTTAATTCCCTCTAATTGATTGTAGTTGTGCAATAATCTTACTGTTTGCAGCGTGTTTATTCATTTGTGTACTAATACACTCACCTTCTTACTAAGCCACATATTAGTCAGTTTATTTGTCGAGGTTATCTTGTGTAAACTGTGACACGTGCACTACTAAATTTGTTCTTTTAAACCCCCGGAATAGCTCAACTGCTGCCTATTCCGCAGAAGTAAAGACAAGCAGTACTGGCAGTTTTTAAACATGATAGTTTTCAATGAAGACATTATTTTAGGTATAGGTAAACAGTAAATGCCTGTATGATCCAATATGTTCACAGGTATCCAGGAATGTCAAAAGATTGCAAACTCTAAACCATTGCAAGACATCGGCTCTGAGTTCACAGAGAACGGAACTGAATCAGCTTGCAGGAAACACACATACAACAGTCACGAGTACTGGGAATGCATGATCAAACACAGGCCAGTTTCTGTCTACCACCCAGTTGGAACGTGTAAAATGGGCCCTAGTGGAGACCCAACAGCCGTGGTGGACTCAGATTTGAGGTATGCTTGTAATGTAATGAGTTGTGCAGAAGAAACTACTGTACTTGTGCACACATTAGGACTGTCAGTTAGTTGCAGAACCAGCCCCATCGTTTTTGGCTGTTGTGGTTTTCCTAGGCAAGTTTACGTCCAGTAGTTTGCCATTGCTTTCTGGACGGTCAACTTCTCGATACCACTGTCGAAACCAACACAAGCCGGAAGGCCCGCAGCTGGGATCGAACCCGGCACCCCGGCATAATAAAGCGCGTTCGTAAGGCCTAACCCACAGACGCCGACCATTAGGATTGTACATGTTCAAAAAATGACACAAGAATCGAATTTTGGTAGTCAGAAATATTATAAGAACTGCTGAATTTGTACTCTAATTAAGAATGACATGTGTTGACATTTGGCAACTTTACCATTATAGTAGAGACATAAAAGCACAACACTACATGTACATTATCAGAAATTGGATTAGAACTGTCGTGCATGAACACCCGGATACTAACTGCACTTGTTGATACATTGGAACATTGTAGTCATCATAACCATTATTTCTATCAAAGTGTTGTAGACCCAGCAGTATGAAACTGACTTTCGTAGTCAGAAATAGGACAAGTACAGTTGAACGTGTACACAACTTAACCAACAATTAATTTACTTTGCTGAAAAATTTGATGCTAAAATACTATTATTAACTATCAGCAGATCGTTTAGAGAACGTCACTCTCGTCACAGCCCACCTTACAGACTCTATGTCTCTACCATTTCTCCAGCCCGGTTTGCTTAATAACTACTATAATTGTTCACACATTAGATTACAAATCATTATTATGTTAGTTGCGCATGTTGTTGCGGGACGCTGCAGAACCAACCGCATCAATTTGGTTGTTTATGTTTTTTAAAAAAATGACATTTTACGTTTAGTATTTTGACATTGTTGTCTTGATAATCAACTGTCGAATCATGTGCAGTTGGATTTAAACCGGGCGTCTCGGAATTACAAATTGCTTTCCCAAAGCCATGTCACAAACAGAAACAATTATGTTTGTTCAAATCAGACTAGGACTGTTGTTGGTAGATACTAATGGCAAAGATGACGCATCATCCAGTGAGATGAAAGGACTGTGAGTACGAAGCCAATGCGAGCCGTGAAAGTTCATGCCCAACATGACCAGTAGATGGTAGACATACAAGAAGAGAGGTTGGCCTACTGAGTACTCTAAGTGTCTCTTGTTAGAAATGCACAGTCTGTCGTCTCGTTTGTCCCTCTAACCAGATATACATCTACGTCGTCTACATGTATTTGGAGTAGCTTACCATTCTCCTGTAATGTTCCGAGGGATTTAAGATCACATTAACTGAGTATTGTTTTAGTTTTAGTTTCAGACTACCAAGCAATCTTTTACCCCCCCCCCAAGTTTCCCATGTCAAGTTTCACTATAGTCTTTTCTTGAGTCACTGATGTGATTATTTTCAGGCTACTACTTCACCAGCCCATTGAATCTAATGTATCATCAGAATCGTGTGAAAAGTTTGCGGGCCCGTCATATCCAGAAGATACCGTAAATGTTCACAAACAGGATTAGCTTTCCTAAGAAAAGAAAGCGTTGCGTTGTGCTGTATTCTCACACATATTAAGTCAGCATTTACACACACAAATGTTTGTGTGTTTTTGTGTGTGTGTGTATATATATAACATACAGTGCAATACATTCATTTTTTTATGTATACCAATATATTTTGCAGATTACACATACTTACAACACCTTTCCGTCAACAGGGTTTTAATAACATATTTAATAAATGTGTTAACACTTTTTCGAACAACAGGTTTTTTTTTCTCTTGTATGGTCAGGGGTCTGAATCGTCGCCTTAAAGGCTGAAATTTACTTACGTGGATCTTTAGTAATTTACCCTGGTCTCTCGGCAGTAAGATCGAATGCCCACGTGTAATTTTTGCGCACGTTTAAAAAAAAATCCCTAAGCAGTTGATAATCGAAAAGAGTAGCCTAACAGCGCTGTCTGGAAAAAAAAAATGGAGTGAAAAAAATACCCAAAGTAGTTCAGGATCCTCGTCGGTGTTACGGAGTTCATATACTACGCTAAGTTTCTTCGGACTCAGGCTTGGGTTAAAAGTAGAACGTAGCACTTATGGGTTCTATCCTTGTGCCATGATGTTGATCAGATGTTCAAACCATCAAACCTGTTGTGTGACATTCAAAATAAAATGAGTCACATGGCAGAGGTTGCGACTGGGATGTGAGAGTACGGCCTATATATTGTAAGCTATGGCATTTGAGGTGGCGTAGTCATTTTCTTTTCCTTGTGGCCTTTTCTTCAAAGAACATTCACCAAAGTGATTCATTAGAAGAAAATGTTTACTTGTTGACCACCTTTCACAGACAAACACTTCTCCGTGTGTCTATTTTTTACATTTAGCAGAATAATCCTCTGACGCATCCTCCTAAACCATACAATTTATTGTGTAGAATAAAACCTTTCAGTTTTGTCTTTATCATCTCTTTGTGGGATGCAATTTGTCGTTATCTGAAGCCCTACTCTGGCTCTTGCCAGGGGCCGCAATATAGACCGGCCATACGTATGGTCTAATAGCTGAACGCGGTTTCTGGCGACGGACGAGATAAAGCAATGCTTGGCCTCCAGATGCAGCGATAACGACAGATGCCTCAATACAATTTTTTTATCCCCCCCCCTCGCCTCCCCCACTCACTTTAAGATAACAATTTTACATTAATTCTATTTCATACATTGTTGTGAAACAAGATCTGTTCTCCTAGAAAAAAAAAATCAAATAATAAATCAAGAATTGACATAATTTCTCTCTGGACATTCCCGCACCTGGCCCGTGTTTTTCCTCGGTAGCCAATGAAGAGTTTCAATATTGATGGTGCCAGTTGAAACTTGATTAAAAGTTCACTTAGTCGTTGCCACACCGCCTCCACCAGGGAGCAAATAAAATGTCGTCCAGACCCACTGTGCACTTCCAGCTAAACAATTCATTCTAGGAACTGAAATTTTGTCTGTTCTGTTGCACTGTTTATGTGATCACAGAGACACGTCTTTGAAAAGTCTGCTTTTTCGTAGAGTGATCCATTCACTATGGGGACTGTAGATACTAATCAATCGGTCACTCCGCCACCCCCTCCCACACATATACACAAAAACACATTTACATACGCACACATACACACACACCTGACTGCCTGTGAAGAAACACCAAACAGTAATAGGTAAGCCATTTTGCAAATGTTTTACTATTTCTAAATATTTTTCTGATTATAATCAAATAATGCTGATATCTAGAGATTCAAATATGCTTTCTGTTCGGCGGATTCATATTCTGCTTTTTGTTTTCAGGGTACACGGAATAACCGGACTTCGTGTGGCCGACGCTTCCATTATGCCATGGCTGGTCTCTGCTAACACAAACGCCCCAACAATTATGATTGGCGAAATGGCTGCTGACTTGATTAAAGGTGGCTAGCTGTCACCAAGAAACACGTAGCCATATTTCAGAATACGGCTTTCATTGTAGACAGTAATTATGTAGTAGCGTATCTTCAGCTGAAAATATGAGACGTGAATAGCAGTGCAGTGCATCAGCTGACAACATTTGCAATGAAAATAAAAGATATTATTACACTTCTATCTCAATCTGATCAACTTCAATAATCAGTTACGTATATTGTTGGTAATGTGAAGAAGGTACATATAAGCATGTATTTGAGGTAGACGAATATGATAGGATCACTGTTGCATCATATCATCATCATCAGTTCTTGGTATGCCTAGTGGTACATATGGCTTCAGAGAGGACTTTCCATGCTTTCCTGTTCTGCGCAATCTTCAGTGCAGTTTTCCATGTCAGAGATGCGGCACTCAGGTCACTTTCCATCGTTCGTCTCCATGTTGTTTTTGGGCGCTACCCCTTTTTTTTCTCTTTTCCTCTGGTATTCATGTTAGAGCTGTTTTTGGCAGGTATATAAGGATTCATTCTCATAACGTGGCCAAGCCATTTCCATCTTCTCTTGGTTATCATACTGTCTAGAGTTTCTTGGTTAGTGACTTGAAGTAGTTTAGTGTTTGAGATTGTATCTGTTCATTATATGCATTGGTAAAATAAAATATGGCAACACACACACACACACACACACACACACACACACACACACACAACTATTTTTACAGCATTAAGAACATCTAATGAGATTTCTTTTTATTATCAGTTAACAGAAAGGATTTTTACATGAAGACAGAAGTAATTGAAACATATGATTGTAATTTTGCATAGTTGATAATTAAGCTAACAATACGCATTATAGTTAAATAACAATGGTTTCCTAGAACAATGTTGAAAATTCCACTACAATGATGGTGGTGCTTTGCAGTGTTGACGCTATCATAGGAGACAAACCCAAATCCTGTCCCGACCGGCAACGAAGTCCTCCTCAGGAGCCAATGGATGACCCGACATTTACGCAAACAGAAAACACGACATTAACTAAAGACCCGTTTGAAAAGTTTCAATAAGAAAAAAGTCAACACCAATTACTGACAGAAAATCTAACGAAAACAATTCATTTCTGTATTAACTACAATTAATGACAGACAATCCAATGATAACAATTAATTTTTGCATTAACCACAATTACTCACAGAAAATCTAATGATAACAATTCCTTTCTGTATTAACCATAATTAATGACAAAAAAATCCAATGATAACAATTCATTTCTGTATTAACCACAATTACTGACAGAAAATTCCATGACAGCAATTCATTTCTGTATGAAGCACCATTACTGACAGAAAATCCAATGATAACAAATTATTTCTGCATTTACCACAATTATTGACAGAAAATCACAACTCAGTGTTCGGGACATCACTTACTGTAATAAAATCGTGAAAATATGGGGTGACTGCAGTCAAGCTTATAAAGGAATTCCAGAGAAATGTGACTAAAAAGCTCAACAAAATGGGGAAGTAGAAAAACGTGAAAACATTACAACGTAACGTTTCGGCCGGGCAGCCTTTTTCAAACATAAGCGAACTACACAAACGTAACAACTAGGAGAGGAGAGTATGTAGATCTCTAAGGAGTGACGTGAGCAACGTTTAAAAAAAAATACGTTTTTCTGCTTCCCCATTTTGTTGAGCTTTTTAGTCAAATTTCTCTGGAATTCCATGTTATAAAATCGAAAAATAAGAACCACATAATAAAAAAAATGCAGAACCGCCGTCAAGGATATCTGATGGATCAAAGTCAAAGAATCCCAAACGATAAACACTTCAGTCAACACGCGCCGGGTAAAACCCATCATGTAAGGAAATAGTGATATATATGTATACAATATAAATGTTTCTGCTTATTTGCGTTTCTTTATACTGTATGAGGCAACATTACCAAAACAGTTCCCACATTAGAACTACTGACTAATGGAATGGAATTAATGAAACTAAATGTACTTAACTATTCTTAAGCAGATATTAAAATGTAAAATGAGACGAAAACCTACATATGTTATGAGATATGAAAGATTTGCGTTACGATTATTGTGTTTGAGAGTCACACCTGAGAAGGAGGGAGGCATTTACGTGCTTCGGTTAAAAAGTGTGAAGATCGGAAAGGGTTTTAAATGATATGATTGGGCAAAGGAAAAAAGGTGAATGATGTGGAAAAAGGGGATTGGGGGAATTCTGTAGAAAAAAAAAAGAGAAAAAAAAAAAAAGATAACACGGCAAGTATGAATTCTGGAGTTAAGAAACGATATAGGCATTAGGCGGTAACCTTCAACAGTGGTAGTAGTGAAATCAGGATTGCTAAATAAAAATGTGGAAATGAGTGCAGAGAAGTTTCGTAAGGAATATGGCATGTCTTCTCCTGCCTTTCTATCCCCCAATGGAGCATAGGCCCTCAACCAACTTACGCCAAGTCATTCTATCCTTCGCCATTGCATGGAGCTCTCCCCATGTCCTCCCCATCTTTCTAACTTCATTCTCCAGCTCTTTTCTCCATGTGTTTTTTAGCCTTCCTTTATTCCTATGCCCCTATGGGTTCCAATGCAAAGACATTCTAGTTATGCTGTTCTCCTGCTTTAATCAGTGTTTCCTATCCAAACGTCACCCCAGCGTCTGTTTAGCTCACCTCACCTCTTGGTCCAGCTGTGAGAAACTATATCCTTCCAGTCTACAAATGCTGTTTAGTTCTCTCCCAAAGTTCTACATTAGTTATTCTATCATACCATTTAATTCCCTCTATTCTGCGCAGGCACCAGTTAATGAATGTCTGTCATTTATTAGTAATTGAATATGGCATGTAGAAGTAAGAAACTATGCTCCGTAATAATATTACGGTACAGCCATAATATGATTTTGATTCAGCTCGATGGTACAATCTCTGTTACACACGCGTGCGCACACAAACACACATACATACAGAATCGCTCACATACGCACATACATTGTCCACATGCAACCATTAAGACTATTGCGTGGCCTAATTGAACTCGAACTCTGTAAATAATAAAGAGAATTTGTATAAGTTGTAACAATATCTTAAACAAATATGGATCTGTAAAATATGGGGAAAAATATGTGAAGAGAAAGGCTATATTAAATTGCGCCTGGTAAAAATGATGACAAAGAGCAAAAGAAAGACAGGGAGATACATACCTGAGAGATTTGCCAATTTACATGATTGAGGCAATATGCTAAGCGCCATATAAGAATACGGTGACAGAGTGTAATGACAAGCTATAATCGTCCATGCTACCTGACATGGCACACGATAATCATATGCTAGCGTATAGTTTTTAGTACCGGCTGTTAAATAGAGTAGGAATGTTGCCAAAAAAAACGTATTTACCACCATCATGTGTCATGACGGGAAGCTCAAGCTGTCATGATTCGCCCTTCTATACGATGACAAGAATCACCGACCACGTCGTGTTCTTGTCCTGCCCGATCCATTGAGCCAGGCCAACAGTGTCATATCTCTGTGCCTTTCTCCACATCTCTTTCTCTATGGATCTTGCCAGTATTCAGCAAAGTCTCGAGTTTATATTTTCTAATAAACTTCAACAAAATATTGCTTTTCTAAATTATCTTATCATTTTACGGCTGTCGTTTGCTTCGATTGGGACAACCTGAGCTGCTAAACATTTATTGTGTGGTATTCTCTACATTTTTTTAAAATCAATATTCACTTTTCTGCTTTTGAGCAGTTTCTTTGCTTACTATCGGTGTCTTGTGTGCATATAACAACACAGGCAGGTTCTGTTCAGCCCTTAAACACTTTTATTTTTATTTTTCTCAGTCATTTGACTTCTTTTAGATGCTCTGGTCTAGATCTTGTTAATGAAAGGCAACTTTTTACCTATTGATTCTTGTTTCAGGATGCCTTGCCAGTTGGGGTACTTTAGGGGTGGCCTTTAAAAGTTCCAGTCATTCTAGATGTATACTGCTTGACTCACGAATTAATAATCAGAACAATTGTACTCGCTAGTTGAACTGGTTAAAGGTCGGAATGCGGAACATGCTGATGCGGCGGCAGCAGCAGAGACGACAGATTATTTTTCTGATAGTCAGAATGCACCATTGTCTGTCAGAATGCGTCTACGATACATAGACTAGCACATTTAGGAGTCTAATACATGTCTGTGCGTTCCATTCTGTCGCTAATTTCTCTCATTTGCGCACATTGAGTATGCGCACCTGTGGTGGGATCGACACAATTAATGAAATAATTGACAGTGAGTTGCGTTAATCCTGGAATATTTTTATTTCATTGCAAGCACGCCAAATGTCGGAGACTACTGTCGTGCCGGGTCTGATGATTGAGCTAATATTCGGCAGAAGCATGGGGTGGGGCTAATCAGGCCCTAGCAACCTGTTTTTTTATGGTTAACGTACCATACCGCTCACAGCATAACCCCACGTCCATTACTTGAGACATAGTAAACAGGACTAAGTAGGGGATTGCCTGAATCAGGCGAAGTGTGGGGTCGCTTCTGTGTTCTCTGCAGCTGTATACTTTTGCAGCTATGTTATTAACAGCTTCCACAAGTGTACCCCTGTTTCGAACTTGCTGTGAGAGATCGATGAAAGAGAGAGAGGCTGTTTAATGTTGTTAAAAGTTGAATTAGGAATCGAAATCATTGCACTCAGGGCACTTCCATAAGCACTCCGTCCCCATCTTCAGCAGCAAACGAAGAGTTCGAATTCCGATAAGACCAGTAATTGTATGATTGTATATTCGTCTCACCTTCAGTTGGAACATCTACATTTGTATGCTATAGATGACCAGGTACTTTTACGTAAACATTTCCTGAACCTTTGACATCCCTGTTTACTGCTACCTAGATACAAACAAGTCGCTTCGCGCATTTACCAGCTTTCTACTACACACTTATTTTACATTCACATTTAGCAGCAACTTTTTTTTTATTTGGATTTCTTCTCTACAAGTTCATTGATTTCTATGATTATATCTTACAGTGAATTTTTTATAGCTGTATGAGATTTGCATTTTACTATGTAGGGTTTTATTCCAAATATATGCCCGGCTCTCTGGTGTAGTTGGCTAAACCGGACTACGCGGTGACCGGGTGACGAACTCCTTGTGGTCCGCGTTCATTCCCGGGGGTAGACAGAAAAGCCACATTTTCTCCCAGATTTACGGTACCTATCATGGAATCAATGCCGAAGGGTTGCGATATCCATAGTACCGAGCCAAAGGGTAAGGGCTGCTGACCTGATCAAAGGTGTCTAATTTTCGCTAAGAAACCAGCAGGCTAGTTTGATACCTCGACATAAACACATACATCTGAAAAATAAACATTGCTTTCATATTATAAATTGTACGGCTTTCCGAATTAGGAGGATGATATAAAATAACCCACTCCTAATCTTAGGACAGCCTTTACAATGCTCGTAGACTAAAAACCAAGACCAGGATTATGAAGGTACTTATCATAGCGGATAGACGCTCGCCTGTGGATCGGAAGGTTGTGGGTTCGCTCCCTGGCGGAGCCGGACTTTTTCAAAAATGACCTTGGCTCCCAGGTCAACCCAGCCTTGAGTGGGTACCGGGTGCAGTCCCGGGAAGTAAAGACGAGCGGAGTGATGCAGACCACATCACCCATCTTGTGCCGTTGGTCTATAAAAATATAGGTCTAGCCCTATATGCCCTATAAGCCTTGAGGCGTGGAAAAGGGTCCTTTACTTTTTTTACTGCTATCTCAACTTGGAGCTAAATAAATCTCGTCGTAAACATGGAAGTAGAGAAGGGATAGAAATGTTGCTCTGTCATTTCGGTGATCTGTGTCGGTACGTGGAACACGCTAAGGGCCTGGTATAATAGCTTATGGGGTACCGATCCATAGGCGTTGGAAAGGTCCAACTATTTTACATGCAATTTCGTTCTCTCTGCCTTAGCTTTCTGGATACTCTCCAGATCATGGTCGCGTGCTCAAAACGCCCGGGACGCCACCTTGCTGAACCGTTGTGACAATGCATTTGTTCTCCATCAAATACTGTGTGAGTTTGCCCGCCATAACCGAGGAGAATATCTTGCCTCAACATTCAACAGCGAGATAGGTCTGAATTGGGAATGGATTCGATGAGTCTCGCTTCTTGGGAATTTAGACTCCATTGGCTCTCTGCCACTCGGTAAATATTTGCTTTAGGCTCCACGCTAGCATTCGCAAGCGGTGAAGCATTGGAAGGACTTTCGGACAGCGTTTGTACACCCATGTACGGGACACTATTGGGTCCTGGAGAAGATTTGCCGCTGGCTGGTTTCAGAACTTTTTTGACCTCTGACCAAGAGGGAGGCATAGTTTTAAACTTTCCCTTCGGTAACTCAGGCCGCTTCAGGCCTCTGGTGATCTTTGGGTTGTCATCGAGAGGCTCATTCCCTGTCAACCCATTCTATAATCGATCTCAAAAACTATCAAAGGAGTTTAAGGGGCGAGATTGTGATTGACTACATTAACCTAGGAACGCTGAGTGGGCTTGAAATATATAATTCGAGACACATAAGTCAGCTGCACGCCTCTGTTAGGTTCATTTAATCAATAAGTTGACTCATTCTTTAGTTTTAAGATCTCATAAATTTCTACATCATATTTTTACGCAGTGTCGTAATACGCAAAATAACAGTAAGAAACTGGGCAGTAATGCTCAGACTAGTGCATCACGGACATTTAAAGAAGAACCTGATTGTTTGGTTCAAGAACACTAACTCCAATAATCGATTTATATATGTCTGGATTGGGTTCATTGTAAGCCCTACAGGAGATTTGTTTTTTGTTGACGTTTCTAACTAGCGATCTTAGCTATGAGGTAACTATTTGGTTCTGTTCATGTCCTCATATCAAACCTCAAGCACACAGTCTCGTGACGCCGTGAGGTGTTAGCCACAACTTCAGCCTACCAAGGAAATTGGATGCCTGCCTGAATGCCTATAAACTTTTTTTCCGACCAACTTGTGGTGCATAATACATTCATAATAAATGCTTTGTTTAATTCTGCCACACCTGTTGATGTTTCTTTCATGCTTTTATAATTAGGCTTTTGAAACTGGTTCGGATAAACTTCTCTTATATTATTGTTACTTAACACAGGCAATTTTAAATAAACAAAAGCATCGCCCCGATGCGCATTTGAACCTTAGACTTTCGGGCCGGCATGGGAGCGTCTAGCCACGTCGCTACTGGTTTCACAGACAGCCTTTAATGTGTCCCATTGTGAACTTGCTGTGCGATATAAAGGAGAGAGAGGGGAAATAGAGAGAGAGAGAGAGAGAGAGAGAGAGAGAGAGAGAGAGAGAGAGAGAGAGAGAGAAATAGAGAGAGAGAGAGAGAGAGAGAGAGAGAGAGAGAGAGAGAAGTGAAAGGCGGTACTGACATTAAAATATGTAGATTACGGCAGTGATTCTCAAACTGTGCGCCGAGGCGAAATGTTTGAAGATATACGAATTTAATTTTTTTTTTCTCTTTTATCTACTTTAGCAACATGTGGATGTGAGTCGTGGACTATCTCCCAGTCCTTAGAAGAGAGAATATGGGCTTTTGAGGTAAAATGCTATAGAAATAAATTCAGAATATCTTGGACAAAGAAGAGGAGAAATACATCTTGAAAGATCTAAACACCAAGGAAGATTGGCTAATAAACAGCATCCTGTCCCGGAAGCTGAAATATTTTGGTCATATCAAGCGCCACGGAGGATTGGAAAACATTATAGCAGAAGGAATGGTACCATTAAGGAGGGGGCAGGGGCCGACCGACACGAAGATGGGCACAGGATATAAGTGACTCATTAGGTATGAAAGTGCATGAGTAGGGAAAGCTGGCGAGAGACCGAGTTTCTTTCAGGCAGACCGTGATGAGAGCCACGTTATGAAAATGGCCTTCTACACGATGATGATGATATATACTTTTACTTAGGTTAGGGTGCCATGGAAAATTTTAATTGAATAAAGGCTTTACCACTAAAAAAAAGTTTGTAACACACTGTATTACAGAGATAGATTTTATCGTGGTATGGGGCGTCGCATGGCAAACTACTGGATGTAAATTTGCCTAGAGAAACCACACAACAGCCAGGGGCTGCTGGGGTTGGTTCTGCAACGTCCTGTAAAAGATACGCAACTAACCTTAGTGGGGCGTCGCAGGTCGACCCAGCCTAAAATGGGTATCAGGATGGCTGTCTTGGGGAAGCAAAGACGGCTGGCGTAATGCTGACCACATTACCCACCTGGTGCCAATGGTCTGAAAACATATGGATGCTCTTCCCATATACCCTATGCGCCTAAAAGCGTGAAAGGGGATCTTTACTTACTTTACTATATATCAAATATAGAGACCGAATAAAACATTTACTAATAAACCTATCTTTGGCTCCCAGGTTGGCACAACCTTTAAATGGGCACCAGGTAGAATCCTTGGAAGTAAAGGCAGCCGGCGTGATGCTTACCACATCATCCACAGAGTGCTAATTGGTCTTTAAAATATAGGTCTAGCCCTATATGTCCAAAACGCTCGAAGAAGTGGAAGAGTATTTTTTTATTTCAAGGTAATAAAATTCGCATAGAAAGAAGTTATATTGGTGATACTTTAAAGGTGACGTTTGTCTCTATTTAACGGTTGTAGGGGAGGGGGGCGAGGTCTCGAGGCATGGTGTCCGCCTCAAGTGCTAGAGTTTCCGGGTTCTATCCCCGGTAAGGGCTGGAATTTTTTCACATGGACTTGGACTTCTAGTAATTTCCCCTGGTCTCTGGGTAGTGAGATCGGACGCCCGTGTGCATTGTTGCGCACTTAAAAAAATTCCCTTGGCAGTTGGAAATGAAAAAGATTAGCTTAACGACGCTGCCCGGGCAAAATTTAGAGTTAAAAATTTACCCAAAGTATTTCAGAATCCTCGTCGGCGGTGCAGAGCATGTGCCCTGTGCTGAGCTTCTTCGGACTCAGACTTGAGTTAGAGGAAGAAAGGAGCACTTATGGATTACTACCTGCATGTCAAGATGATAATCCGTTGTTCAAACTTCAAACTTTAACAGTTGTATTAAATGTTCAACTTTCAATACATTTGCCAAGAAATCGTTGTTGTATACCTTATTTTAAACATCGTTTTTTACTGCTGCTGTCACACCTTTCCTTGTTTGTTCTATTTCCAAATTCGCTGAACTATGCCTTTTGTGTGTGTGTGTTTGTGTGTATTATTATACCTTGACATCTGTATAATACCAGATTAAATCAGCAACCAATGAGATTAGCATAATTTGTTTCAGCGGCCACGATACATCAGAAATAAATTAGGGGGGGGACAATTAGTAGAAGTACTTTAGAGTGGCTGCTGCTTCGAACAAATGTTATAGGGCAAATGGGAGCATCAGACGGCATATAATTTTCGAAATGATTATAAATAATAATGTGGAGAGTCGGCAGTACCACTAAATATAATAATTCATGCCAAAGAACTATGGCGTTGGGTGAACAGTCGTTAATATAGGCAGGTCGTTGTAGGGGCGACGCCTGCTGGTAATAATGTCCTAAGTCCCTTTTAAATAGGTACTGCTGGAAGGCAACAGCCCTTTAGCCCTTTTTTTTTTTTTAAACAATAATATTTTTTTTTTTCCAGACGGTGGCCGCTGCATTTTTGCTAATACATTAGACTGGAAGGATGTAGTTTCGTTGCCCAGCTTCTGAGTTGAGTGCATGGTGTGAAACTGTGGGCTGCGTTTTTTTTTTTTATATTTATTAATACGTAATTTCCTATGTGGGGTGACCCGTTTGCTATATATGAAACTAGGATTACCAGATTACCAGATAACCAGATTAAAAGCTGTCACACCTTTCCTTGTTTGTTCTATTCCTGATGTATTTAATGATGAAGTATGCCTTTCTGATGTGTTAATGATGTTTGTGTGTATTATTTTACCTTGATGTATTTAATGATGAAAGTGTTCCGGCAACCAATGAGATTAGCATGAAATTTGTTTCAGCTTAGCCACGATACATCAGAAATAAATGAGGGGGTGGGGGAGGGGTTGGGGGTATCCATTTTATGATGAAGGGCGCTTTCCTGAGCATCAGATGATAAGCTTATTCGAGTGATTATTAATAATAATGTGGAGAATGGCGGCTTCACTGATGTATTTAATGATGAAAGTGTTACGTGTTAAATGACAAAATGACCCGACGGGAAGAAGCGATATTACAATAAAATGTCGAGTTTGGAAAAACTTCAGTTGTGAATTCATTTTTTGCATGTGTTAATTAGGATGAAGGTTTTGCAGTCCTTTAGCCCTTTTTTTTGATGCAGTTATAGGCTGACTGGCGCAGTAAATGATGAAGTCTTAGGTTGACTGCTTTGCAGTAAATGATGAAGTTATAGGCTGACTGTTGCAGTGACAAATGATGAAGTTATAGGCGACTGTTGCAGTAAATGAGTTGGAAAGTTATAGGCTGACTGTTGCAGTAAATGATGAAGTTATAGGCTGACTGTTGCAGTAAATGATGAAGTTATAGGCTGACTGTTGCAGTAAATGATGAAGTTATAGGCTGACTGTTGCAGTAAATGATGAAGTTATAGGCTGACTGTTGCAGTAAATGATGAAGTTATAGGCTGACTGTTGCAGTACTTCATGAGGTTGTAAATGTGTTCCGTTGTCTCATCTACTGGATGATATGGTAGGCAATCTTTATGTCTCGACAGTAATTTGTTATACTTGCGTGGAAGTTAACCTAAAGAAAGGTTTGACCTCAGTTTAAGACTTACGAATAAACAAATTGGTAACCTCTGAGATCGTAGAAACAGTAAATATACATACATATATACCATTTTCATTTTAAACTGGACACTTTTAAAACCATTTGAAAATTAAAGCGAACGATTTTCATCCACTGAGGTAATTTTTCTAATCAAACTGGACGATTTTCAAACCAAACTGGACAAAATTACAGAAAATATTTTCAATGCCTAAATTGGATAATATGCAGAAACTTTCGAGACGTTCTAAAACGCACACTACGTAATTCTTTCAATCGGAATGTTCTTTTTTTTCCAATCATTGTAGTTCAGTAAACTTAGCGAAGCAACCAAAAATCACCAACCAACCTCAGAAGGACGCGTATCTGTGGCAACGATGTTAAAAGCGAACCTCCTTAGCGAAAAAAAAAGTTCTTTTTAAGCCTGTGTTAGTCGATGGAAGAACTACCCACTAGGCAGCTAAAGTCGTTGGTATCAACGATAACACAACATGAAACATCTATGATTTTTTACTAAATAAGAAACAGAATCATCGCTGGAGCTACGGAGAGCGTGCTCTGTGTTTGATACCATCTTCAGGTGGCGAAGAAGAGAGCCGGAAGAGAAAAAGACGAGAAAATGGAGAGAGAAGAAGGCATAGAAATACGAGAGCCTCGTGCCGATTGGTCTGTAAAAATATGAGACGCTCTTCCCATATGCCCGATGCACCTAAGGCTTGGAAAGGGATCTTTACTTTACCTAACTTACTTTTTACTATTATTTTCCTAAGTTGAAACAGCAATGGCAAAACAAAACAAAAGGCACAGTTGCTCTAGCCATACAGAACGACAGTGACACTAACATTAAAAATATTTATTATGGACGTGAATTTAAGTGAGTAAGGAAAACCTAACCATTGCACTGTATTTATATCCCTTAGTATTGATTTTAGACAGTTGTGACACAATGAAGGGAAATATACACACGAAATCATTCCCCAATTACTGTCCTATGTGGCTTTAAATCCGGCTTCACATGGCATAAGGTCAAAACATATAAAAACTTCGAAAACAATACAAAAGTAAATTTATAAGCATTCGTAGCTATGAGAGGAAACAGTTTAAGAAAGAAAACTATTCAAAGGTAAAGAGAGAGGGTAAGTATAAGCCAAAATCTCTGACAGTAGAGTTTATACATGTTTTCTGAGAATTGTATTTGTTTGCCTCTGTTTTACTATTGTGTAATATACTTTTTTTTTTTAACACATCTGTTAACATCATATCCGACCTGGCTTTGTCTAACAGATTCCACAGTTCCTGGACAGAGGTCCCATCATGTCGCAGGCCGTGAAGATTGGGGCTGTTTTGTTCACAGCAGCTGCGCTCCGACTGTGGTTTTTTGAGGAGACACTCGAGCCTCGCCAGTTGGCAAACAGACTGAACTCAACATATGACTACATTGTTAGTGAGTGACGCTTATCTAATGAATTATAAATATAAATAAATAAATAAATAAATATAAAGAAATGTGTGTAAGTATATATAAATATATGTATACATATATATATATATATATATATATATATATATATATATATATATATATATATATATATATATATATATATATATATATATATATATATATATATATATATATATATATATATATATATATATATACGGCTATCCTCCGAATAACGGGCACAAAAGATGGCGGCCGCAAAATATCCTTACGAGCCTCAGTCACGCGTCAATTGCGCACTTCCGGCGACTTAATTTGTGGTTTTCCGGCGACTATCGCCACCGCAACGAGTTCACCAAGCCGCTCACGCGGCGTGGATTGGGGCTAAACTAGATGGCTAGGACTCACGAGCAAAGCTGCAGGAGATGCGGAAACTGCTGCTCGTGAGTCCTAGCCATCTAGCTTAGCCCCAAGCGGTGGCGTTAGTCGCCGTAAAACCGCCGTAAAACCGCAAATTAAGTTGCCGGAAGTGCGCAATTGACACGTGACTGAGGCTCGTAAGGATACATTTTGCAGCCGCCATCTTTTGTGCCCGTTATTCGGAAGATAGCCATATATACCGTATGTGTGTGTGTACCTTATGTGTCGGTATGTAAAACATTTCCTTGTATCATACTCGCCCCAAAAATTAATAAATTTTCCTAAACAAATTCTGAATTACACACCAATAAATAATAAATAAATACCTGATGATAAAAATTATTTACCGACGGTCAAAAGACTATGATTGTGTGCCCATAGACAGTCTACTTCGCTTTGTCACGTATCCCCCAGCCTATACAATCACTATTGAAACACTCATGGGCTAGGCGTAAAGTCGCTCTCATGAAGGATGCAATTTCTTGTTTTCTGAAACCTCGACCTATCTTTGTAAATGGTTTTTCAGCTTTTACAAGCGTGAAAACAAAAAACAGCCTTGCGGGCTTAAAAGGGAGAATGGTCTCTGTTGTGCCTTGTCGAATATCAGACCAAAAATAGCAGACATCAGCAAGACAACAGTGTCAGCCACCACATTAATATCTGGACACTAAATTGCCAGCAGTGATTGTTGTTTTGTGTGTGTGGGTAAAATATTAACAATGATTGGGGCTTATCTTTTTGTCCTTTTTTATATAATCACATTGTTTTATGAGGGGGAGTGGAGCAGCGTGGGGTCTTGCCCCATACTTAAGGGGCTATCTACTGAAAACGGTTGGGGACTACTGGCCTAGAGATACAAGCGCCTAGGAATTAGACACTTTATTGTAGAAGACCCAGGAACACGCGATTAATAAGTAAAAGGTTATTGGACGAACTGAAGAAAATGACACAAGATAAGCAGCTTGATGTGAGGTAGCTGCAGGCGACAGATGTCAAAGTAGTTATCAAAAACATAATTTTAATTATAATTATAATAATTAAAAAGAAGAAGACGAGGGAAGGGGTAGAAAAAGAAGTGAAAAAAAAAAAAAGAAAAGAAAAGAAAAAAAAAGAAAAAAGAAAGAAAAGAAAGAAAGAAAGAAAGAAAGAAAGAAAGAAAGAAAGAAAGAAAGAAAGAAAGAAAGAAAGAAAGAAAGAAAGAAAGAAAGAAAGAAAGAAAGAAAGAAAGAAAGAAAGAAAGAAACAGAGAGAGAGAAAGAACTCAAGGAAAGAAAGAAAGAAGATGACAATAGTCTGTAGGCTGCCATCTTTAGGACAGGTGGGCGCACGTTATAAGGTCTGCCTGGTGGCCTGTATTATAATCTTCCTCACGTGAAACATTTTGTTTTCTTTTAGTTGGTCTAGACCTGAAGATCGATCCCCCTGAATATAAAAAAAAGGAAAATTGTTCACAAAGAATAGGAGCCTTTAAGTTTTTAGGCCTTTTCATTTACCCAGAGCTAACTGATTTATACAAAACTGGGCTAGCAACATATGTCCAGAGGTCACATGGGGGGGGGGGGGGGGGGGGGATTCGGGAAGAATAAAAGCCTGCATGTTTTTAGACCAAATCGTTATCCAGAGCTGATGGATTTTTACAAAATTGGGCTTGATTTATACAAAACTGGCTAGCAACATATATCCCGATGTCAGATGTGGCTCAGGAAGAAAAGGAGCCTGCATGTTTTTAGACTATCATTTATCCAGAGCTGATGGATTTATACGAAACTGGGCTAGCAACATGTGTCTAGATGTCACTATCGCACAGTGGCTGGCACACTCGCCTAGCAGTTACTCAGAATTCGAAATATTTTTTTGTACATATTGAAAATTAACTCAAACTCAGTATCCAGGTCGATTTTGCACAGAATGGGTGCTAAATATTTATGAATCTATCTATCTGTCAACAGTTGGCGGAGGATCAGCCGGAAGTGTGGTGGCAAGCCGGCTGTCAGAAAACAACAATGTGACAGTCTTGCTGCTGGAAGCTGGTGACTATGATGATTATCTCCCACAGATTACTGTTCCTGGCCTGCTGTTCCTAAATTTGAGAAGCCGCTTCGACTGGTGGTACGAGACGGAGCCTCATGATGGTGTGTTAACAGGTCTTAAAGCTGGTGTAAGTATCGTGTATCTGATGTAGAAACATATTTATACTTTGCGCAAACTGTAAAGTATTTTGATTGTTGAAAATATTAGAGGCATTTAATCTGGACACTCTTCAAAGCGCTCGCGTGTTCATATTGTATCTTGGTGTATGCTCTAACGAACTGTCCAATCCAAAAAAATATATTTCATGAAATAAGTAAAAAAAAAAAAAAAAAAAAAAAAAAAAAAAATCGTTTTTACGCCAGTGATGCTAGATACACATTGTTATAAACCAGTAGACACTGCCTCAGTGATTTCATGAAATATACGCGTGTCACCTTCCCTTCCCAAGATATTTCCTGGTATTAATGTTAAGTTAAATGAAAAAAAAAAAGTTTTTTTTTTAATAATCTGCCCATATCGATTCTACCCTGACTTTCGGGAACGCAGGCAAGAGTCAATCCGACAACGCCTGGGAAGGGGTGGGGTGGTGGTGGGGGGTACTTGGTTATTACATATGTAGATACTTACGGTCTGAGATGAGTGGTACTTTGAGGAGTTATCAGGAGATCTGGCTGGCACTCAACACTCAGGGTAAGGGCGAGACGGTACCATTGGAACTGGAACTCTTCGCTTGCTGCTGAAGATGAAGTCCTAGTGCATATGGGAGTGTCTTGAGCTCTGAGATGTCGATTCTTAATTTCAACATTCAACATTGTAAAAACTTTTGTATAATTTCATAACTTATTTGCAGTCCAATTTCTGATGTTTTTTTTTTTTTTTTTTTAGCCACATCGTTTTTCTTTTTTCTTTGTGTGTCTTTGCTGTTATTATCCAGCAGAACAATATCATTTGCAAAATCAAGATCTTCTAACTGTGTGTTTTCTACCCAGTCAATGCCGGTTTGTCCAGTTCTAACTGTGTGTTCTCTACCCAGTCAATGCCGGTTTTTCCAGTTCTAACTGTGTGTTTTACCCAGTCAATCTACCAGTTCTAACAGTTCTCTACCCAGTCAAATCACTTCTAACTGTGTGTTCTCTACCCAGTCAATGCCGGTTTGTCCAGTTCTAACTGTGTGTTCTCTACCCAGTCAATGCCGGTTTTCAAGTTCTAACTGTGTGTTCTCTACCCAGTCAATGCCGGTTTTTCCAGTTCTAACTGTGTGTTCTCTACCCAGTCAATGCCGGTTTTTCCAGCACAACATTTTTTTAATCTACCAGTTAACAGTTATAGCAAATCACTGGGGAGATCAAATGCATTCATGTTTCACTCCTGCTTCAACTTTAAGCCAGTCACTCAAGTCGGCATCTGTTCGTATTATTTGTTGGATCTTCTATACTATTTTGAAATTTCCCACAGCGATATTCAGGTTTCATTTATTAAAGCCTTCTTAAATGGGAAAAAAAATTTATTGCTTTTCGTTTTTCAACAAATTCCTTGTGGATAGACATAACTACCAATGCCACACGGTGAGAACTTCAAGAAGGTGAAGATTTTTGCCTTTAATTTATAAAAAAAAAAAAAAAAAAGATTCCACACACACACACACACACACACACACAAATACATATATACATTTAAATTATATTATTTGTTAGACAAACAGGTGGTGGTCTGTATATAATATATATATATATATATATATATATATATATATACACACACACACACTATTTTCACTTTAAATTTGACACTTTTCATACCAACTAGGACTTTTTTCAAAAATGAAAATGAAAAAGAAGTGCCTGTGGGGTTCCTAGCGAAAGCCAATAGAAAATCTTTAGTGCAGACAGCCTAGCATACGGCAAAAGAACATCTAGCATGAGAATAGAAGTGGAGGCGGTAACTGCAGCTCTCTGGTGGCTAAAGAACAAGATGCACACGTATTTCGTAATTGTAACAGACTCATTTCAGCACCGAGCCATCTGTATAGATAATCAGATCACCTAAGCCTGAATTGTCGTGAATTAACTGTTGGAATTCCACCTCCGTAGCACCTGTTGGCCACTCTCTGCACGCCCAGCCCGATGTGATCATAACCCTACACAGGTCAGACTTTTCCGCTGGTACTTCGACTCACTCCTCTCCTCGCGAGCTAGCTGAAAGAATGAAAAGGCTAAGGCATCCAGCGTAACACATTTGAGTGAGACGTAGTGTTCGCGTGGTAGACTGAACGTCTAATAAATAAATGAAATACGTTGCTGGCGAATAACTAGACGGTGGAGCTTGATCGGCCCTTAAGCCAGCAAGCGTCTGTAGTGTGAAATCTGAGAAATATACTGAATGCGTCCATCGATGGGTACAAGAAGAGATGTAAGTAGTGAAATAATAATTATGAGTGACCGGTAAATAGCACAAGTGACTCAGTAACACTTAGACAACGATAACTACCAACATACTGGCACGTGTTTTGAAATACTAATAAAAGTGTGCATGTAATTCAACGCTGTTTACGACCGTCAGCCGAGGACTTCAGTGTGTTCAGTTCCACGCGTGCAAGACACATGGATTTCGCAGGTTCCTGGTGACCACAGTGTTGCCGAGGGAAAGAGTATGAGAAGAGCAAGAAATCAACTCAAAGAGACACACTATAACCGTGGTATGTTAACTGTCAGTTATGTGTATTTATAATGGTAAATTCTTCTCTTATGCATTGAATATGTAAATGTCTAAGCGAGCCTATTGGCCTCGAGGTCGAATTCTTGGTGGTACCAGCAGCATCAATGGCATGATTTATACGAGGGCTTCCAGACACGATTACGACCGATGGGCCCAGTACACCAAGGACGAGCGGTGGAGCTTTAAGAACGTTTTACCTTACTTCAAGAAGTCTGAGAACATCATGATTGCTAGGCGTCAGAACTCTAATAAGCCTTGCTTTTTTTTTTTTTCTGTTATTATCAATTGTCCACTTTCTTAATTGGATAACAGCATAATTGTGTGTTGTAAAATAAAGCTAATTAACAATTCAACATGAATGTGATTATAGAAAAGCATTTCTCATTGTAAGCTCAGACTGAATGTAGCAGTTTTTTTTTTAATTTAAAGTAAATGGTCACAATGTTTGAGCGAAGCTCTTTAATAAAATGACTATACATATTACCGCAAAGAAAGTTTTAAATAGGACGTGGGGGAAAAAAGGGGTGAGGTTGGGGAGGGCAGGGAGGGGGGGGGGGGGGGAGGACAACTGCTATAAATTTGAAGTCGTCTTTTGATAATATATGTTTGTTTGTGTGTGTGTGTTTTTTTTTTTTTTTTTTGGAGGGGGGGGGGGGGGGGGGGGGGGGCACAGGATAATTGACAGACTAACATTAAAAAAACAAAGCTGTTCAACTAATGTAATAGACGATCCAAGAAGAGTGTAATCCGAGAAAAGTGTGGAAATCTAGCCAGCGAAAAACTTGTTCTGAGTGCTCAATGAACTTCTGCTCAACCTCAACGTAATGGGCTGCAGTGTGGAGGAACATTAGGATATTAATTATATGAATATTGTAATTGCTAAACCCTTAGACTGCAAAGGAGAGAAACCAACAGGAGTGTCAAGAAAGCAAAACAAGCATCCTGGGAACGTTTCGGCGAGTCACTTGCAGAAAATGAGAAAACAGCCAGCAGAAAATTTTTCAAAGTAGTTAAAAATATGCGGAAAAGAGATGAGAGCTACAACCCCACTGAAATAATTAATGATAAGACAGGAAGGCCATTGATAGATCCACCCGAGATAGCAGAAAGATGGAGGGAATACTTCAATGAGCGCTTTAATCCTCTAGGAGATCATCAGGAAAGAACAACTGAAGAGCACAGAGCAACAGTGTTAGAACCACACATACTAATGGATGAAATAGAAAAAGTCATTAAACAGTCTCCCAAATATAAAGCACCAGGAGCTGATAGATTACCAACAGAAATAATTCAAGCAGCAGGTGAAAGCAGCATCAGATGGCTTCACAGAATATTCAATGCAGCATGGGTACAGCAAACGGCCCCTATTGATTGACAACATGCAATAGTTATACCATTGTGGAAGAACAAAGGAAGCAAACGAGAATGCGGTCAATATCGAGGCATCTCTCTTTTAAGCCATGTTGGCAAAATGTATGCCAAGATAATTGAAACAAGACTGAGTCCAGTGATAGAACCACAGCTGGCAGAAGAACAGATGGGATTTAGGAGAAATAGAAGCTGCACAGATGCAATCTTCACACTTAAACAGTTAATAGAAAAGAACATTGAATACAATAACAAATTATTTGTGGCATTCGTAGACCAGGAGAAGGCATTTGACAGAGTCGACAGACAATTATTATGGAAAGTAATGGCAAGATATGGAGTAAGCGAACACCTCATCGAAGTGTGCAAAAGTTTATACAGGGATTGTTGAAGTGTAGTTGGAATAAATCAGGGAACATCTCATCCTTTCACAGTGACATCTGGAGTAAGACAGGGGTGTGTCTTATCACCACTGCTGTTTATCATCTACATCGACAGTATATGCAAGAATGCCAAGCCCATGAATGAAGATCTTAGTAAGATCAACAAATTACTCTTTGCAGATGACCAGGCCTTGATAGCAGATACAGCCATGAAATTGCAACAACATCTAACATCCATGAATGAAGAATGTAAAACAAATAATATGAGAATCAACACTGAAAAGACAGAAGTAATGTCAATAGGAAAAAAGAAAACAGATCTAAACATAGCAATAGAATACAAAGGCATTAAACAGGCATCTGAGTTTAAATATCTGGGAACTACATTTACCGAAGATGGGAAATTGGATAAAGAAATTGACATTAGATGCAGTAAAGCAAACCAAGTATTGGGACAGCTAGCCCCCCTCTTACAGCATAAGACAATCCCAATCAGCACAAAGGGGCATCTTATTCAAAGCATATTTATTCCAACTCTGTGCTATCAGTGCCAGACATGGTCACTCACAACAAACCATAAAAGAAAATTAGTAACCACGGAAATGAGATGTCTGAGAAGGGCTGTAGGAGTGACCATAAGAGATAAGATCAGGAATGAGATCATAATAGAACAAGTCGGCACAGAACCAATTCTGGATTACATACAAAGACAGCAAGTGAAATGGTTTGCCCACTTGGAGAGAATGCCTGGTGACACCATACCATACAAAGCATACATGGAAAGAGAAGAAGGACGTAGAGCACGGGGTAGACCAAGAACAAGATGGAAGGATAACATCAGAGAAACTCTACAACAGCACGATGTGCCTATGGTCGAGGCAGCCAGAAGAGCTAGAAACAGAACCTTATATCTCCCTCGACACCCACAGCGGTAAAAGAGGAAGTGAAAGAAGAAGAAGAAGAAGCTAAGCCCTTGTATAACTTGTTGTTTTTGCTAATGATTCTGTGTAAATACATCCCTCAGCATACCATGGTCAAAAGGGCCCTTTGTCTGTGAGCCTCTTGAATACTGTACCACTCAATGACAAACTCATTGAGGGCGCCCAGGCAGCTGGAATTCCTTACAATGCTGACTACAATGGAAGAACAATGGAAGGTAGATGGCATACTATCCTTGTATAATAAATTTGTGATAATTGTATGCGCTTATGATAATGCGACATTTGTCCATAATTGATATCGGGGAATGGTATTTGAAGTAACAGACGACAAACGTAATGTTGATTGTTTCGTATACTGGGTGCTGATTGGTCTATAAAAACATGTGTGATGCAGGGGTAAAATGGGTTATTTATTTACTGTTACTAATCAGTCTAGTCAGTGAACATTAGTCATCATCATCATCATCCTCATCATCATGCAGCAGGTCATTTGCAGAACGTCACTCTCATTCCGGTCTTCCTGAAAGTAACTTTTTCTTTTGCCAGCTCTCCTGCCTCGTGTACTTTCATATTCATGGAATCACTAATGTCGCTATCATCGTGTTGCTCGGCCCTGCCCTTCCTTCCTGGCACAATGCCTTATATTTTTATGTTTTCTAATCCGCCATGGCGCTTCACACTGGCAAAATATTTCAGCTTGCAGGACAAGATGATGCTTATTAGTCAATCTTCTTTGATATTCAGATCTAGTCAGTATTTCTTCTCTTCTTTGCCCAAGATATTCTGATAATCTTTCTATAGCATTTCAGCCTAAGAGCCACTATATTTTTCCTAATGACTGGGAGATAGTCCACGACTCACAGTCATATATTGTTATAGGGAAGATGCATGATCTCAAAACTTTGATGTTGGTTTCCTTGCTGGTGTTTGACCGTAGACTTTTAATCTCTTTATCTTTGCACTGCTGTTTTAATCCTCTTCTGTACGGGGGTATGCACGTGACATATACTTGTACTGCTGACTATTACAAGTGAGGCTAACTAAGTCATATCTCGAAGCAACTGCAGATAAGAGACAACTCCTGCATAAAGCCCTAGAGAGAGCTTAGGATCACAAAATGAAAAGAAGACGATCTGTGATGTCACAAGCTAAAATACAATAAGAGACTGTATGGGCTTAATAATATTGAGTGAAGAGAGGAGTGGGTCAGAATGTCCCAGCAAAAGTCAGACTTGTGTAGGGTTCCGATCCCTCTGGGTCATGAGTGCAGATCTTGGCCAGCAGGCCCTGCAGAATCAGAAGTTCAACAATTCATTCCTGACAATTATCGCACAGGTGATGTGATTAACTATGCAGATTGCTCAGTGTCAGTCGAAGTTCATGGTATTCTTAGCAAAAGTGAATGGACGTCGCTTAGGCAACAAAGCCTGACATATGACACAACAACATCTAGTTTTAGAATGGAGGTGGAGGCAGTGATTGCAGATTTGTCTGACTTGAGAATCAGCTTTACACGCATGTTGTAATTGTAACCGACTCGACGAACATGATGAGAAGTGTGGAGATCGGTATGTTTCGTAAAGAGTGCCAAGCATTGCTTCAGAAGTCCCAAGTAGTTGGCGTCTTTTAGATATTTTTCGAAGGAATGCCAGTGTATTAGAAAATGAGCAGGCAGATAGACTGGCTGGTTCTGCTCAACTTGATAGGGAACTAAGGCCTGGCAAGCTAGACGTTGTAAGGGCCCTCTGAAGGCAAGTTAACAGTGCGGAAGCAAGAATGAATCATCATGATGAGAATGGCATTGCGGGAAGTGACCGGGGGATCTCGTCGACGATTAGCACTCTAGGGAAAGGTGAGACAGATGTACAATCAGACTGTTACTGTAATTCTAGTTTTAAAAATTTACCATAAATTTTCTCTTCTTTACTTATGTCTGAACATCCTTGTATTAATCGTGTCATTGCTAAAACAAAAAGAAAGCTTTATTTTCTGGTAAATTTCGTAAGTAAAAAAAAAAAATTTGATTGATTGATCCAGCATGGTATGGCAGACCAATACTTTCTGTAGACCAAAAAGTTTCTGTTCCTAATCCATTTAAAACTTGATTAACCTCAGAACCCTGTCATCGATAAAACCGCTATGGCGTTGATCTATATATATAAAAATCAATGTTTGTGTCTTTGTTTGCCCCTTATATACTCGGAAACTACTGAACCGATTTAGCTTAAATTTTCAGGATATGTTTGTTTTGATACCGGATGTTGAACCATCATGGTTTGAAATTCAACCTGTCACTGTTAGAGATAGTTTGCTAAAATTTTTTGCCATAATATTCGAAACTAATATTTATAATTTTAGTGATTTCTAATTATAGCCACGTTAGTAATTGCGCATGCGCCGTAGTCAGAACGCAAGGCTTCCACCATTCGCCGGCGAGTTACGTGCAGCCAACGCCTTCTCTAATACATAGAGTAGGTCGTGGTACAGCAAACGAGACTATCTCTATATTTGCCACAATAACCATATTAAACACGATTTCTATTTTCTGTTTTTATTTTTTCAAACAACCTTCGAGGGAAGGGAGGGGGGCATCAAGGACTATCTCGACGTCGGCGCAGACATTGACTGCGAGATTAACTTCATTAACCGTGTTAGACACGTGCGATTTCTATTGTTGTGCCGTTTCATTAATATATCTGGAGTATCTGTCTACGAGAAAACAATTGCCTGCGGTTTTGAGTTGTGTTATAATCGGGACACAACACAATAACACCATTTAAACGGCCACTAATATAAAGACACAATTATAAGGTGCGTGTTCTAAAGTTGGAAAACCATACTATCTCTATATCTGTGCAGAGAATGATTGCGACATTAACTGCTTCAGGTCAAAATGGACGCTAGGCACGGCCACTTTTTTTTTAAGCCGTGGCAATTCTGCCAGGCGGTGGCCGTCGCATTTTTGCTCCATTTGTAGACTGGAAGGATATAGTTTCGTCGCCCAGCTTCTGAGTTAAGTGCATGGTGTGACACTGTGAGCTACGAGTGTTTTTCGTTAGCACAGGAGCGGAGCAACAATGGGGTGACCCGTTTGCTATGATGCTGAAACTAGAATTACCAGATTACCAGATTGCGACATTAACTATATTAGACACGTGCGATTTCCATTGTCTTTCTTTTCTAAAAACCTTTGATGAGGGAGAGAGTAGTAGGTGGATTTAGTTGTGGTGGTGGTGGGGGGGGGCGGGGATCAAAGACTATCTCTATATCTGAGCAGACAATGATTGTATTAGACACGTGCGATTTCTATTTTCTTTCATTTCCATTAAGCCAAACTATGCCACAGCAACGCGTGGCCGGGTACAGCTAGTAATTAATAAAATCACATGATGACATCTTTAAAGCAATATGTTTATTTTAGAATTTTACATTTTGTTGTTGTCTGCATGTGTCTTACAATACGACTAAAGCAGAGGTTTCAGGCAGTTTATTTGCAATGTAGAAGTGACCTGCGTGATGCTCGGGTTATGTGACTTTTTATATAGACGGTTCAGCGTCAAGAGGAAAAGGAAGTGTCTAGGGGTTCTTAGCAACACCTTATGGTCGACATTTGGTGCAGGAGAGCATTGCGTATGATACCACAATACCCAGCTTAAAAATGGGGGAGGAGGCAGTCACTGCAGCTTTGCTCTGTCCAGAGAACACGATACACGCGCACACGCGCACACACACACACACACACACACACACACACACACGTTTCATGATTGCAACTGACTTAGAAAGCATTGTGGGTTATACTTCGTGTAGAGTGGCATGCTTAGCTTTGGAGGTCAAGAGTGAAAAGCATTATCTGAATCTTTTCTCCAGTGTATGCAGGTATGTTAAGAAACTAACAGGCGGACAGATTGGCTGGATCTGCACAACTTCGTGCAATACTGATACTTGATAAGGGAAACGTGATTAACACCTTATGGGAGCACGTGTACAATTTGGAACAGCCTGTTAATCATAACATTCTGGTGAGAGTGACGCAGCGAGGAGTGATTACGGGCTCTGACCGATACTAGACATAAAATAAGACTGCTACTGGCGCCACAGATATTGGAACTCTGCGTTGGCTACTGATGATACGGACGGAGCGCTTATGGGAATACCCCGAGTGGCGTGCCATCAGTTCTTGAATGAAACTAAATCAAATCAAAGTGACTTGCAGTTTATCATTCGGTATGGAAACGCGTAGCGTACTTGACCTTTTCTACGAAACAAAATGTCATGGTTTATCTGAAATTGTGAAAATGGTCAAATCATAATGGACTAGGCATACGTAGGTAAGTCAGTCTGTTATTGATGGTTCCACGCTAGGAAGCGAACATACAAGTCAGGGTTGGTAGTCCTTGCGTCTATAGAGTGATACACTCTCTACCTTTCGCCTGAAACGTGCGACCATGACTAAATATATTTCATGATACTATGATAGTGAGCAGTTATCCTACATTCCGTAGACGCCACTGGATAGAATAAAGTGTTTTTACACATCCCTAGATAAATATTACCCCTTTCGTTCTGCGGCTATAATATAATTATTTCACAAGTGTGTAACCTTGACTCCCTGTTTACAGTAAACATACGGATAGGTTTATTCCATTATAGTGTACGTATTCTCCTAGATGTGCCCGTGTACAAATATAAATAATAGGTGTAATTTCAATGTACACGTTGGAGTGTAGAAATATCCACATAACATTCCAAAGTAAATTACCCGCCGACTATACAATGGTTGGCTGCAAGGACCTCTGTCACTTTCTGTCTCCGGTCTGGGGTGTACACTTTTAGACTGCTACTCACTCGCTTGACGCTGTCCTCCTACTTCTTGCTCTGTTAACTTCTACTGTTCTGTCCTGTACGGTTTTTAGAGGAATGGCTTGTCTTTAAGGTGGCTGAAATAATTCACTTGCATCTTTTTCATTTTTTTCCGGCAATATAATTGTGTTTTCAATGTTTCCTTTTTACAGAAAGAATACAATAAATAAAGCAAACAGAAAAACAAACACAAAGTAAAATTTAAAAACAAATAAAAGTGATACTAAGACAACATAATCATCATCATCATGTAGCAAGCCTTTTGCAGAACGTCGCTCTCATCGCAGTCTGCCCGAAAGAAACTCGGTCTCCCACCAGTTCTCCCTCCTCATGTACTTTCATATTCAAGGAGTCACTTATATCCTGTGCTCATTTTCGTGTTGTTCGGCCCCTGCTTCTCTTTCCTGGTACCATGCCTTCTGTTATTAAAATTATTATTTAGGAATTACATAACTGTATACAAAAGATGTAAATGTGTATATGTGATTATAAGCATAAAGTATACTCCAGATTATTTGTGTGTGTGTGATGTGACTATGTTTATAGTACACTTAAATTGATTTCGGTCATTTGTTTCCCTGATGAAACCTTGGGGCACTGTAACGTGCGTAGGCGCTTCATGCTGATGTGTGTCGTACCAAGATGAAATAGGCCAAGTAGGGGTAAAACAGTAGTTACTTCAATGCTTTCAAAAGGTAGAGCTCGAACGCTATGCTTAAGTTCCAACGGTTGTATTGATATATACAATCAGCAATGATCAACACAAAGGATACATATGCAATTAATAATCAAGCACATCAACCAAAGCTCGCTCGTACATCCATGGACTGATATGTCCTCACGATAGGTCGCTATCCGACCTTGAGATCCAGACAATCATCTTTGTATTCAGTTCAGCCGTCTGAATTAAATAATGAAGGTATACCGGCTTACTGCCGAAATGTAACATTCACCAGCTTCCTGCTGAGGTCTATCTTGGAGATACTTAAAGCGTGATCAAGGATCCAACTTTATACAACGTTTGCTTCCGTGGGATCCCGGGGTAAAGCGTCCTCAAGGATCCACACGTCCGTCTCCTTCGGACTATATACATCAACTGCCTTTGACAACAATACCTTCACAACGTTACGTATTGTTTTGACGTCTTATTTTCTCACTCAGTACTGGTGCGTTCTGGTGCACATCCGCACGCGACAGCTTTTCCCCCCTCCCCGAGGACGACCGAGCACTAGGACTTGTCGTAGTCTCGGTCGGAAAACTGGAGTCATGTCGCGGCAAACAGCACCAATACGAGAGAGCAAACAAGAACAAATACACAAACACTCACGTCTCAAATATTCATAAATACATTATTAAGGTGAATGCAAAATATAGATTCCTGACTTCACTAAGCATTATTATCAACATCATTATTGTTATCCAAATTATTTTTCATAACAGCATGCATTTTAAATATCATGTAAATTCAACAAACAAACATCAATTCCTTTCCAATGCATCTGGTGTGCGCGACAAAAAATCGGCCAAGACATTTTCTTTCCCTGGGCGATAAATAACTGTGAAGTTGAACGTCTGTAGAAACATTGTCCATCTTAATATGCGTGAGTTTTTGATGGGTGCTGAGTTCAAGACTTCGAGTGGACGATGGTCAACTGGGTGGCAGACAAACAACACACTGCAATGTTAGCGATGAAAAATCGCTAAAATAACGACCGGTACAACGGCAAGTAGCAGAGCATATACAACGAAAATGACGACTTGAACCAATCCAATCCAACGGAGAGTGGCACAGTCAGTAACGGTGACTTGATTATGATGAAGATCCAGCGACGAATGATACGGTCCCGGTGAAAATCCAACAAAGAGTGGCACAGAGATCCAGCGAAGAATGATTGATAAAGTCCAGATAAAGATCCAAAGATGCTAGAACAGACTGGCGGCGGCGACTTGATACATTGGACGATATCCACAGCTAGAGATGTGTAAAGATTGTGACAACTGGAATGTGCTTCGTGTACAACTTGAGGCAAAACAATGCGACAAAATGTCGTATCACACTTGTGACGAGAGGTCCCTCATTCTTTAAAGGCTGGCCTCCATTGTGACGTGAGTATGATTGATTGTGACGTGTTGTATACTTGACTAGGGGTGTCGCAATGTAACAAATGGCATCAACACTTCCAACACTTGCCACTGGCCAAGAGTAACACAACATGATGAATGCTGAAGCTTCCAAACGTAGCGGAACGAGAACTCTCTTTAAAAGTTCCATTTGTGTATTGACAAATAGCAATGATCAACACAAAGGATACATATGCAATTAATAATCAAGCACATCAACCAAAGCTCGCTCGTACATCCATGGACTGATATGTCCTCACGATAGGTCGCAGTCCGACCTTGAGATCCAGACAATCATCTTTGTATTCAGTTCAGCCGTCTGAATTAAATAATGAAGGTATACAGGCTTACTGCCGAAATGTAACATTCACCAGCTTCCTGCTGAGGTCTATCTTGGAGACCCGGGGTAAAGCGTCCTCAAGGATCCAACTTTATACAACGTTTGCTTCCGTGGGATCCCGGGGTAAAGCGTCCTCAAGGATCCACACGTCCGTCTCCTTCGGACTATATACATCAACTGCCTTTGACAACAATACCTTCACAACGTTACGTATTGTTTTGACGTCTTATTTTCTCACTCAGTACTGGTGCGTTCTGGTGCACATCCGCACGCGACAGGCACGCTGTGTTAGGTTTGATAATTTCCCATTTTGTTTCAGGCATCAGCAATGTACAAGTGACCATGTTAAATGGTGAACGTATGAGTACTAGCCAAGCCTTTATCCACCCAGTTCTCAACAGACCCAACCTGCACGTGGCCGTCAGAGCATTCGTGACTAGAGTAAGGCTGTATTTCAATGATGGTTATTAAATACATTTTACGTCAACAGTTATACATGGTTATGTACACAAGCTGTTTAGTTCAAATACTATACATAGAACGATTCTCAGAATTCCAGTGGCAAAGCAGAAAAGACATAGTGACATTCTAAAAGATGTGAACATCCAGGAAGATTGGTTAGTTAAAAGCATCTTGTCTGGTAAACTGGAAAATTTTGGCTATATAAAGCGCAACGGCACATTTATTTAAAAATAAAAAAATAAAACACAAGAAGAAAAAAAAAACAGAAGGTATATTACCACCAAAGAGGGACAAGGGTCGACCAGCACAAATACGAGCATATCTGTAATAGAAACCTTGGGTAGGAAAGCTTGGAGAACTGCAGAGACACGGAGTTTCCTTTAGACAGACCGCGTTGAGAGTTACGTTCTGCAAGGGACATGATAATGATGTACCCAGGAGAAACCAGACTGAATTTTTAGATCGCAATTTTATACGCATAAACTCACAAACACACACACACACACACACACACACACACACATATGTATATATATATATATATATATATATATATATATATATACACACCCACACACAGTGACCTTTGGAGATTGTGACGATGCATTTCCTTTTCTGCAGATGTGGATACTCTATTTGATGTTTTTGAACAAACGCATCGGTTATGCAGTATCGTCTTTTTAAGAAAATGTGATCAATAAATTAAAGTACAGAAATGATGAGGACGTCAAAGAAAATCTAGATTCTCCGCCTTCGCAATGCCAAAAGTAATATTTAGAAAAAAGGTGACAAAATCAATTCCAGTGGCCTTGACGGGTTCAGGGAGGGCTGTATTAAACGTACTGCCCTGGAATAGGTATTTCGTAAATTGCGTCTAATCAATAAGTTGATGTCATCAGACGTGTGTCTATCGCCATTTTTCATTAGCATGCTGAACAGGACGAACGACAAGGAGAAGAGGCAGAGCAGTAGAAGAGACAGCAATAGCACAAAATAACAACATCAGCAGCAAAAGTAACAGCAGCAGCAAGAATACCAGTGACAAATAAAGAAGAACAACAAAAAAGAATAAAATCGGCAAGCGTGATTAAGGACACACATTAACGATTCTTACAGTTCAAATGTGAAATTAATACCGCCCACTGTATATGAACAACCGTTCTGTAAGGGTGAAAACTTAAGACTTAATGAGACGTAACCGTCATTAAAAACGATATAGTACGGACTGCCTTATGGAAGTCTTCAGTGTTGACATCACCGAGCAATTCTTTTTATTATTTTTTGCACACGCTTCTTCTTGCAATTGCTTTAACTATCGTTATTGCTGGCTGCTGGAAATGGGGATGAACCACCGCTTTTCGGAAAGTCTTGAATACGAGGGTATCAGTTCTCAGTAAAATAACTCAGTACTTCCTTGTGTTTGCTTTTACAGATTAATTTCAGGAACAAGAGAGCTGTGAGTGTTGAAGTGATCAAAGACTTTAGACGATACATCGTCAATGCCAGGAGAGAGGTTATTCTATCAGCAGGAGTTGTGGGTTCACCTCAGATACTCATGTTGTCTGGTGTCGGACCCAGGCAACATTTGGAAGAGTTAAAGGTTAGCTAAAATGTCTGCCAGTGTCCCTCTGCCAACTGCAAAGTCTAACATATGTCCGATAAACCAATCAAAGGCTTGTCACTTGGTCGTTAAGGTAAGCCAGCTGATCTAATAGGCTACCGCAGCAACAGTACATATACTGTTTGAAAAAAAAAAAAAAAAACTTTTAGCTACTGAAAGAAACAAACATACTCACAATTTTGACATTCTGAATCTTCGTAATGCAGTAAGGGAAATTACTCAAATTTCACACAAGAATACCTTAGGGTTTCACCAATTAATTGACACCTTTATTTGCACCTGGGTCACAACAGTTTTTAAGCGTAGGCCTTTTCCGTTAGTTAGTTTGGTGTGTGGCCTCGTCTTGCGTGGATCAGTGACTGGCATCTCCTGGGCATGGATGCGATCAGATGACTGATGTGGTCCTGTGGGATGGCTGCCCACTCTTCCTGGAGTGCCTGGAACAGATCACACCATTGCCTGGAGCAACGTCTCGGAGACAAACACGTCTTTGCAGCTCATTCCACAAGTGCTCAGTCAGACTTATGTCTGCAGACAGGGATGGCCAGGGAAGGGTTTAAATGTTATTGGCAGCCAGGAACTGCGTGGTCAGCTGTACAGAATGGGGTCTGGCGTTTTCTTGTTGAAAAAGTTAGCTGTTAGCATCCTAAAATGGAAGCACATGTGGTCGAAGAGTTTTATGGACGTATCGTTGCGGATTCAAGCTTCCTTCAATGTGCACCAGTTGACTCCTTCTGTTGTAACTGATCATACCCCTACCATTACACCTCCACCACCGTGCAGCAGAGCTTCATCAACACAATTTTGAGCTTAACCTTCATTTCGTGCACGGTAGACCCTACGCCGTCTATCATGACGCTGCAACAAAAATATTCGTCACTGAACCAGACACGTCTCCACTGATTGTCACTTGCCCAGGGACAATGTTGGTTGGCCTAAAGAAGTCGATTTTGGCGATGGTGACGCGTAAGGACAGGTCCTCGGTGTAGTCGTCGAGCCAAAAGTCCAACATCATGCAGTCGGTTCCGAACAGTTTGATCGGACACATAACGCTCAGGAGGCAATGTTTGTGCAGTTGAAAACCTCTCTCTGAGGTGACGAAGCAGAATAGAGCGATTCTCCGCTGCTGTTGTCACTCTGGGTCGTCCACTGCTGTGTCGGTCTTCAACTAAACCAGTGGCTTAGAACCGGTGACAAAGTCGACTGAAGGTACTATAATGCACGTTTAGATGCCTGACAACCTGACTTTGACTTTCTCCTGCCTGCGATCGGCCAATAGTGATATTCCTTTAATTTATCGATTAAGGCGCCCTTTGTGACTGTTTGAAAATGAACTAATCGTTTTGGTGTAGCGTTATCCTTGTGTTCACCGCAAATTGTGTTGCTTTCTCGTGTGCGCATCGAGAGCTTTGCTCACATTTATGGTCTTAAAAACAATTGACCACTGCGTTGTAACGATTATAAAAACCCACTCTATTCACGCCCACATGTCCACTGGACTGGACACGGTAAACAATAGGGTAGGAATAAACTCCACAGGGAGCATGTACAGCAGGGATCTACCAATCATCAGTAGAAGTAATCTCTCGTCGACAAACGTTTCGGCCCACGATCTCCTAGACGTTCTCAGAGAGTGGGCCCACCTGAGTTCATGAAGCTCAGGGTTGGTTTCCCTGCTGCACGAATTACCGAATGGTGTTCTCTTTTCGGATAGGAACAAGACGACTTGGTGATTTTGCAGAAGGTACTGTGAGATAAGAAGTCGTCGCGGTAGCCTAATTAGAGCAGTCAGCATACCTGGACGACCGAGCGACAAGCTTACGATTGGTATACCGGACACGTGTTGGACTTTTGTTAGCAGGTGGCAGAGGAACACTGGCAGACAATTCGGACACGATGGACTTTCAAGGGATGAGAAACCCTTTTCAACTAGGCACCCGGACCAGCTCACCGAGGCCCGTCCCCTACGTTGTTCCGTTGCATCCAAAGCCAGCTCGAGGCCCTCTCAGCAACCTCGCCCAGCCGCTTGAGTGTTCGTTTCCGTTCATTACCGCGCAATCCTAGTTCTTTAATCACATTGTAGAGTGAAGTGGAGACGAGACCTCTCGCTCCCACTTCGACGGAAAAGACACGTACTGTGTACGCCTCGTCTCTCCTCAGACCGGCTGCTAAATCACTGTATTTCTCGAGCTTATGCATGTGATTTTCGTCCATACGCGACTCATACGGGACGGTCAGCTCAATCAGGATGAGCTGCCGTTTCTCCGCAGAGTGGAGAACTATGTCAGGTCGCAGGCTGGTCTTCCGGATTAACTCAGGGTACCTTTCATGGCCCGGCAGATCAACCGCCAGTAACCAGTCCCTCGCAGAGTCTAGCACAGATGGAGCGTATGCGACTTTGTTGATTTTACCATTTTGAATCTGCCCAGCCTTGAAGAAACGTATGCGGACGACGGTAGGACTGGCTCTAGCGTTAGCCCGCATCCTAGCCTGTTCAACAACGGCAGCTAACTCTTTTAGCACCTTGTTGTGTCGCTAGGTATATCGGCCTTGACCTAGGGCTTTCCTGCATGCGGACAGGACGTACTCAAGCGTCTGCTTAGCTTTGCACAGCGGGCAAGTCGGATCGTTAGTCGCAGACCATTTAACCATGTTAACACTGGACGGTAATACATCGTACGCCGAATGAACGATAAAGCTCAGTCGCAACGGGGTCATTCGCCAGATCTCGACCCATTTGAGTACTCTTGGCAATGCGCTCTCCAGGCTGACCCAATGGCCCTGCTGCGACTCCTGGGCTGCTTTCTGGAAACGAACCTCGTTTTCGTTGTCCTTAACTTGTTGCATTACCATGTCACGGCGTTCTTTGGCTGCGGCTTTTGACCAAAAATTGACCTTCCCGTGACCCAGGCCTCGACGGTCGGTTTGAGTGTATCCCAATATTTCCTTCAATTTTAGTGCATTCTGGGCAGATTCGATCGCATCGAGGACTCTCCACTTTTGACCAGTCTTTAGAGCGGGCTGGACAGCGATGACATTTGGGTCTGAAGACTCGCGCAAGAGCATGGAGAGTCTTACTTTGCCAACTTTAAACTCTTCAGTTATCGATTTGAATGGGAGTACCAGCTTAACCTGCTTGCAGTACAGAGCCACGTCGGTCAGACAAGGCGGTGCACCAATCCACTTTCTTAAGGCTGTGTTGATTTTCCTCTCCATGGTTTCCACTGCAGTCATCGTCACCTCGTAGACTAACAGCGGCCAGAGGAGCTTTGGAATCAACATGAATTGGAGACACCATACCTTGAACTTCCCGACCAGCCTGCAACGCTCGATCGCGAGCAGGCCTGTAGCCAGTGACTCGTGTATTCGCCGGACCTCCGCTCTATCTGATAACTTCGAATCGTAAACGCGACCGAGGCTCTTCACCGGTTCCTCCAGAACCGTGGTGATCTTGTTCCTTGCCACCGTAAAACTGGTTGCCGCCACCCAACCCTTAAGGATTGACAGACTCCTCGACTTCTGCGGTTTGAACTTGCATACCGCTCCATTGGACCACTGCATCCAATCTTTTCAGGATCGTGCGGGCAGACTACTCGCTGCCCGTGATAATAGTCGTTTCATCCATAAAGGCACGTAGTGGAGGCATCCAGTGTTCCCCTATTTGAAGGCCCTGTCCGTAGCCGGCCGCCCCGTCCAACATGATCTGCATGGCCATGACGAACAGTATTGGTGAGATCGTACAGCCCATAGCTATCCCAATTTGTAGCTCAGTCCACCTCGTGGTAAACGTCGAGGTAGAGAAGCGCAAAGCGAACTTAGAGAAATATTGCTCGATCATATCATTGATCTGTGTCGGTACGTGAAACATGCGAAGGGCTCGCCACAGTAGCCTATGGGAAACTGCCCCATAGGCGTTGGCTAAGTCCAACCATATCACGTGCAATTGAGTTCTCTCATGCTTCGCTCTCTGAATAGACTCCCAAATCATGGTCGCGTGTTCAAGGCACCCAGGAACGCCACGGAATACCACCCTTCTGAACACTCGTATCGATGTACTTGTTAGCCATCAGATACTGTGTGAGCCGGCGAGCCATGACCGAGAAGAATATTTTTCCCTCAACATTCAACAGCGAGATGGGCCTGAATTGGGAAAGACTCTTCGAGTCCTGCTCTTTGGGAATGTAGACCCCATTCGCTTTTTGCCACTCCGGACATATGTGTTTGTCGGCTCCACGCTTGTCTCAACACGACGTGAAGCATTCGTAGGATTTTCGGACAACGCTTGTAAAGAACGTACGGAACACCATTCGGACCTGGAGCAGACTTGCCACTGGCCTTTTTCACAACTTCCTCAACTTCAGACCAAAGGGGAGGTATCATTTTAAATGGTACCTTCGGCAACTCAGGCTGCTTGAGGCCGCTAAGGATCTCTGGATTGTCATCGAGAGGCTCTCTCCTTTTTTTGTCAGAGTACATTTTGCGTAAATGTAACTCAAGCTCTTCTTGACTGACAACCAGAGTCCCAGACTTCAGTTGCTCGAATAGACCTCAGGCAAACTGACACGGGTCCCTAAAGAATTTCTCTCGCTCCCTTTTGGTTCTTCGTCTGTTGGTACAGAAACGCTCAGCGCGACAGAGGGCACTGTGTTTGTTCTTTAAATGCAACCAAACTTCATACAGCCCCACCCGTTCGCTGCCTGTAGCGGCTTTGAACGTTTTCTTAGGGCATTCTTGTCTGCCCGACACTTCAGAATGTCCCTCTGTCTCCTGCTAGTATTCTGCCTGGCACCCGGCTTTGCCTTTTCCACTGTCCCGAACTCACGGGAGCAGTGTTCATATATTACAACACCAAATTTTTTAAGCTTGTCGCCTAACGAATTCTTTTTTAAATCATGTTTGAGTATCTCACATAATGTACCCTCCAACTTACACCACACCACCTTATCGCTCGCAGGCGGAAACCTGATTTTAGAACGCACTTCCTCGGGAATCATCACCTGTGCGCCTCCGCAGTCAACGTCATGGGCCTCTCCGGGCGAGTGGGGTTCACCCTGTCCGTCGTTCCCTAACGACTCAGAAACTACCACAGGAGTAGTAGTTTTGCGACAGCGTTGAGTCTGCTTTTCAAATACCCGAGTACGATATTTTATTAACAATTTAAAAAAAAAATGCGCCATCAAATAACTATGCTTTATTTGCAGCCATTACTGCAACAAATCTCTCAGGCTCTAGTCGCGGCAAATTGACACTTATTTCAACATCATTTCTGAACTTGAAACAAGGAAGATTTGAAATTATACACAGCTGTCACGATACGAAATGTTTATTGATTGCAACGACTGTTTTCACCGTCAGTGTACTGGAGGTAGATACACATAGGGACGACTACGTCGGCCATATACCACAGAGTCGATAATTTGCATACGTTACCTTTCATACAATGATGAACCACAACACTTCCAACGTAGACACTTCAATGTTTACAACCCCTTACACTGACAGCAAATAAACGATGTTCGGTTGTGACAAGACGTCGGGCTAAAGAAGATGGCCAGCTTTCCTAGGGACTCACAGTCACGCCTAAGCAGTCATTCAACTATTGTAGATTAACTCTGCATTCACCCTTCCAGCACCGTCAAACACACTATACCAGGATAGAAAACAGGACTGAATTATGTGGATCTTTCCAAGTTTAAACAATCTGTTTCTCTTTCGAGTGCTCGAGCTTCCCCACACATAACTCTTGCTTTCTCAACGCTGGCACTCTTCAGCTAGCTTGAACGCTTGCCTTGAGTTATTCGTTATAATTCGTATTTATACTATTCAGCCAAATTATATCACGTACTTTGTGTTAGTATTAAATCTCATTTCCAAATGCGAACATTAATTAAAATGGAGAAAATTACTCATTACATTAACAATAAGTTAATATAAAGAAAGTTTCGTTGAATTCTACATGGATGCACAGGTAAGTCTGTAAGAAGTGGGATGGAAAAACCAGCGGAGTATACATAGGCAAGGAGTGGAGCTCCACAGATTTATCTCACTTGAGACCGATTTCTCTTTTTCAGATTGAGGGCATGATACTCCTCTCAGTTAGAGCTCGTAGGCTCACAAGGTTTTTGATGGAGAACAAGTACATTTCGTCAGTCCAGGAAGGTAGCATACTTCTGCTCCCTGGATACATAGAACATGCATCCGTGATCAGAGAGGATGTATAGCGAGCAAAGAGTGAGAAGACAAAGCTGCAAGTGAACTGGTTAGAGCTGATCAACGCTTACTTGCCAGTGCTCCTTCAGCTATTGGGGCAGGCCTTTTGTATATCTTCCGTTCCACCAGAGATGACAATCATGATCCAACAATACTTTTCTGGATTGTCATTACATTATATACTTCGGCAGGAGTCCTAGCTATTCTCTCTCTCTCTCTCTCTCTCTCTCTCTCTCTCTCTCTCTCTCTCTCTCTCTCTCTCTCTCTCTCTCTCTCTCTCTCTCTCGGAACGACATATGGCGTACGGCTTCTCTGCGACTGAGCTCCCTTCTCAGATGTACGTACGACGTATTAACATCACCCGAAAACCTAGCTAAGTCAGGCAGGTCTACTGATGCCTCATGCCTCTTGTGCGGAGCGAGATAGACACAGGAACATGGATATTTGCGTGCAAAACGGAATATGCCAGGGTCTGTTCATATGGAGGTACAACATGGTATTGAGGAAGTTGACCGACATCATGGACACAGGAAACAGACCAACGCGCCAACCAGACCTAACATCCCCCTCATGCACTTCGTCAAGTCAGAGTAGAAATCAAATGGTAAGATCAGTATCTTTGCAAACCTTCTAATCATCTACAATTGTGCTACTGATTGACAGCTAGAGGTAGACCTAAGTGGTGTCGACATGTACCCCGAATCGATCCGGAAGATGAAGATGAGACCAGACATGGTGCTGCAACTCCTTGAAAGCTGGTCGAGCTCAGAGTCTCATGTGAATTTCGGTTGATGAACAGCATTTGTGGAAGATGGAGTACTGTGATATGGTAGTTAGTCTGAAGTTTGAGAAGGGGTACGTCGTTCGCCTCTTCGACGTCGAGGTAGGTGCCAGAGGGTTACTCGATAACTCCGCTTACGGTGTCCCGAGGCAAATTGTAGATATGGGCACTGGGGCAGTTGGGCGTGGGGCCGAGAAAATTCGTGCTAGCTATGAAGTAGTCGGAACGAGTGTAGGGGCAGATCTCGGTAAACTGGCTTGGCCTCCCAGTGGAACATAACTGTCAAGTCTCTGACACGCCAAAGTTTTTCCAATCAACTTCCGTCCGGTCACTGTCTATCTCATCAACCTTCGTCTGATGAACAAACTGTCCAGTATGACTCATGCAAGCAGACTGACTATTCTGCCAGCCTCGACCGGTAAACTCAGAATGTAAATGTCCAAGTGCCAACCGCCAATAGTACAGTGGAAGTCCAGACTGTAGAAATTACTACATGATACCGAGAAAGGAAGGCTCCTACTTGCAAACACGAGTCTAGGCCTTGGGAAGAGAGGGTTTCTTTCGGGGATGTATAGGTTCAAAACGGTTGCATGTGAGGCAACATTGCGGCTTTTTGTGCTATAGCGATCCATTTAAGAGCCGGAGAAAAGTGTGTTAGCATTTGTGATCAGCATCGCTCCTGTCAGTGCAGGCTGCCTGGTTGTCGGTTTGAGTACGAAAAAACGCTAGGGGAGTCTCTAGGCCCGAAACTCATGACCTGGGTCGCCCCGCCTCCGTTAAATATTTAGGTGATAAAGGGACCGAAACATTTGTTGATGGGTAATCCTACTGATGATCGGATGGCTCCTGTTGTATATGCTTCCACTATGAAGTAATTTCTACAAGGCAGACTAAAATATGGTGTGTTTTTTCTTTTTTTCTTCAACAGATCCCTGTTGTTGCGGATCTTCCAGTGGGTCAGAATCTCCAGGATCATGTAGTGTTTGATGCGGGCGTTAGAATCAGAGAAGCCCTAACTACTCCTATAATGGGTATAATTACCTGGTATACAAAATTGCAATACTTGCTGTTTCGATCAGGTATATGCTGTCAGTCATGCGTCTTTATTATTATTTTTTTTTAATCGTGTTTACTGGACAATGCTAGTTATCTTGTTTTTCAATGCCGAGTGGCTCTTGTACAATGTTAGCATGCTATGTTATTTCATTAGGTTCTGCGCTGATTTTTGAACCATTTTAAAAAGCATTCTTCCTTCCCTCCTTTGATTAATGAACTGTTTTAGCTCCATTCAAATTAATTAGCAGCTTGTTTTGTTATCTGATCACTTGGCTAGCTTTATTGCTTAGGATGTTTTTCTGGTAAACTGTTACGACTAATCTGCTGATTTCTTTTGATGTATCACATTTATTTACTTTGTTTCCCTGGCGTATGAACTAATGCCAGTCGACAAGGCACCTGATGATGAAAATTTATACGCTTCACAATTTTTCAAATAAATTATTTTATTTTTTTGCCCTCTACACATAATGACAGTAATAATAAAAATTATTACACATTATTATGTATTATTATGTATTACTATTACCACTTTAAAATGTTAAGTCACCCTCCGATTGATAACTATCATGGCATCACTATCTGATGATGTTGTCTACGTTAGCAGTTCAGACTGACACTACTCTTTCTGTTCTGTCCAGTTTGATTAAAAAAATACCGCGCGTGTATCCTACAAAAGCCTTTATTTGTTCTTGATGAATTAGGTTGCTTTAATTCCTAACGTTTTCAATACAGGTCCCCTGAGCTCAAACAATGGCGGCAATGAAGTGATATCCTTTAAGAGTACCACCAAGGAAGCAAAAGAGAAGGACTGGCCGGACGTACAGATAAATTATGTTATGTACAAGCCAGGCAGTGTCTTCATGGACACTGTTAACTTTGCAGAAAAGGTACACAGTCTTAACTGTGTGTATCGTTTCTTTCGGGCTTCATTGTTGTAAACTTATGTTTCTGCGATTCTGTCAGTAAACATTAACACTTTAATAAAGCATGATTACATAAACAGTAACACTTTGATAAAGCCTGATTACTTAAACATTAACACTTTAATAAAGCATGATTACACAAACAGTAACACTTTAAAAAAGCATGAATACATAAACAGTAACACTTTGATAAAGCATGATTACATACACAGTAACATTTTAATAAAGCATGATCACATAAACAGTAATATTTTAATAAAGCATGGTTACATAAACATTACCACTTCTATAACGCATGAATACATAAACAGTAACACTTTAATAAAGCATGATTACATAAAGAGCAATATATTTTGAAAGACAGTCTACATTCTTTAGTCTGGTCAATTAAAGAAGAAAACTGTAGTTCCCCATGACATCGGGAAAATGGAAGGGAAAGAGATTGTTTGGTATCATGACATGTGCTTTTTTTTTTTTTTTCTCAAAAGGACTTGGACTTGTTTTCATTAATTTTTGGCAAAATTAAATACTCAAAATTTTAAAACAATAAATGGTGGTCCAAAAGACGTTGTGTATGGAAGCTCGCTCTCCTTCGAGATACGCCTAGCCAGATCAAAGGGAGACATAACAAACAGGAAACACCAAGGAAGAAGAAGGAAGACATGCACCAGTGACAACAGGACAAGCGGTTTGATTCGGGTGGAAGCATCAAGCCCAGAAATGGCACAAACACTAAAATTTAGTCACGAAAGTGACGCAAATAACCCAGATCACAAATATAGGCGGAGACTGCTAGCAGCCTAGGCTAGCTAGCAGCAGCCTGAACGTGGTCGAGCTTTCTTTTTTTTTTTTTTCTCAAAAGGACTTGGACTTGGACATCATGACATGTAACAACTAACGAGTCAGAAACAAAAGCAGTACGTGTGACAGAAGGATGTGGACAGACATGACTGGCCGCATCAGATCGCATAAAATAGGAAATATTAGCAATAAAAAGACTTCATTTTGATTTAAATAAATGTTTAATTTTTGCCAGATAATGCTTCCATCTAAAAATCACAATGTATATTATTAGACCAAGGCCGACTTGGCTGACAGAGACAGAGGAGACTATGGCTTTACGTGTCTGGCAGCAGTGCAAAGGCCAGAGAGCAGAGGAAACATCACCTTGAGATCTGTGAATCATTTTGACTACCCCATCATCCAAGCTAATTACCTGGACAAGCAGGCAGATATAGAATCCATAATACAAGGTTATTATTGTGTCCATCTATATATCTATCAGTCTACATACTCGACTGCCCCCAGCATACTCTAACTGCAGTTTAGGCGACTTTCACCTACATTCATTCAATCATTCAATCAATCATTCATTCTTTTTTTTTGTTGGGGGGGGGGGGGGGGGGGGGGGGGGGGTGCACTTTTAGTATGACAAAAACACACATGTTAATTATATGTCAAATATGTTAAAATTGGTAGTTCATTTTAACGCAGTTACGCCAGACTCGCCTCCACACAAAAAATGGGGGGGGGGGGGGGGGGAAGAGAGCGTTCATGAGGTCAGCCTCCCTCCCTCAACAATGTCTGATGGCGCAAGGGGAAAAGGGGGTGGGGGGTCAAACACAGTTTACTTGCCCAGTAGTAATGCAAATCAACTATTATTATTCTTAAAATGTTACTGATTAAATATTGAGCCCTTGGAGATGCTCCCTAAAAACTGTTAGGGCCTCAAATGATTCAGCTTTTTTTGACTGGAAGATAATAAGTATTTGTGCTATGATTATTATATGGTTAAAGGAAAAATAAAACATAATATATTTAAAATAATAATTGGAAATAGACACAATAGTTGAGTCAACAATTGAAATCGCAGCACTCGGGGAATTCTCGTGCATGCTCCGTCCTCATCTTCAGCAGCCAACGCAGAGTTCCAATACTGATTGTACCGGTCAAAATCTGGATAAAAGTCCGTCTGGCCTTTACCCTGAGTGTAGTAAGACGGCCAGACCCTCTGGTTACACCCAGGTGCAGAAACAATATTAAAAGGGGGACGTCTGCGTATGGTGCGGTGGAAGTGGGTGCCTATAATCTCAACAGATTTGTTGCCATCAACCTCCCCCACCCCCGTTTACCCTGCCTAAAAATGTGTTGGATGGGAGTGCTCAGTGTGCTCCAACCTTCCTCTTCCCACCCCAGGTTTTGATGTCTGTGTGTCAGAGGCTACATGCATAGACAGCTATAGGGACGTCTGGGGCTGCAAAGTCAAAGTCCATAAAAAAAAAAAAAAAGTTCGACAACGTTCAACCCGCTGCTGACCAGCCGAGGCCCCCAACAGTCTCCGGTTATATTTGTGGTCTGGTTTATTTGCGCCACTAATCATTGATTGTTGCACTCTCACTACTGCTGTTGTATACACTCGCCAGTTGCTCCAACTCTTTAACAAACAGCTGAGAAGCATCTTCATAGCGGATACCACTGGACATGTTGCACTGTTTTTTGACTGCTTCAAAACATCATTGACTTCACCGACTCGCACACAATCTCATTTTCCCTCTCATGTCATGGACACTACAAATATCTGAATCATAGCGCCTTATTATGTCTTTCTGGTCACTCTGCTCAAGCTAGTGAGCAAGCAGATTCATGCCTTTTTTCTCTCGTACTCGGTATATCATTTTTTTTTGGGGAATTATGAGACGTGTCAGCAGCTCGGCGTAAATTCTAACTCATAATTATTACAAAAGAATCTGTTCGTTCTTTAAAAAAATTAAGTTCATATAATCATAAATAATTTCTTTTGATACCATTTTAAGACATTATTGAGAACATATTTAAAAATAAATAGTTCAGAAATATCAAACATATGGTGGGTATATATCGTGTCCAGTCATTGTCCCATGCAAACCCTACTAGTCAGACGTATGATTGTGAGAAACGTTTGTCCTACAGGTATCGAAGAATGCAAAAAAGTTGTCAACTCCAAACCAATGCAAGATATCGGCGCAGAGTTCACGGAAAAAGAAGGAACTGAATCGGCCTGCAGTCAGTATAAATTCGACTCTCACGAGTACTTGGAGTGCATTGTTAAATTCAGATCACACTCCAATTATCACCAGGTTGGAACGTGTAAGATGGGTTGCAAGGGAGACCCATCGGCTGTCGTGGACAGTGAACTGAGGTATGACTGCAATGTTCATGCATTTGCCTGTTTCTGATGACTTATTCCCTGATCATGTATTATTTATTTCTAAACAAGTCAGTGTTGATTTGTTCTTTGTAAATAGTTTCTGTTTATTTATTTAGATACTTTCCCCCGTTCATTTTATGTTCCATCTCCCATCAATGATTTGTCCTTTCCTGTTTCCCTGAGTTGTAAAACGCAATTATCAGTTCACACTTATTTGACATTGCCATTTAGCTGTTAACATTTTGTGTGTGTTATCTATATTTTATGTGCTTTTCATCATTATGTTTTCTATCTATTTTTCACTGCTATATAATGGGTATATTTTATTATGTGCCGTATTAGCAGCTGTATATCAGTGTATTATCGATCCTTCTTTCCTGAACACTGGCATTGCGTGAACTGCTATTACTACACGACAGTTATACAGTTTGGATCAGCCTGTTAATATTTGTATACTATCTCTAAATCTGTGTATGATTCTTTTATCTGTTGATGTGTTCAATAAAATTAGCTTTTCTTGTTTTACCAGTTCATTTATATAAATAGTAGTCTTGTCTATTCCTAGAGTACAAGGGATATCCGGACTTCGTGTGGCCGACGCTTCCATTATGCCATGGCTAGTCTCTGGTAACACAAACGCTCCAACAATTATGATTGGTGAAAGGGCCGCTGACTTGATTAAAGGTGTCTAATTTTCGCTATGAAACGAGTAGGCTAGTTTGAAGTGCTCGATATATAATACAAAAGTTGTGAACAATAAATATTGATTTGATTTTTATGCTGTTATATATAGACAGTATAGAAAACGAGCAAACACACTTTGCATTCAGCCTAATTGATTCCTTTATATTTCTGTATCATTTTGTCCCAAAATGTCTATTAAAGGTACCGGTACTCAACAGAAAATGTCTAATAAAGGTGCTGGTACTCAACAGAAAATGTCTAATACAGTTACCGGTACTCAACAGAAAATGTTTTAAAAAAGGTGCTGGTTCTCAACACAAAATGTCTAATACAGGTGCTGGTTCTCAACACACAATGTCTAATACAGGTGCTGGTTCTCAACACACAATGTCTAATACAGGTGCTGGTTCTCAACACACAATGTCTAATAAAGGTGCTGGTTCTCAACAACAACACAAAAAGGTGCAATGTGGTTCTCAACACAACACACAATGTCTAATACAGGTGCTGGTTCTCAACACACAATGTCTAATACAGGTGCAGGTGCTGGTTCTCACAATGTCTAATAAATGTGGTTCTCAAATAATACAGGTGCTGGTTCTCACACAATGTCTAATACAGGTGCTGGTTCTCAACACACAATGTCTAATACAGGTGCTGGTTCTCAACACACAATGTCTAATACAGGTGCTGGTTCTCAACACACAATGTCTAATACAGGTGCTGGTTCTCAACACACAATGTCTAATACAGGTGCTGGTTCTCAACACACAATGTCTAATACAGGTGCTGGTTCTCAACACACAATGTCTAATACAGGTGCTGGTTCTCAACACACAATGTCTAATAAAGGTGCTGGTTCTCAACACAAAATGTCTAATACAGGTGCTGGTTCTCAACACACAATGTCTAATACAGGTGCTGGTTCTCAACACACAATGTCTAATACAGGTGCTGGTTCTCAACACAAATGTCTAATACAGGTGCTGGTTTCTCAACAATAAAGGTGCTGGTTCTCAACACACAATGTCTAATACAGGTGCTGGTTCTCAACACACAATGTCTAATACAGGGGCTGGTTCTCACACATGTCTAATAATGCTGGTTCTAATACAGGTGCTGGTTCTCAACACACAATGTCTAATACAGGTGCTGGTTCTCAACACACAATGTCTAATACAGGTGCTGGTTCTCAACACACAATGTCAATGTCTCTCAACACACAATGTCTAATACAGGTGCTGGTTCTCAACACACAATGTCTAATACAGGTGCTGTTTCTCAACACAAAATGTCTAATACAGGTGCTGGTTCTCAACACAAAATGTCTAATACAGGTGCTGTTCACAAAACAAAATGTCTTATAAAAGTGCTGGTACTCAACACAAAATCTCTAATAAAGGTGCTGGTACTCAACACAAAATGACTAGTAAAAGTGCTGGTACCCAACACAAATTGACTAATAAGGGTGCTTGTACTCACAACAATATTTTTCTTAAAAGTGCTGATACTCACCTCAAAGTGTGTCTCAAAAGTAGCACTAAAATATGTCAAAATACGTTGCTAGTACTGCATACTAGTGTGTGAGCCTGAAAACAAGCCCTGCACTTTTTATTAAGAAATAACATTTGTGAAGCGCATTCAAGAAAGCAGGAGATGTGTACATATTCTGTAATTGTTGATGATGCTGTCGAAGAGCTGTGATGACACTCCTCACTAATCCCAGGCTGAAAAACCAGTATCAGTGTGTCGCCATACATCTTCATTATTAACGTAATGTATACCAGTACTGTCTTTTCTTCCCCAAGTTACTCCAGTACCATGTTTGATAGACGTAAGAGTGTTCGGTGTTGTCTTTCTAAAGCACTGTGTAAACGTTTCTTCTTTTCTTAAAGGTATTTTTTTTCAAAAATATTGTTTCTATATATATATATATATATAACGTCTTCTGCTCGTAGTTCTGTGCTAATATTTCTTTACCGTGTATGATATAATCACTAATGTAGAGCTCTGGGGAAAAACTAAATAATGTTTTAGTGGACCGAGAGGTTAAGAAAAGTCGCTGGTGTTGACAGACTTTGAGAAAACCTGAGTGCAAAATAACTACAGTGTCTTTGCACTGGAACCCGCAGTCTCATAGAAATAGAGAGAGATGACAAAGGCATATTGAGATGGAAGCTAGAGAGTGAAGTAAAAAAAAAAAAAAAAGATGGGGAGAGCTGCATACGATAGCGAAAGATAGAACGACTTCGAATAGGTTAGTTAAGGGCCTGTGCCCTATTGGGGGATAGAAAGTAGAAGAAATGTGTGAGCACTTGTCATGGTAATGCCCTCATTGCAGCCTTAGTCTCCATTGTGAGGCCTGTGGTTGAACATCAAAAGTCTCACTCATCCCATTGATTTTTTTTTTATTCTACGCTCACGGTGACAGCCGATACCTTTCGTTTGTCTCGAATTATTGATTTATTCTTTTAATTATTTTGTTATACCTTTGATAACACACTTGCTAAAGCCTTTTCTTGCAAAAGAAACTTTGACACAACATGCAAACATAAAAACTGACGATGTGAAGTTGTCACACGAGGACTATGGATTAGCTGTCCAGACCTATTGAGTTCAGTTCTGGAAGGCCCACAAATAATATGCAATATTTTGCTACGTAAAAAAAAGTGCCATCCTTTCTGAAGATTCTTCAACGTGAGAAATGATCCACGCATACAGCATAGACCTACAGCTTAACTATACAGTCACAAGAACAATCCCAGGCATAGATAGAAAGGCTGAAGAACGTGACTTATGTGACTGCATGCAAAGAACCTTGAACATGTCTACAACTCTTATCAAAAACCCGAAGGGAAACACGTATACACAGATGGATCGTTAGAGTGAGCAGAAACAAACAGAGGAGCTGGATAGGTCATCATGCTACAGGATTGAACCACAGACGAAACGCCGTGAGCCTCCGAAAGACTTTCAACATACTTCTGAGCAGAGCAGCAAGCAATTATTGATGCAGCCAAAGTGCTTGAGAAAAAAAAAATTAAAAACAGCAAAATTAGTTTTCTTTATGACTGCATGTCAGTCCTCCAGGCGACTCAGAGGAATCCACGAGTCAACATGGAAAAAGAACTGACCAGCCAGCGAAATAGACTCTTAGAAAACAATCAAATCGTTCTCTAGTAAATCCCGGCATACCAGGAAATGAGTTACCAGACAGACTTGCACAAAAAATGAAACAAAGGAGAAACATCATGCAGATTCATTTTCATTACCAGAAATTAAAACACTCCTGAAAAGAAAATACAAGGAGCTGTGGAGAGAACAAACTAACAGTAAACATCAACAAGACCCCATCAGCAGACTCAACAGAAAGCAACATACAACAGTTTTCCGTCTACGATCAGGACACTGCAGGCTTAACTACCACATGCAAAAAAATAAAGATAGTGTGTCCCCACACTGTGACTGTCAGACAGGACCCCAAACACCTGAGCACATTCTGCAGACCTGCCAACTCTACTTACAACTTTGAAAAGACACCTGCCCCCAAGAGCAAAATGTGCAGAGTAAGCTATGGGGAACCATAAAGTCTCTGCTGCTATCATACAAGTTTATAGAGGCAACCCATATGATGGTCTGATCTGAGCATACGAAACCGAACTCAAAGAAAAAGATATCCAAAAAGAATTGGAGTTGGATCAAAGAGCACTTTCACTTTATATACTCAAGTATCAGTGCCCTTTTGATACTATAACACGTATATTCCCAGATGGTTTTGCTAAAGAAGCCACATACGTAGATACACAGCACACAATCACACACACACACACACACGCGCGCGCGCGCACACATAATGGAAGTGGGTGGAGGGATATACATTACACGCCCGGAGGGCAGCGCGGAGATACGATGTAAACGGCATGACAAGCTTACACATCTTTAGTGTCGACGCAGCAACATCGCTATCATTGCTTTCAACTGTGCAGGAAAAAAAACTGTCCTCTTCAAAGACAGCTCAAAATTAGCCATCCTGACCATCTCATGTTTCAAACACGAAATCAGCATCTATGACCCAAAAAATAAAAAAATGTACCACGCAAGTAGAGAACACACTCAGCAGTCAATCTCACCCACTGTTTTATCTCTAAAAAAATTTAAGGGCATATGAACTGACGAGGGCACAGTAAACATGAGGTGCAACCTGTTTGGGGGCTTTATAATACTCATGATACTTCTACAACAACCCTTAAAACTGAACTGGAGAGAACATTACAATTGCAGACCAGGGCATTTAGCATGAAGTACGAAGACATATTTTTTTTTAAAATGGTACTGCATCATTCCGTTTCTTCGATTGCAGTAGGCAAACTTCTAGACGAAGAATAGTCTTGATAACTTGATGAAAGCTGCCACTGTTGATGCATTTTTTGTTTTCTTTTAAAGCCACACAATCGCTATTGCTGGGGACCCTAATATAACTCAACCCATGGGTTAAACGGGATATCTAGAACCTATCCAAAGTGATCCTCATCCGAATGGTGGCACTTTGTGTCACCGGGTGTTTATCACTCGGTGTGATGTCCTGGTGGGGTTGAGCGTCAGTCAGTCAGGTATTATTGATTGAACAAGGGCAGGGGCAAAGAAATAAATACCTTGATGTCGTGACCACATGCAATAGGCAGGACAAGAGCCCTGTCTTGATCTGTGATTTTGCTCTTCGAAAAGAATGGCGAATCATAACCGCCTATGCTTATTGACATGACATGACACATAATTTTGATATCTTCTAGCAGCAAAAAAAAAAAAAAACAAACTGGAGAGGGTGTGGAAACTGAACAATGTTTTCATTGATGGTTAGTTGCGTATCCTTTACAGGATGTTGCAGAACCAATCCCAACAGCCCCTGGTTGTTGTGTGTGTTTTTTTAAGGCAAATTTACGACCAGTATTTTGCTATTGCTTTCTGGATGGTCGGCTTTCTTGATACCACTGTCGAAACCAACGCAACGCATGGCCTGCAGTTGGGATCGAACCCGGCATCCCGGCATTACAAAGCGTTTGCATCGACCTAGCCACAGAGCCGACGTTTTCATTGTAGTGTCCCCCCCCCCCCCCCCCCCCAAAAAAAAAAATATGGGAAACACCAGTGTACAAGAAGTCCACTGCATGCAGCAGGGCGAGATGTTACTATGGCACCTTTTACCAGTTGATGTCCACGTAATTTTGTGTATGTTATCTAGCTAGTTGTCAGATCAACTAAGTTGCCTCTTCCTAGTGGTAACAACATATGCTGGTCCATGACTGCAATAAATTCGTGGGCAACTTCTGTATCTAGAGGCCACTTTACTGTCCGCCACCCGTTGGACACACCTAGCAGAAGTGCAGACCCCTAACTCTTATCAAGCACCTTATGAAGACCTGAGCAACGATTTAGTTAGACAGACAGCCTTCTAGTAGCACACTATACGAGTACATGTACTTATCTACACAACAAGTACATTAAAGGAACATTTGACAATTGTGCACATGCATATATAATTTATGTGTATATGTGTGTGTCATCTAATCGAAAAACACATTCTCTTTGTAACCTTAGAAAATATCAGTATGCTTTCTTATTACAGCATAACCACAAACACGCATTATGTATGTGCACACACCCACACACAAGCACACACCCACACACACGCACGCACACACACACACACACACAATATATATATATATATACTTAATTGGCCGGCTTCGCACAGGATAGTGAAAGTCTGATTCCTCCGTCTTCTACCTGATCTTGCTGTCCCTCTAGGTAGGCCTTGTGGAAATAGACGTATAACTAAGACCCTATATTTAATCTCCATATCGTCTTTGTGTCCACGGCTGTCATATCTTTAGTTATGACCCCTAAGTGCACCCGAAGCATCTCCTGTAATACTAACACAAGATTTTAATAATTTAACAATTTGATAGTCAGACAAACGTATTGTCTCAGACACATATAGATATGTGCTTTGAAGAAGGATAACATTGAAATATAATTATTATAAATTATTGCTTTCAAGGCAAGGAAAGGAAAACAAATATTCAAAGAGAAATAATGTCAGCGAAAGTTTGCTTTGATTGTCGCAATGAAAAGTCTGACCTATGTAGAGTTATGATCACATTAGGCCAGGAATGCAGAGAGTGGCAGCGGGCGCTACTGAGGTGGAAGTCCAACAGTGTATTCACGACAATTCTTGTAATGATGATTTCATAATCTACACAGATGGTCCTGTATTGAGAGGGAAGAGAAGTGCCTGGGATGAAATGTTTCGTTATTTGAAGCCCTACTCTGGCTCTTGACAGGGGCCGTAATAGCCTGGCCATAAATATGGTCTAATGGCTGAACGCGATTTCTGGGACCTCTCCACATGTGATCCTTATCCACATGGTGGCAATTTTTGACATCGGGGGTTTATTGCTTGTGTGATGTCATGGTGGGATAAAAGAAGATAAAAAGAAGAAGAACAACTCAAATGACTGTCGCAATCAATAAATATTAGAACAACAGTCTGTGCCGCCAATTTGACTGTTAAATTAAACATAGTATAGCAAACGAAAATTCAACACGTGTACAGGTCGCGGTTTTGGCAGAAGTTTACACTTTATAATAAGCACATGAAATACAGAACTGGTTTGTGATTTGTAGCCTGTATTATTGTCACATAACGCTCGTGTCGCATGCCTGATTTAAGGATTTCTCCTTAAGAACCAACAGCACTCTGAAATAGGATAATGTTGAGGCGTCGGCTCGTATTGGTCTAAAGAGGATCCCGTGGCCAATATACGCCCAACCTACTTCAAGAGTAGGGCAACTCAAGTTATGGCACTGCAGAATATCTAATAATACTAGGCGCAACTTGGCTGGACACCCCCACTACTATAAAAAGATAGCTCCCAGGCTATGATAGTATACTATCACAGCCATGTTAACACAGAATAAGATTAATAATCACACAAACATAAAAGCTAGACAGTTTGAACAGTGAATGATGGAAACTCAAGTCAATAGTGAAAATTTCTAAACATGTAATAAATGCAACACATACATTATATAAGAATCGGCAAAGAACTTCAAGAACCCAGAGTGATATGAAGGACAAAAACTTCAAAACATATCTGACTGATTGTCTTAGAGATTCTCAATAATATTATTTTATAGTAGATTCTCGAAGTCCGCCTAGATCATCATCATGATCATGTGGACGATTAACAGTGAAGCCTGGCAATAAACTAACGATTGACCACACTTATCTGAATCTATGGTTACTTGAACTTGCTGGATGTTCAGTCACTCTGTTGTTACGTTTAAGACAGTCCCACACTAGACACTGAAACACTGGAGATACACCCAAGCTCCTGGAGAGGATACTCGGACACCAAGTCAATCACTTGAGGTACAAACAAGCTTCCGGATAAATGATGGTGAAGGTACAACACCCATAATGTTGTCTGTAGACCAACTGGAGGATTTCATTTGATGGATGACAAAAGTGTGGCTTACAATCTGATGCCCACCACTGGCTTAGACATAGATGACTTCCCTGTTGGTGGTTTTGTGGACCGCCGATTCACTGCCTGGCCTCCAAGGAGATATCATCCTGTATCAAGAAGGAAATCAGAATTAACAGTAATCCCAGGGGCTACATGTCAAGCTCAGTTTATTAACATCCACATTAGTAATCATTCAGAGGACAGCTCTCAGGATAATGAGACAGTATAAGACTCTAAGTATCATCTCTGTCGGTCAGTCAGTAACAGGGACAGGAGACGAGTACCACCAGAGTGGAGACAGGTAGACTCTATCAATCATAGAACATCAACTCTCCACGCCCACACCTGCACTTGTAGTCACCCAGACTTCCATTCCCCCATATATATATATATATATATATATATATATATATATATATATATATATATATATATATATATATACCACAGTTGCCGTAGTTGACCCTATAAATAACCCAGAGTTAGCTATAAATAACCCCGGACGCTACTGTGTGTCGCCCTCTGTGCGTTAAAGCGGTGGTTTACGTGTCTCTAGTGTAATATGCCCCTTCTGTAATATGTCCTTTGTGTACATGAGTCCCTTATGTACATATGCCACTTATGAACATTTGCCTTTTGTGTTTATGTGTCCCTTGTGTACATATGTCCCTTGTGTATATATACCCCTTGTGTACATGTGTCCCTTGTGTAATATGTTGCTTGTGTACATATGTCTCTTATGCTATATGTTCCTTGTGTGCATATGCCCCTTATGTAACATATCTAGTGTGTATATGTGTCCCTTGCGTAATATGTTGCTTGTGTACATATGTCTCTTATGTTATATGTTCCTTGTGTGCATATGCCCCTTATGTAACATATCTAGTGTGTATATGTGTCCCTTGGGTAATATGCTCCTTGAGTACATATGAAATTTACATAATATGCCCCCTGTGTACACATGCCCCTTGTGTACATGTGCTTCCTATGCACATGTGTTCCTTGTGTACATATACCCCGTGTGTACAGATGTTCCTCATGTACATGTTTACATGATTTCATTGTCTACATATACCACTTTTGTAATTTACCCCTTCTGTAAACATCTCCCTTATGTACATGTTTCCTTGTGTACATATGAAGCTAGTGTAATAAGCCCCTTATGTACATATACCCTTTGTATACATGTGTACCTGTGCCCCTTGTGTACATATCTCCCTGTGTAGTGTGTCTCTTGTGTTATATACCCATTTTAAAATATGCCCCTCGAGTACAAATGCCCCTTGTGTACAGATGCCTTTTGTGTACAGATACCACTTGTGTACATATTCCCCTTGTGTAATAAGCCTCTTGTGTACAGATGCCACTTGTGTAATAAGCCTCTTTTGTACAGATGCCCCTTGTGTACAGATGCCCCTTGTGTAATAACCCTCTTGTGTACAGATGCCCCTTGTGTAATAAGCCTCTTTTGTACAGATGCCCCTTGTGTAATAAGCATATTGTGTACAGATGTCCCTTGTATACAGATTCTTCTTCTCTACATGTATCTGTTGTATAATATACATCTTGTGTACATATGCCATTATGTACATATACCCCGTGTGTACATGTTTCTATGTATACATATGTCCATTGTGTACATGATTCAATTGTCAACATTTGCCACTTGTGTAATTTACCCCCTCTATACATATCTTCCTTGTGTGCATGTTTTCTTGTGTACATGTGCCCTTTGTGTAATATGCCCCTTGTGTACATGTGTTGCTTGCGTACATTTGTACACATG